>JAPKLW010001016.1:179467-226361 GCA_026898455.1 Plectranthus barbatus | reverse complement strand
CTACCTAGCACAAGTTATTTCTTTGGTATTCTTACTCTCCAAGTAAGAACAAAATAGTCACAATTTTTCCCCAAGTTGTGATTCCTGCGAGCATCTAGCCAAAAAGATAGTCGGTTTTGGGAAGAACCTTAAAGTTCTCAAACTTCCCGAGACAAAGGTTGTGTGGTGTGCCCACACTTCGGAGAGTGGCGGAGGAAGCAACGGCCTGAGCGAGTGAACAAGTGGACTGGTGGTGAGAACCTTTGTATTCCAAAACCTAGTGTATTCCAGACTCAAGGTCTGAAGAGAGGACACGTGACTCTTGTGTCCGAACCTCTATAATTTCTTGTGTTCGTACTACTTTATTTATTTTTTTGCAAAAATTTAAAACTCAACACTATCTAAGTGTTGAAGTATATCTGAAATCTGAACTAATACCAATCTCGCTAACACTTTTTTCAGAGACACAAATTGGTGAGTGTTGAGGTTCGATTTTTTTGAGCCCATAGATTTGTTTTGAGATGAATATAATGAGAACAATATGAGATAAAATTGCAAGATTCGTACGAAGTTTACAGAAAAAAGAAAAATTGTATGTCCTCCCCCCCTAACTATATATTTTTGGTGAATCCTTATATGGTGTCCCCCTTTACAAATATAACGACCTATTTATAAGAAAAAACTAATTAAAACATTATTATTGAATGCTCATTAATTTCCACCTGAAACCACCGAGCATTGATCCTCTTGACTCGTAATGATCGAACCACTTGATTACTTGGGTTATAACATTCGAACCGTTACACTTCTTCATTTAATTTCCTGAGTTGAAACCACCGAGGGAGTAACTCAACATGAACTACTTCGAGCTGCCTTATGCGAACTGATTAAAATGAACTGCTCTCTCATCCGAACTCCTTTCTAGCTGAATCGAACTGCTTCAAGTCGAGCTGTTTTGTGAACTGGTTAAGACGAACTGCTCTTCTATTCGGACTCCTTTTCCTTGGACCATCTTATACTTGGACCTCTAGTTGGGCCGCTTATTATTGATCCCCAACAATATCCCCTTCGGTTTAGCGTGACTTCTTCTGGAAGCCCGGTAAGTTGAATAATGGTTTGGTAAAACTATTGATTAGTTATGTCGGTTTGTTGCCTTTTAAAGGCGAATCGCGTATCCCCAAATGTTAGCCCTTCGAACTCCTCATAATGGGAGTTTGATATAATTTGGAGTACTTAAGAGTACCTCCTGGCTCGAGGGATCAATTCATCTGCGGTATGCCCTCTTACCCGTGCAGCCCCGTGAAGCTGCAGTGAGTGCCATGGTCGTGGGTCTGAAACTGCGACGTTATGATAAGATAGTTCGAGTTCTATCTTGTTTCGAATTATTGGCCATTTGGTTAGCCCCCACGAGCCGTTTGACTTGCTTTCGGGGTCTTTTGTGGCCAAATTCTTTAGAGGGTGTGGCCAATTTGGGATTCGAGCTGCTTTAAGCTCGTAAAAGATGTGTTTTTCATGTTTACCACTTCAAGAGCCCCGGAGGGTTTATGAATATCAAGCCCTAGAGGGTAGTTTAAAAAGGTGCCCAAAGGCTCCATTGAATATCCGGAGGCGATTCGAAGAGGAATAAAGCCCCAAGAGGGTCTACTTTCGTGATTGTCAGAGCAATAATTTGTTTCTTGGAATAACTTAGGAGAGGCACTTTTGATGTTCGAGCCCCAGGCCGTGGCTTCGCTTCGAGTGATTTTCAACCATAAGGTGTTTTCCGTGGTGCGTTAATTTGTTGAAATGTGTCTTCGGTAAATGAAGGGATTCGTGAACTGAATCACGAAGTCCGTTTGCCCGGATCGTTAATTGGAATGTCAAAAATAAATTGTTATGCCTATGATTATTCCTAGCATGCTCCTATTGATTATGCATAAAGAAGGTTTATGCAGAATACCTGAATTGCAAAACCCTGAAGAACGAGTGCGCGGAGATTCCTCTTGATTTTTTCCCACGCACAAAGATTAATTCCCTAACAGATAAAAGGAATTAAATCTGATGAAAATATATTAATATTTTCGAAAACAGAAGAGGGAGAGAAGAAAGAAGATCCTCCTGATTTGTATCCCAACTTAATCTGAATATCTGGTGAAGATTCCCTTCAGATTCCTTGCCCGGTTGAGAAGCAGAATTTTCTCCTTGTTTCTCAGATCTAGTCGATCACCACAACTCCCAAATTCTGGTTTGTTGTGTGCAACTTATGATCTTGTGGT
This sequence comes from Plectranthus barbatus, assembly GCA_026898455.1. NCBI lineage: Eukaryota > Viridiplantae > Streptophyta > Magnoliopsida > Lamiales > Lamiaceae > Plectranthus > Plectranthus barbatus. The sequence goes on along the minus strand of JAPKLW010001016.1, from coordinate 224,127 downwards.
GTGGTGAGATCTGATGAACTGAGGCCTATTTATAGGAAAATACTGGACTTCTATTGGGCCTGGGTAACATGGGTCAGACCAGGGACCAGAATGCAAATAGCAAATAAGGCCTATCAATTAATTAATTCTCATATTCAACCCAGAATATAATTAATTAAGTAATATTGTTTCATTCCACCAGAGAATCAATATTGTCCTACCTATTTGCTACCACGTTTTGAGGTGCGGGTTGCATGGGCTCGGTTTATCCCCAAATTTAAGGTTACAGACATTCGTTAATTAATTTAAGCTCTGACAAGCTATTTAATTAATTAACATCTTATATTCCTAAGTCAATCCACTCAAACCTTTTCACTTATGTTTGAATTTAATCAGCCTGCAGGACTTTAGCATAACGAACCTTTTGAGCTGCTCATGGAATGTCACCATCCTATACTGGATGTGGTTACCCAGTTCCAATACCAGACAGTCATACACAAACTTCTATTACCAAAGATACAGATATACAAGCTCAACCAGAACCTTTCACTGCAACTCAAAGTAATACACAATCTGCATATACTTTTGTACCTTCATATAGGCTTAGGATCTCTTCAAGCCATAGAGATCTAGATTCTTTTAATGTCAGATAAAAGAATCGATCTCGACTTAGGTCCTTATCAATGTGTGCCTCACACTAGCATACCAAGCCATCCAAGATAAGATGCTTATTACCGCGTATGCTGCAGCCTACACCGACAGTTTATCCTGGAACTGTCTCAACTGTGATAACTATTTATATCTCGCTAGGTCAAATGATCCATACAATCTTCCGTGATCTACTACACACCTTATGATCTCCCTATCAACGAGATAAGAGGATAATTGCGTTTGCGACACATGTTTGTTAATTCAGACAAAAGATGAACATACAACATTTATGACTCCCAGTATATTAACCAATCGACCTTGTACATAATATACCAATCATAATGCTTTCAGTATATAAATCCATCAGTATATATATCCTGCAAGTTAGTTAAATAAGTAATTGAAAATATTTGAATTTTAAATAATTGTACTGATATATGTTGAGCCCCGTGTGTGACTTTTGGTGTTGCTCAAGGATAAGTAATCAGAGGGAGTGAGATCGTTTTATTTCCTTGGATGCCTCATATTTTCTCTCATCGAATAGCCTCTAGTCTTCGAGTTACTTCGACCAATTAATTCTAATTTTGCTCCTCGGACAGCTCTAAGCATGTTTATTTTTTGTCACGTTGCTTATTTTAGTTTCACGAGTCGACACATCGCTTCACTTGGAATAGACTTGCGTGACTTGTACTTTTAAACTTTGGCATATGTCTTTAGTTTACCTTTATGCTCTGAATCCTGTTGTTTTGGCCGACAGAAGAAACTATCTGTTGAAGGAAAAAGCTTCCTCTACCAGTTGTCAAACTCTAAATGTGTGAGACAGTGAGGAGATGATCCGATATGGTAGCATATTTATTATTATTATTATTATTATTATTATTATTATTAGATGCGCTTGAGTTCCCAAGTTTATCTCCACATGAGAAATCGAAAGAGGACATCTATGAACTGTAACATGTGAATATGATGGCATATCTAAAATGTACTTAGAACAAGAAACATGTAGGATTTCTTGTAACACTGATTGAATGCTCTCTCAAATAACTAAGTTCAATGTTAATATTTGTTTATTTGATAAAAATACACTTAAGTATGAAAAGTAACTAGATTTATACCCGCGCGATGCGCGATCAATACTAAATAAATAAATAATATTATATTTTATAATCAATAAGATCATATATACTTTACTACATAATTTTATTAATTATTTGAAGTCGTATGTAATTTTGTATTGATACAACAATAATATTAGTATTTATATATTTATAGATTTAGATCAATATAATTAAAGTTTTATTTTATTTTCCTCATGAAATTTATTTACAAAATGCAAAAAAAAATTTCTCACAAAATAATGGACTAAATTTTCTTATATGAAATATATATTAGTTTGTGTTTTTATTTTTTCACATATATATTAGTACATTTGAATGATACTTTTACTGTGTATATAAATGAGGATCAAGATCTAAAATTATGTTCGGTTCCACTATATAATTTAAGATTCAACCTAACAAGGAAAAAGTCATTTTCAGAAAAGGGAAAAATGTATGAATTTTATTTAAAATGATTATTATTTTGTCAAATATATTACAACATATGCATATTATCAAAATATATTAAAAACTACCAGTTTTGTAAAAGATATATGATAGGAGCCGATTTCCGGCGATGAAAAGTTAACGTGGCATACTGGATGACATACCACCATTTAAAATTACACGATATCGTGCAAATATATTACAAACTATTATAATTTTCTCAATCGTATTATAAATTATATATATCCTAAATAAAATCTCATACTATCAAATTTATTCTTTTTGTTACGAAAACATATTTGTTTGTATTTTAAAATGGTAATAAAAATATAGTTATACTCAGAAATATTTAAATAAAAATATTTGACAATTTTATAAAAAGAAAAAAAATGAAAAATGCATATTTTAAATTTCCTATTTATTTTTCTCTCGTATCTCACTTTGCCAAACCAAAAAATTAACTCTTTTGTTCAGCGAGGTGTGAGACCATAGCAAAAGTATAAGAAAATTAAAATGAGTGCTTTTCATGTACTTAGAACAAGAAACATGTAGGATTTCTTGTAACACTGATTGAATGCTCTCTCAAATAACTAAGTTCAATGTTAATATTTGTTTATTTGATAAAAATACACTTAAGTATGAAAAGTAATTTATTGTGTGATAAAAACAATTGAAGTTAGAAACTTAGAAGATGGGAGGGGAACGAAAAAACTTGGAGAAGCGAACTCTTGATCGGAAATTACGATTATCTTAAAGTGTGCTTTGTTTGAATCACCTCTCTATAAGCCCCTAATCTTGTTACTTGAGTTTTGCTTCTTTCAGCATGGTGGTGTGAACTTCCAAACGTCACATTGTCCAAGTGCTCGAATCCAGTTAAGAAGTGAGTTTACAATAATTTACTCCTCCAAACGTGCACAACTTCCTTTACTTTTTCAAATTTGATAAATCAATGAGAGTAGAGTTCACGATATTTCTTCGAGTTTGTGTCTGGCTCCTCCTCCTTTTATCTCTATTTTTCCTACCTCCTTAATTACACCAAAGCTGCAACAGAGTCATTAAATAGGGTTAAATGATAATTAAAAGAAGAACGAGGGAAAGAATCATTCACTCGAATGATGGAGGTTGTTCTTTTTTCCGAATTATGTTTCATTTGAAAGACGTGTTTCCTGGTTGAAATAGGAGGGTCTTTAGTAGTTTGTCTTATTTCTCCGCACTGATTGATCACTGTAAAATCTACAGATAAATTATAGCAACAGTGTCAAATAAAATTTATAACTTAATTCGAACTCAAGGGAATTGTGTGGGGAAATTATCCTATGTACAAATTATAATCCTAAGACTCATTGTTTGAGTAAATAGAAAATCAAAGGTTTTGGTTTTTATGAAAATAAAGAAAACAGAACTGAAATTTAAAGAGGTTTTGAAATCAAATTTAAAGGAATACAGATTCTAGGGCGAACAATTAATCAGAGTACATGCAAATTAATTAACTCGCATTGGTGGGAAATCATAAAAATACTATAACTTCTTGGTCGACAATTATAGCCTAGGTTACTATTATGTGAATGAGAGGCCTCCATAACACAGTAATAATCAACCTTTTATACTTCCACAGATTAATCCCTACAATTATTATCTTCCCTTAGGACATATATTTTAATTGTATTCAAATTCTTTTTCCTGTTATCAATTTTCACTTTTCAGTCCTTCAATCAATAATTGTAAACCTAGACTTAATGCTATCTTTCGATCTGATTAATTCTAGATCCTAACAATTTAAACAGGAATTCAAAACCAAGCAGTTTGAGTTAATTAATTAAACATGCATTCAAGATCAATCATTCATTGCCCTAGAACCCGCTAGGGTTTCTAGCCACTCATCGCCGATAAAAATCCAAAAGAAAACATATTAAATTGCATAAAAGTAAAGAACTTACAAGAAAATAAAAGGGTTTCGTGTTTCCCAACTCTTAAAACTCTAAAAACTGGATACTGCATGCTAAGATAATGATTGCTTTTTTCAAAAAGTCGAAATTACTAGGATATTTATAGAGGTGGATGTGTATCTTATCAAATCTAGGGCTAAAGATATGATATAATTCGAGTTTAATCAAATTTTTGCGCCAGCACGTTCGTGTCGATCGACGTGGCTTCCACGTCGATCGACGTAAAACTTCCACACCGATCGATGTGGTCCTGTCTCGCCCCTTCTGCGCGGTCTCACAGTTTTGGCCATAACTTCCTCTCCCGAACTCCGATTAACCCGATTACAGTTGCGTTGGAAAGAATTACTCAAAAATCTATCCATTTCCATGCGCCAATAGCCCAGATTCCTTGTGTGGAAGAGCTCTTCACTGCTACTCTTGCATGTCACTGCTTTCAGAACGGTTTTCCAGTGAATTTGGCCTAAAAACCTGTAGAAACACACCAAAGCACGCATAATACCACCCAATATAGACACATGCATAAAAAATATATATAAACTCAATAAAATTACATAAAATAGTAAAAAATAATATAGATAAGTGAGTAAAATAATGAACTTATCAAACCCCCCAAACTTGAACGTTTGATTGTCCTCAATCAATAGGCAAGAAAGAAATCAAAAGATCATGCGATTAAAGTGCAATGCCTCACAAGATTTATCACAGTCAAGGGTCAAAATTCCACTACACACAAGCAATTTGAAAGAGACATAAAATCCATCAATTGTGGAAGAACTCACAGGAAGTGTATCGCTCAACTCTCAAGTGTTTAAGGTATAGATGAAAGCACTCAACAACATGTATGAAGAAATTTCTACCACAGGCTTGCAAATTTTCTAATATCTCCACTGCTAGAATGTGCACACAAGTCTAGAATAAAAAAGGACTTTCAAAAGGTTGTAATGTAGGCTTTTGTGAAGGGTAGGGAAATTTTGGCCAAGTGACTAAATTAAATTGAGTGTGCACCCTCAACTAATCCAAACCACCGTCTAACTTCATTCACCCTTCTCCTCAAATATATCAACAACACACAATTTTTTTCTAGCTCATATGAATCTCTTATGCTCTTTTAATAATGATATTTTTTTCTTTTCCAGAGAGCTTATGAGAATTCTAATAACATTCTTTGAGCTTATTTCTCATACATCTTTCCAACCACTAATTTGATATTTTCTTATCTCTCATTCACAATCAATCCACCCCATATACCGCAACTCAAGACATGAGGGAACCCAATACTTTTTCTTAATCTCATAGACAAGGAAAGAAAAAAATTGTACAGGCTCAAAAAGTGGCTAACTAGGGAAAATTTAATGTGAAGGGACAGTGTTCAGGGAATTGGACTATCAAAGATGGCCTAAGATCATTTCCTAAACTTGTGCACACTATGCAGTCTTAACACAGAAAATAGGCAAGTTCTAGAGAAATAAAAACACGCATGTGAGTCTCACATCAAACGAAATAAGGCTCAAAATCTCACACAAGGGTTTAAATTTTCATCCACAGTTAATTTCAAATCAGCTCAATCAGCATGCAAGTATAAGTGTCAACTCAATCCTATCATGCGGTATTCTACATTCATAGGCATCTAACCACAATCACAATCAATTCAAACTCAACTCTCAATCAATTCTAATCTCACAATCTCATTCGGGTTATATCAAAACTCAAAATTTTCCCCCACAAAATAGAATAAAATTTAAAAATTTAAGGCAAAAATTTCAATACGGAACGCATAATAAATACATGATAAAATGTTCCATCTCTTGTCCATATCCCCCCAAAACTTATTTCCAACTCAAAGAGTGGAATAATTTTGAAAATCAGACAAAAGAGGGAACGATACCTGGTAGTTGATCTCAGACATCAACTTTTTATCCCCCAGAGTCTTTGAACGTCGTGCGATGTGAAATAATTGTTGCTGGCACTTCGCATCGATCGATGCAGGATGGCATCGATCGACGTGAAGCCTTCTTGTCGATCCTCGCTGTGGATTGAAGTGTATTCCGTCGGCTGCTCGGCGTCGATTGACGTCAGGCTGCATCGATCAATGTCGAGCTGTACTCCAATTTTTCTTTTTATAAACTGCAAAAAACAACTATTAGCAAAAATAATAGAAATTCAAAATAAAAATGAAAACTGAAAAGGGAAACATGTAAAAGGTTAGGCTACCACCCAACAAGTGTTTGATTTAACGTCGCAGCTCGACGATACCTCAAATCACCACCAGGGAGGTCGGGTCTAGACTCGCCGACCTTTGGTACCCACCATGTAAACCTTCCGATCTTTGACAATGGTGGTGAGCTCAGAAAAATGAGGCGTAGTTGACACTTTCACCCCTCCGTTTCCTCTCTCCCACCCAATGGCAGTTGCTTCCTCCACCTCAGATTCATCTCCTTCTTCAGTAGTGGAGATCCGATTACACTCTGCCTTCTTCTTATCGATCACAAAGGTGATCTTCTTGTCGTTTGCCTGGAGTGTGATCTCGCCGCCTCGACAGTCAATGAGAGCGGTGTTGGTATCAAGAAACTCATGCCCCAAGATCATAGGCATGTTCTCGTCCTCCTTTATCTCGTGCACCGCAAAGTCTGTAGGGAAAATGAGATGGCCCACGCGAATGAGCACATTATCTAGTATACCTTTCGGGCGAGACACAGACCGGTCCGCCATCTATAGAGTGATCGTCGTGGGCCTCATCTCTCCTGATGTTGAGATGTTTGTAGATGGAGTACGACATCAGGTTGATACTGGCCCCAGTATCACAAAGTACTCTCTCGAAAGTGCGTCCCCCAATCTCAATCGGAATAGAGAAGCATCTAGGATCACTTCTCTTGATTGGCACCTGCTTTTGCAGTAACAGGCTGCACTGCTCGTGGATCTTCACCGTCTCATTCTCCACGAATTGCTTCTTCCCACTCATCAATTTCCGGAGGTACTTCATGTACCCGAGGATCTCCTTCAGTGCTTCGATCAGCGGGATGTTGATGCTGACCTTCCTTAGATTCTCTACAAATCTGGAGAACTTGGAGTCCTCATTCTGCTTCGTGAACCGCTGAGGGAACGACATAGGAGGGGGTTGATCTTTAGACTGTCCCAAATTTTGGCCCGGAGTGGACTTCTGCATCGATCGATGCAGGGTTGCACCGATTGACGTGGCTCTGTGTGTGCGTCAATCGACGCGGGGTGCGTCGATCGATGTGGCTCCGTCGGTTGACATCTTCTTTTTCGAGCTCTCCTCTTCCTTGCTTGACGGCCCATCTTCAGCGTTGATCAATGCGGGAGGTGCGTCGATCGACGTGGCTCCATCTCCTGTGCAATTTTGCTTCTTCTCGCCTCCAAAATCGGTCACAGCCATCTCGGGACTCTTGTAGCTCGTCCCAGACCTCAGAGTAGTGGCGTTCACTGACCTTTCCCTTGTTGAATTTATCTCGGTTGTACTTGGAAATTGTCCCGGTTTATGTTGATTGCTGAGAGTAGTGGCGATTTGGCTCAGTTGGGTGTCCAACATCTGAAGATGTTTCGTCATCAGCTGCATGTGGTTGGCCATCCCCTTCACCTCGATTTCTACTTTCCCAAACTGATTGTCCGAGCTCTTGATGAATTTCTCGAGCGTCTCCTCCGGCGCAGACTTCTTCCTTTTCACGATCTCTCCTCCAGTACCTACATCAAAACCAAGTGGAGGGTGTTCTGCTGCAGAGGGGTTAGATTATGAAAAACCAGGGTGAGTTCGCCCATGGTTGTAATGATACCCCTGATTTCCTCCTCGACAGTTATTCTGATAACCATCTCCAATATAGTTCACCTCCACTCCAGCAGCTCTAGATGAACTGCTCGCTCCCCGGTTGATGTAGTCAGCCTCCACGGGTACTATGGCCATGCTTGGCTTTGCTGCAGCGGTAGCTGTGGCTTTTGCTGCATCCAATTTTGCAATGTCTTCCCGGAGCTTTTTCACTTCAGCAACCACATCAAATTCTGGCTTTGTCTTGACTGCTTTAACTGGTAGCTGCCTCTCGGTCGGCCACTGATGGCTATTCAGAGCCATATCTTCCAGGAGTCTCATTCCCTCGGCACCACTCTTCTTCTTTAGGATTCCCCCAGCAGATGCATCAACCAACTCCTTCATGTGTGGAGTCAGCCCTTCATAGAAATGACAGACCTGCATCTCTAAATCAATCCCATGCCCAGGACAGAGCCGCAAGAGCTCCTTGTACCTCTTCCAGGCCTCATGTAGAGATTCATCATACATCTGTTTAAAATGGGTGATAGCAGCTTTCCTCTTCAGCAGTAGGCTCGGCGGGAAGTAGTTGGTGAGGAATTCTGATCGAAGCTCATCCCATGTCCCTATCAAGCTCTTATCCAATCCAGCAAACCAAGACCGTGCCTCGTCTCTGAGTGAGAACGAGAACAATCTCATTCTGATTACATCCTGGGTTACTCCATTCTGCTTCACAGTGTCACATACCTCAATGAACTATTTGAGGTGGGCATATGGATCTTCTACAGCTCTCCCCACAAACTGATTTTGCTGCACCATCTGAATAAGGCCTGTGCGCAGCTCAAAGTTGTTGGCATCGATGCCAACTCTGAATCCGGCCTCCGCTTGCTGTGCAAGAAATCGATCCAAGATGGACCTTTGCGGAACCACAATCTGCCTGTTGTTCAACTCTGCCAGTCTTGCAGCTTGTTTTGCCTGAGTAGCTTGGGCTGCTTGTAGTTGTGCTCTTAGCTGCTATACTTCATTCACAAATTGCCTCTACTCCTCGGGAGTGATGTTTTGCAGATGTTGGGAAATTTGGCTAAGTTTCCCTTCCCCAGTAGCTACTTGCTTAGATTCTAGTTTGGTGTTTTGGTGGATCAAATCCTAAGTCCAACCAGCGTCAGTTTGTCTCTAGAATAGCTCTAGTCTCAAATGTAAAGTCCTGTATAGGTATTTTGAGTTGTAAGTCGCAGCTGATCAAGACTCATGCTGGCTACTGTTCACCAGCATGAGATGTGCTTACCAGTTGAGAGAAGTCTCACCAGCAAGCGGCTGACGAAGACTCATGCTGACACTGTTCATCAGCATAGAGTTGAGCTATCGACTGGCTACTGTTCACCAGTGGGAAGATTTCATCAGCAGGAGGCTGACAGATCTACCAGCAGAATATGTGTTCTGGCTGACACTATTCACCAGCGGTGAAGCCACCAGTCACGGGAGATTCCAAGAGATAACATCAGACGAATTGGTAGACCTTGATTGTGCTAAGGAAAGTCACCAGCAGAGACTGCCAGCACAAAGATCACCAGTATGATCTACCAGTCGGAGGTTATCAGCAGAATTGAAGATTCGCTCTCCCGAAGACTTAGAGACAAAAAGAAGATTCGTCTGAGGAAGTAACTGACAGTGTATGACTTTAAGGAGGATACCTTAAAGTCTATCAGTTCAAAACACCAGTTCCGATTCCTCGTACTGACGAATAGAGTCGTTCTGACACAAAGAGATCTGTGTCAGATAAAGCGATCAAAGGTATGGCGCTTTCCGGAAATTCCTACCTGCCGCCTGCAGAAGGACATGCAAGGACAGAGACTTTTCCGGATGTGTCCAAACGGCTAGTATTTGAATCTGAATCTCACGTCTATAAATACGTGAGATCCAACAGCATTCAATACTCTTGCCCACTCTTAACACTCTTGACCTACCGAAAGCTCAAACGCATTCATATCAGCGAACAAGCAGTCTTTCGAGGCTTTTCTTAAAGCTTATCCGTGTGTTGATTTATTCAAACACGAGACTCCAAGCTTCTAGCTTGTGAGTTATTGATCTCATTTGGTGTTCTTTCTCATTCCGAGGAAGAACATAGCAGCTCTTGAGCCAGCCAACTCCAGAGTTATTACGGGCAGTTTTGCCGCCAGCAAGAGTCAAGTTCTTGGGAGAACTAAACACCCACGTCGTCAGTGGTACCGGTGGAGGTTGAAGTGACGTGCTCGCACTCCATCCAGCTGACAAGAGTTGAAGAAGGACAAGGACCGGGAGCGGTTGATCCAGTGAACTGGTAGACGAGGCATCTACCAGCTGGAAATAGATCGTAGGATATCTTGTACCGGATTACTCTCTTTAGTGAATTTCCAGTGCTTCGACTGGAGAGTGGACGTAGATCAGTTGATCGAACCACTATAAAATATCCTTGTTATTTACTGCTTTCAGCATTTACTTACTGATTTAAAACCCAGCACCCAAGTGCTGGAGTATAACTGAAACCAGTTTATAACTGTGCAAACTCGACTCTAAACTTTTCTAAGTCCTGAGGCATCAGCTGACCAGCCAGTTGCCAGTCAGCTGAATACTCAGTTGCCAGTTGACTTACCAGCTGACAAGGTCCCAGTCAGCTGTGTAACCAGCAGAGTGCAAGAAACGAACTTACGTATTTTCCGCTGCCAAAGTATACCCTGATATCCGGGACCAACAGCAGAGGTGCTTCATGATTTTCTTCCATCTCTTGTTTGTCTTTTCCTTTCTTTTGGTTTTTCCTGCAGGCTGCTTCGACTTTAGGGACAAAAGCCTCTAGTGTTTTTCCTTGATATCTCATGTTCATGCACCACCTGAAATGAAAATAGGTAGATATCAGTTCGGCATCGATCGACGTGGATTCCACGTCGATCGATGCAAGAGAGTGGCCGGCATCGATCGACACAAGGTGTATGTCGATCGACGTGCAGAAGTGATCGACGTCGATCGATGCGTGTATGCGTTGCTCCACACCGAGAACAAAAACTCACATACGCACACATACAAAAAAATATAACTCAATCCAGCAAATCCTAGAACGAACTATTAACAAGATAAAATCTAACAACTCCCCGGCAATGACGCCAATTTGATCATTGTAAAATCTATAGATAAATTATAGCAACAATGACAAATAAAATTTATAACTCAAGTTGAACCCAAGTGAATTGTGTGGGGAAATTATCCTATGTACTAATTATGATCCTAAGACTCATTGTTTGAGTAAACAGAAAATCAGGGTTTTGGTTTTTATGAAAATAAAGAAAACAGAACTGAAATTTGAGGTTTTGAAATCAAATTTAAAGGAACACAGATTCTAGGACGAACAATTAATCAGAATACATGCAAATTAATTAACTCGCATTGGTGGGAAATCATAAAAATACTATAACTTCTTGGTCAACAATTATAGCCTAGGATACTATTATGTGAATGTGAGGCCTCCATAACACAATAATAATCAACCTTTTAAACTTCCACGGATTAATCCCTACAATTATTATCTTCCCTTAGGACAGATATTTTAATTGTATTCAAATTCCTTTTCCTATTATCAATTTTCACTTTTTAGTCCTTCAATCAATAACTGTAAACCTAGACTTAATGCTATCTTTCGATCTGATTAATTCTAGATCCTAACAATTCAAACAGGAATTCAAAACCAAGCTGTTTGAGTTAATTAATTAAACATGCATTCAAGATCAATCAGTCATTGCCCTAGAACCCGCTAGGGTTTCTAGCCACTCATCGCAGATAGAAATAAAAAAAACATATTAAATTGCATAAAAGTAAAGAACTTACAAGAAAATAAAAGGGTTTCGTGTTTCCCAACTCTCAAAACTCTAAAAATTGGATACTGGATGCTAAGATAATGATTGTTTTTTCAAAAAGTAGAAATTACTAGGATATTTATAAAGGTATCATATCAAATCTAGGGCTAAAGATATGATATAATTCAAGTTTAATCGAATTTTAGCGCCAGCTGGTTCGTGTCGATCGACGTGGCTTCCACGTCAATCGACGTGAAACGTCCACGTCGATCGATGTGGTCCTGTCTTGCTCCTTCTGCGCGGTCTCACGGTTTTGGCCATAACTTTCTTTCTCGAACTCCGATTGACCCGATTCTAGTTGCGTTGGAAAGATAACTCAAAGCTCTATCCATTGTCATGCACCAATAGTCGGAATTACTTGTGTAGAAGAACTCTTCACTGCTAATCTTGCACGTCACTACTTTCAGAACGGTTTTCCAATAATTTTTGCCTACAAACCTGTAGAAACACACCAAAGCACGCATAATACCACCCAATATAGACTCATGCATAAAATGTATATATAAACTCAATAAAAATACATAAAATAGTAGAAGATAATATAGATAAGTGAGTAAAATAATGAACTTATCACTGATCCATATTGTTATCCTTCATATCCTTGAGGAGAGGTCTTTGGCTATGAGGGTGCTTTCTTTCCAACCGAATTTGTCAAATTTCATTCCGGGAAAGTCATCGCAAAAGAGTTCTTGTAGTTCAATTGTGGCATATTATTTATCTTGCACAACCTTGAACTAACAAAGAACAACTGAGCAAAAAACGAGCACAAGCAATAGTTGACAACTGAGACCCGACAGTGCTCTAATATGCAACAAGTCAAAAGAATCATGTGCACAAATTGAAAGCACAACACCAAGAAAAAATCTAAAACAAAATTGAAACAAACGACTGGAATATATTAGTTGTCGTGAGTCTGTCCCTTTTTTAATACCTCTGCAAAAATTGAACCAAGAAATTGCAGGGAATACATTTTCTCGTTTGTAAACATCCTATTAGGATCCTCGTAAATGCATAACATTGCCAAGTAAATAATGTCGGTACCGCTAATTAAATTATTTCCAGAAGCATGTTTTAATTTTATAGTGAGTAGAGTATATCAGATATCCAAAGTTAACTTAGAATTGATTGTTTAACACGATTACGCATGCATCAAAGGGTGTTGGTCCTCAAATCAGAGTGCTAAACTGTGCAGCAAAAGGTTTGTCTATGCGACAGAAGTATTAAATGACAGTTGCACCAGTTCGTATAAACAGAGTATAGTCAGTTTTGTGTGTAGAAGACTTAAGCTCAGGTCTCTGTTTCAGTTAAGCCAGTTTCACAACATATACACTTCAATACTTTTCCAAGTATTGAAGGTTTCAAAAGTAAGTTTGTGAAACAGGAAAACAGAGCAAGTATGAAAGTAAGCAGTAAACATATCACAAGATTTATAGTGGTTCGGATCTCAATATCCTACATCCACTCTTCAGACCCAAGGTCTGGATAATTCACTAAGTAAATACAAGCCTCCTTACGATCTATAAACAGTCCGTCGGCACCTCCATCTTCTGGTCAGCTGTGACACTCGCCTAGGAACTCCTTGCAGACTCAGTCTTCAGGTTGAAGTGGGGACGCACCCCGCAGCCTCCTTCCCGGTGGTTGGATGTTTACTTGTTCTTCCCAGAACTCAGGTTGGATGTTTACTTGTTCTTCCCAAAACACAGGTGGTTGGCATACGCCCGTGAGAATCAGAATCCCAGACTAGGAAACTGACTACTATAAATATATCTCAGAAATATATATCCACCGAAGAAGAGCTTCAGCTTTATAGCTTCAGCCTCGTGCTAGGAGAAGTTAGCACGATATAACTTGAATCGGAGACTCAAGTCTCGTGTAAGGAAACACGGAAACTCAGGAAGTTTGCAGAGATCCTCTTTGTCGTGTGAAGACTTTAGGATTTTTAGCTCAGAGTTCTCTCAACCTCGTATGTTTATGTGTTGATCATTAATCGTTGAAGGTTGAGGTGAAGGCCCTTTTATAGAGGATTTCCTCAAGGCATTTTGAATTTATGCCCGTTAGACACATAAATCCAGACATTAGACTCATGGATGATATTGTCCAATCGTAGCCAATGCCTTAAGTCTGCGACCTGCTCTGTTGCGTCAGTGTACCATACACTAACTTTATATCAGACTAAGTTCTCAGTTTGAGGAACCCAGATTTGGATAACCTCATACTTACTTACACTTGGGCATATTTAAATGCCTAAGTCTTACTGAGCTTCGATATCTTTTGAATAGCTCGATCTTTAAAGGTAGAGGCTCTCGTACTGACTTTCAAAAGTCATTACAACTTAGCCCTCATACTGACTTCCCTAGGTCAGTATGGTAAACCCTCATACTAATTTCTCCGGATCAGTATGGAAAACCCTCATTATGACTTCTCCTTAGTCAGTATGGGGAAGCCCTTATACTGACTTCTTCTTGTCAGTATGGTAGACCTTATACTGAGTGCTCCATCTCAGTTTCAGGTTAAGGCTGTACTTGGTGAAAACCAAGTTTCAGGCGTGTAAGTAGTCAGTTCTCGAGCATTATCCTTTGTTCGGTCTTCAACCTAAGTTCTATTACAACTCAATTCAATCATATACAAGGATTACCGATTAGAACTCTAGACTCTGAAAATTTGACTAAGATGGGTTTTGACATATCAAAACATTGAGCCTAGAGGGAACCTAAGCATTTGTTTCTAACAGGGTAAGATCAATTATTTAGCAGAGTGTAAGCATGGGCAGAGATTTAAAGGTCAAAGGAATGAAAAGATAAAACCTGAAGATAGTTGTGGATGGAAGAGCTTGATTCATCCTCGTTAGCTACAAGCTGGCTTATGTCCCCTCTTTTCTCAGTTACCTTTATTCCACTCCTCACATGGCTTGTACTGCATTGTTTTCACTTGTTTCTCTCAACTTTTTTTTTCGAACCTGACCAGCAGTAAGAAGTTGATCGTGAACCACATGCTAGCCTGCAATTCTCGTAGTGGGAGTTTTTAGATTGGGTTCCTTAGTGAGTACCTGTAATATCAGGCAAACAACAAAAACATTCAGTAAAACTTAGAGAGAATAAGGATATGGTAATTGATACAAATGATAAAAAGACTATGTGATGGGAGCTTCAACGGAGTCCAGGAACTCTCTTCTGATGGTTCATTCTTCTTCGTGGGTTCCCCCTAATCAAGATATATTTTTTTATACTCTGACCCTTGTGCTGCTCACTCTAATTACGATGATTGGGGGTCACCACTTGAGTACCTATAACACTTCTAACTTTGAGCCACAATGAAGTACTAGAGCATGAGCTTGTTTGTTGCCGTTATAGCCACTCTCTGTCATTTTGCTTAAGAATTGAAGATGGTTGTGAATTGGATCTGAAGAAGCACTTGCCCACACTACCGGTTTGCCTTTAGGATGGCTTCATATTCGTTGTCTGGTTTCCTTCACCATGTTCAAACATGATGTATGAATCAAGTGTCGGCAGACTTGACCCTCATGAAGCACTCACCTATCTGCATGTCGTTCCTTTTGGACCAAATCCGCGTTTGGCCTACAATAACTTCAAAATTTGTAGAGTTGCTTCTGTAAAACATCCCCAATCATTCGAGTCTCTTTGTAGAACTACCGTGTGCCATCATCTTGTCCCCCAAGATCAAATTACTCATGTATGGATTGCATTATGAACCCATTTACTTTGCTTTCTCTGAACCCGTTAAGCTAAAAATGACAATAAACAGTTTATACTTGATTGAGATAAAAGTGAGTTTAAGATATGTACGAACACCCCATAGAAACATTAATCTAAGAATTTAAGGAATTTGAAGAGAGAAGAGGAACTTATTGATAGGGGTTGCAGTCCTTTGTCTTGCCGGACTTCGAATTAGTATGGTTCTCATGTGCGCCTGCAGTGAGTGTGTTAGTTGTGTGGTGCAGCTCCTCTCTGATTATCCATCATCCTTATTTGAGTCAAGGTTGCATCTTTGCTCGATCTCTGTTGAGTTTGGATTCTGTGTGGCATTTGTTGATATCTCCAGGTTTTGTGCTCCAACCTTTGCGCTTCTTCAGTTTTCATACTCTTGCTGAAAGAGCATGGTTAGAGTTCGAACTTCAAACAGAATGATTATAACTTTTTGAGTTATACTGCATTCGTTCCTATTATTTATTCTCAAGACAACGTCATTTAGGAACCTATTCCTGATTGAAGACTGGTCCAACTTAACTCATTCCATAGAAGGAGGTTACAAAGGTCCCAATTGCAGGTGAAGCACCAAAACTTTGTCAGGGGACAATTTCGAGAGAATTGATAAATAGCCCCAGACATAAGAACTTCGTGAGAAATAACCGAGAATGTTGTGAGGATCTAATAGTCATAAACCAGCGAGGATGGGCCCGCCGATATCAATCATTGCGACTTCTTCAGCGTAGAACACTTTGTTCAATAGCAAGGTGCGAGAGTTGGTCTGCTTAAGAGGTTGCTTGGTTGCTGACTAAGGATGCATTGGAAGCGTGTGTAGTTGTTCCGTTACTCTTATACAGACTCCAAGAATTATGTAGACAACAATACAAACAAACTGCACAACAGCTGATAGCAATGAACTCAAGAAGAGTTCAACCAGACAATAAACCAAACACCTTCTAGGCATAGATCAAATTAATCTCAAACTCCTTCTAGGCATATATCAACTTAATCTCATAAAAAAGGAATAAATCTGGACAAAAGCTACAACAAAATGAATTCAATATAACAATCAAATAGGTCTCCTCAAATTACATATCAATTAACAAAAATGATATTCAAGATGCACAATCTATCTACCAGAATTGAGCAAAGTGTCAGATTTACTAACGGAACCAAATTAAAATCAAATCAGTTGAAGCTTCTCTTGACAATTCTAAAATATCAGAACTAATTTAGCACTTCTTAAGAAATCATTGATATCAACAATTCAGAAACTAAGCTAGAAGTTAAACAAAAACTAAGTTGTACTTCAATCGGGCAATTCTTCTTATCAAAGCAAGATCATAATCCGATTGCGACCTTTATCGCAAAACTAAATAGAATAAATCAGAGATTAAGAAAAGGAATTTCCCTGTGGTGTTGATGTCGGAAGACTGGCCAAAATAGCAAGGTGGTTTCTCTGCTGAGGATGTGACAACAGATTTCCCCTTCGCGACTAATTAAGAAGTAGTGCTTGCAGGCGGTCTACTGTGATTGCTGGTAAAATCTGGCTGCCTCACAAGCTTCTTAGCCGGAAAATCTTCTCACGCCAAGGAAGAAGTTCTCGATTGTGAGATTGCGGGATTGCAGGGCTGCTTATTTGGAGAGGGGTCTCTTGCGTCTTTCTGCTCATTAAGCATCGCCGCAACAAATGGGAATCGTAGGACAATATAGGCGGAGGTTAAAATCTGAGTTACCGTCGGAGAAACCTCACATCGAGTTGGCCCCATTCCTCGTCCAGTATAGTAATACTTCATCTTTTTGTAAATCCACAGGCCCAACGATGGCGCCAATGTTGAGGTTCAATTTTTTGAGCCCGTAGATTTGTTTTGAGATGAATAGATTAAGAATGATATGAGATAAAATTGCAAGATTCCTATGAAGTTTACAGAAAAAGAAAAATTGTATGTCTCCCCCCCCCCCCTAACTACATCTTTTTGGTGAATCCTTATATGGTGTCCCCCTTTAAAAATATAACGACCTATTTATAAGAAAAGACTAATTAAAACATTATTATTGAATGCTCATTAATTTCCACCTGAAACCACCGAGCATTTATCCTCTTGACTCGTAACAGTTGAACCACTTGATTACTTGGGTTGTAACGTTCGAACTGTTACACTTCTTCATTTAATTCCCTGAGTCGAAACCACTGAGGGAGTAACTCAACATGAACTACTTCGAGCTGCCTTATACGAACTGATTAAAACGAACTGCTCTCTCATTTGGACTCCTTTTCCTTAGGCCATCTTATCCGGTCCAAATAGCCTCTTTTCCTGCAAAATAATTTATGGCCCGCATACTTGGACCTTTAGTTGGGCCGCTTATTATTGATCCCCAACAGTGAGTAACAACCAGTTTGTGAAGTGCAAGGTTATGTATTAAAATTTTTCGCTGCGTGTTCAATCATTCTTCGGGACCAACAAGAGTATTCTCAATCCAAGACCAGAAAGATTAATTTTCAATTTAAGACTCATAAAAATTCTCAATTCATGACCCGAAATATCATAAAATTCTCAATCCAGAACCTCATATCATGTCCTGAATTGAAAATTGTATGATTTTTCACGTCCCGAATTGAAAATTCATCTTTTTGGTTTTGGATTGATAATTAAATTATCTTTTGGATACTAAATTGATAATTTTTCAAATATTTATTATTTTGGAAAAAAAATATTTGAAGGCTTATATATTGAATAATGTATTTAAGTGAAGTTTTAAATATAATAAGATTTTTCACATAGCAAATAGTTAAAAGAGCATCATTTATGTACATGATTGCAATTAAATTCCCGTTAAACGCCATGCTAATTATAACAATTAAAACTAATGTGGTCCAAAATAAGAAAGATGAGAGGGATATAACATCTAAATTTGAGATTAAAAAAAAAAACTATTTTGGTAGTTGAATTTGTTCCTTTTGTCCTTTAATTTTGGTTTGGCAGTTGAGTTTTGATTTTCAATGAGAAAAACGAGAACTTGAATTATTTTGTGATTCCTGCTAAAAATTGTCCTTTTCTTTCCTTTTTGTATTTCAGTTATTTTAAATATGAAAAATATAAATTCTTAAAATACAAGAAAATATGAAGACCATCTATTTTATATGCATATTTAGTTTTATTGTGGTGCACAATTTCCTGTGATATAGGCAGTGGCGGCTCTGAGGCCGTGTGAGAGGTGCAGCGCACCGGAGCTTCCGAATGAAGAGCACCATTTTTAAAAAGTTTATATATAGTAATAATATTATATTATTTTATCTTAGTAGGGACACCATTTAAAAAACATCTAATAAGAAATTTAATATTTAACTAAACTAAAAATATTAAGAAAAAAAATATTTAGCCTAACAAAGTTATTTAGCTAAAAATATAATAAAAATAAGATTTATTTTAGATATCAACTGAGAAATTAAAATTTATATTATTCTTAACATAACACGGCTACCAAAACGTTGGCCTCTCTTCTAGAATATATAAAGCGATTATTGTTTCTTTCACTTTTCCATTGCTTCTCTATTTTCTTTTTTCTTTTTATTTTTCAATGTCATAAAAATTACAAACGAATTTTAGTAAATAACAACTAACAACAAGTTGATAAGGTTTTTTTGTTAAGCAAATATTGTCTATGATGTGAATTATTATTTTATCATAATATTGTGCAATTCTTTTTAAATCCTATCAGATTTTTCTTGCTGGACTTACGTGATTTCCTAGGTATTTTCTTTGAATTTTTTCTTAAGATTTAAAATATTTTCCATAGTGATTTTAGATTTCAATTTGTTTGATTTTATTTATTTTGTTAATATGTTAATTGTTATTTTTGAGTTAGTAAACATTTATCTTATTCTTGGAAAAAAATAAAGAAAAAAGATGATGAAAAAAACCTCAAGAAGTTTGCTTAAAAAATGCTAGGAGAATTATTTTTATATGATGGCTATGCATTTAGTTTATATGATATTATTTAATTCTTCATTTTATTTTAGGTTTATTTAAAAATTAAGTGAAATCAATAAGATGATTGTGAATTTGTCAATGACTCAAGTTTTTTCTTATAAGACATTTTTTGAATAAATTTTGTAAATTTAAAGAGGATAGATGATTTTAAAATTCATTTTACATTTTATTTTATTAATAATATTTATAATTATTTAATTTAAATAAGGGGTACCGAAATTTTCTTCGCACCGAGCGCCAAAATTTACAGGGCCGGCCCTGGATATAGGTAGTGATGAATTTTGATTTTTTTTTTCTTTCACTTTAATTTAAATCCCTTCATATTTTTTTTTCTTATTTATGAAAACTTATTTCATAAAATATCAAATCATGGTATTATAAAAATGAAAAATCCAACTATGGGAACTCGACATGGATCTCCCCCTGAGTGTAGGTGGTAGTTATGACTTATGATGGATTCAATAGAGAGAAAGCAATAGTGCATATTCATAAGGGAGATTTTTGAAAAAAATAATCCGCATATTCCTATAATTCCTTATAAAAGATAATTGAGAAGGTATATTGTAAGATTGAGAGTATTCTCAAGTGACAAATGAGATGAATTAAAAATCAGTCGATATAAAAATCGATCCATTCTCATAATATAATCGATTAATAAATCCATCTCGTAAAAGTTGAATTTATTAATAATTTCATATAAATTCTTACCTATGATATTCAAGCTACTGATATAGAAGTTAAAGAATGTATCTATATATATATATTTTGGGAAGGTCTTGGGTTAGGCAGGCCTAAACGATTTAGGCGGGTTTTATCCATTAACCCAATCTTTAGGCGGGTTTTATCCATTAACCCAAGCCCAAACCCATATAATATACCCTATTTGGGATGGGTGAACCCATTTGGGTAGGATAAAACCCGCCTAAACCGTTTAGGCCTGCCTAACGCAAGTTTTTGCAATATATTTTTTGTCATTTTACATTGAATAAGAAAATGAAAGAATTAAAATTTGAATAATGAATGGAGGAAGATTAGGTTTGATGGTCAGATCATAATCATGTCACTACCAAGGCAACAACTATAAATAATTTAATCAATTTAGAAACATTACAAGTAAAGTTTAAGTAATTATCGTCCTAACATGGCAGCAAGGCTGTCTACCCGTCACAAGTTGACCTAAATTTCTACATCTGTTGTCTCAAAAAAAAAAAAAAAAAAAAATTCTAGAGCTGCCACCATTTATTTTACTTTTTTTTTCCATTGAATTTAATACTCCCTCCATTCAATTCAATTCGGTATTTTTTCTTTTTTTATACATCCCATTCAATTAGCTAGGTACCTTTCCTTCTTTTTTTTCAAAAATCAATTAAAGTTTTTTAATAACTTAATTAGGATTAGTAAATCCTAATCCTTTTCAAATAAAAATCATATTAATTAAATATAAAAACACTTATAAAATGAGGCATTTAACAAATTTATCACATTTTTCCTACTTTATTACCAAACACAATCTATATAATATACTAAATGAATCACAACTTTTCCCTTATTTTTTCTGAAAAAACGTGCACATGTTAAATAAATTGGTGATATATTTACAATTATTACTTGATGATTTGAACATGATAATCTATATAATACATTGAAAAATGTGTGCATTGTTGAAATAAAATAATTTTTTGAAAAAAAATATTAGATATTATTTTTATTAAAATTTTATTTTAAGAAATAATTTTATTTTTAAAAATTTTAAACTTTACATAAATTTAAGGGAAAAGTATCAACTATATTATAAATTATTCAAGTTTTCTCAAATATATTACAAACTTTGCATATTATCAAAATATATTACAAACTATCAAGTTTGTTCCAAATTTATGACGGGATCAAATTACCGGCGACAGAATGTTGACGTGGCTTGCCGGATGACACGTTAGCATTTGTAAAATTCCATGTCATCAACCAAATATATTACAAACTATTCAGATTTTCTCAAATATATTACAAACTATTAAATTTTCACAATTATATTACAAACTATATATGTTTTCTATATAAATATTCAAATTATCAAAATTGTCTTAAATTTATGATGAAATCATATTTATTTATATTTTAAAATTTTATATAAACATATAATTATACATAAAAATATGTAAATAAAAACTCTTAGCATATTAATAAATAAATAAACAAACACTAATTTTAATTTTTATATTTTTTTGGCTATCGTTTCTCACTTCGTCAAACGAAAAAAATTAAATATTTTTATAATTAATAATTATTGAGGATCAAAATATTAATAATAATTATAATTTTCTTATTAGAATAATTTTCGGTGAAGTGAGAAATAATAGGTAAAGAAATAGAAAAATAAAAATAAATGTTTATTTATTTATTTTTTAATATGTCAAGAATTTTTATTTAAATATTCTTAAATATAATTATATTTTTATTTAAAATATAAATAAATATGATTTCATCATAAATTTAAGACAAATTTGAAAGTTTGAATATTTATAAGGAAATATATATAGTTTGTAATATATTTGAGAAAATTCAATAGTTTGTAATATATTTGAGAAAACCTGAATAGTTTGTAATATATTTGAGAAAATTTGAATAGTTTATAATATATTTGGTTGATGACGTGTAATTTTACAAATGCTGACGTGTCATCCGGCAAGACACATCAACATTCCGTCGTCGGAAATCTGATCCCGTTATAAATTTGGAACATAATTGATAGTTTGTAATATATTTTGATAATATGCATAGTTTGTAATATATTTGAGAAAATTTGAATAGTTTGTAATATAATTGGTACTTTTCCCTAAATTTAATTATTTAGCCAATCAACTTTAAAGTTTCTAAATTGCAAAATTCAGTTGAAATGAAAAACAAAACAACATGTTGTAATGCAATTTGAATTTCATGATTCTCATTTTGTTATTTTGATTTTGGATTCATATTATTTTGAGGAATTAGTGCATTTTAATTCATAATTTCCATTTATCTTCACAAAATTAACTAATATTTATAATTTTATAAATGTTAGAGATTAAGTTGTTAAAATGAATAAAACTATTTATCATGATATTTTTGGATAAAAATTTATTATAGATAATATTTATTCGTGCAACGCGCGAGTGCAAATCTAGTTAACTACTAAACACAAGTTTCTAAAATACCGTGCCTAAAAAAAGTTACCTATTCAAATAGGACGGAGATAGTATAAAACATGACACATTAAAAAACGTTTAGAAATTAGCAACATTATAGTTTTATGAACATTTCATATTTTATTTTATAATATAAAATATACTCTCTCTATCCGGGGCATTAGTCCCATTTGGTTTTGGCACATTTACTAATATTTGTGAGTATAGTGTAATTAATATTTTATTGGTGTGAGAATTTTTTTTTCTATTTTATGAAATGTGACTAATTATGTGGGATAGACAAAAATGAAAATGAGACTAATGAGGCAGGACGAAGTGAGTAATTAACAGAATCATATATTTGTATTTTCTTTTAGAAATTATTCAAAAATATATTTAATATATTATCAATGTCATATATTAATATAATACTCCCTCCGTCCCGGTTGATTAGTCCCCTTGAGATTTGGCACAATAACTAATGCGAGTAGAGGAAATGAATATTTTATTAGTGAACGGAGATTAACTTTCCATTTTAGGTAAATGGACAATTAAATGGGACGGACGAAAAAAGAAAGAGAGACTAATGAATTGGGACGGAGGGAGTAATTTAAATATAAATAATTTTCAATATTGTGCATCCATGATCCAACTATGTATATGAATTTAACCTGAAAATATATATAGATGGAACACACGACCTACATTAATAAAATTATAATTTGCAAAATTAACCTATAAGAAATTTTATATATTATTTTTTAAAAATAAATAAATTGCAAAGATATAATATTTAAAAAAAAATAAGCAACAACAATAAAATCTTATTAAATCATTATTATTTATTGTACGTATAACTTTTAATAAAAGATTAATGCATAAAATTGAGTCAAAATTAAAAATAAAATCGATATTGCTGTTACGATATTTACAATTACTATGAACTTCTCACTTAAAAATGTTCATATAAAACTTGCTAGATGAAAATTTATAGCTATCCATTTTCTTAAAGAAATGGTTATATAATTAAAAAAAAATTATATCACCTCGCGAGGTTGAATAATTTGGGAAATTAAGAGATGATAGATTGAATCAGAATAGCTAGTTTTCTATAATTGTAAATACTTAAGATTTTATATAGCATAAAAATTATTGGAGATTTATCATTATTTGCATGTCTTAGGCTCTTGGCAATTTAAATCATTATTTTCGGCAGTTAATTTAAAAAAACATACAGATACGACGACAAATTAAACTAGAGTATTGCCTTTACTTCTTACATTTATGTGCATATTGAAATTAGTGGGGGAAAATAATCATGTTGAAAATAAATATTCTTATATACCAACTTGGACCCCGAGATAAGTGCAAATATACAAGATTGCAAAATTGTTAGTCCCTACTTAGGAGGTAATTAAATGGTAAACTAGTTTATTATTTTAATATTTTTAAACATATAAGCCTTAATGTTTTTGAAAAAATATAAAAATTATTGCCTAAACCAATTAGTTCGGACACTTGATAATCCAAAAATCACCTATACGTAGGCATGAACATGAGTCAATTAGTCTCACAAAATCAACCTGAAAAAAATTAAAAAATGACTCAAGTTTGAGCTTTACGGTATTCAATTTAATAGTCTCGTGAGCTTTATCGAACTTACAATAATTCAAATTATTCCTAAGCTTTTTATGTAATAATAAATAATTTTACATTTTCATCAAAATTTAAAATAAATTAAAAAAATTATGCTCACGAGTTTGACACCAGTCAAGATCGTGCTTAAAAATTTAAGCTCAATAGAATCGAGCTTTTGCTTAAATTTTTTGAATCGAGCTCAACTCGTGATCACCTTCCTATATGGCCGCTTACAATACTGATCATTCATTCTTTGCCTACTAAAATAACACGAGAGAGAGAGAATGAACACCAAAAATAAGAGCAAATACTTTGAAACAAAAAATTACGGTTTGCATATTTGAAAGAAATATTCGATGAAGAATTCACTTAGTTGGACATGGATAGATTACAATTTATACACATTTGGACAACAAAATTACATAAATAGTTGCCCAAGATACTTGAACCTCCACATAAGCCTTGCTAACACGCCAATGGTTGCTATAGCTAAACTCGATAATAGACTCAACTCGATTCTCTCTTCAACTCTACAGCAGAGGCGCTCTCTGCTCAGAAACAGCAGCTCCGACGCAATTCCGCCGAGCCCTCTCCTTCCAGATTACATCCACTTCCTCAAACGACAACCCCTTTGTTTCTGGAACGAAAACAGCCACGAATATAAACGCAACAACAGCCACAGCAGCAAGGATCAAGAAAGTCCAACCAGTGCCCGCAGCCTCTGCTATGGACAGAAAGCTTTGGGCTACAATGAGATTTGATATCCAGTTCACCGTTGCTGACATGCCTCCACAGAGCCCACGATAGGATTCTGGATATATTTCCGAGTTCACGGTCCATGGGACGGGACCCATACCAGGGGCGAAGAAAGCAATATAAAGAGCCAGACCCGAAACAGCTAACCCGCCATATAGACTGCTCGTGGAACCAGATGGTTGGAAGATAAATGCCACAGCAAGGATGATGAGGGACGCGATTACTCCAGACAAACTGCTGAGTGCCAGCTTCCTACGACCAAAATGGTCGATGAGGTATATTCCGAGGATTGTGCCCAGGGCATTCATGAAGGCTACTATGAGGGATAGGAGGAGTGCTAATTGATTGGAGTGAAATCCAGCCATTTGGACTATAGTTGGGCTGTAATACATCACCGTGTTGATGCCGGTGAACTGTTGGAAGGCCTGCAAAATTGGAATTTCAGAAACTCAAAACTTACACTAATCATTTTGGGAAGCCCTCCCCATACATAATTTCAGATGGAATAATTAGTTTGTACAAAAGAGCATACATCGATCTCCTTGGCCGCTAAACATACAGTAATACCATCTTAAGTCAGCAATACAACTGGATCATTTCAGTACAAAACTAGTTCGCTTTGCTCTCTCTATTTCTCTTGTTGCACCCAAGTAGTATTTTTGCTCATAGAGTAATAATTTTTTACTAGAATCTGAGTTCATGATAATTATAACGACCAATTGATTCCTTGCTGATTCACTAGAAAGACCTATAACATCTTCAATGAAAGAAAGAAATTCAAGTTATTAAAAGAGCAGCAGGTAGCCTAGAAGGCAAACAAGAAAGATCTTGACCACTCAACCAACTATAAGACCTCAAAATGCACCAATAAATTATTATGACAGTATTCCTTCATAGAGCAAGACAATAATACGACCTTTAAAGCTATTATTTAAAATAGCACTTGAGGTACGCCTCAAAACTCTAAAACCGCCTCAGCAGCCGCGATGAGGCGAGCATAATCCTTGGAAGGTCAAGGAGACGCCCAATGCAAAGTGAGGCAAACCAAGCTCTACACTTTTTCAAACCAATTTAGAATGACTCATAAAATGACCAATTTACCTGCAATCCAGCTCCAGCCAAAAAGGCAAGCCTTAGCTCTTTTACTCTGAAGACATCGAAGTAACTAACTTGTGTCTTCCGCTGGCGCTCCTCTTCAAGTGCAGTAGCAAGCTGATCAATCTCCTCTTCCAAACGAAATGGATCGTAGATTTTTGACAGTACAGCAACGGCTTCAGGTTTATCTTTCTGTGAAATGTCAGTAAAAATGTAAATGAACTAGATAAAGTCTATTAAGACACTATGAAACACAAAAGCTACAGAAACAAAGAATCACCACCTTCATGTAAAGCCAGCGTGGAGACTCTGGCAAAAACAGCATGAGAAAGAATTGTATAATAGCTGGCAACCCAGATACCCCAAGCATCCAACGCCATGTACCTGGAACCTGTAGACAAAAATCCAAACATAAGAAAGCTACTACTCGAGCAGCTAAACACTAGCATCACACAAGTCAGGAGTAGAACAATTTTCAGAAATATCAAATTTCTATTCACCAGTTTCAGTACATGTTAACCTTACTTGGCATACAGTCTGCCATCCATAAAATTCAAATAAAAGAAACTACAATCTACTGAAACACCCACCATGAAAGTAACAGATAATTGAGCAAAACCTAGAAGCACAATAATAGTTGCATATTGCTCTTTTTTTCCTGAGTAAATGATGCATTATCTCGAAACAGTAACAGGCTGCGATGTAATGATGACTTAGTATTATTCTCCTAGTTCTCCATCACATTGTTTATTCCCCAAAACAAAATTCAGTCTAAAATACTTTCCTGTCCCACCAATGTGCAAATAGAAAGTTCAGAAAACAGAACCTAAATGCTCAACCAAGTCCTATACACAGAGTATACAGAAGAAATCAAGATATTAATAATTGCAAAAGAGAAAGCATCGAGTTACCAACATGAATTATGACAAATAGAACAAGGACTGGAGAGAAACTACAATTTCCTCCTCTGAAATTACTCAGAGGAAACAAAACTGCAGGTCCCGAGTTTTATGTTGGAGGTCAAACTTCAGATCAGCAAGATGGCACCCTTCAGAACAACAAAGCAGATAAGTATGACTAAATATAAACTGGTTATCACAATCAAACAGATACAAAAGGCACCATGAGAATCACCCAACTAATATCACTGTTCCTGCACAGATACCAGCAGGAGGAACAGTTTATAGCAACACCAGGCTATTAGATTCAGCAGTTCGACAATTAGAACCCAATAGGCAATACCTAAACAAAATTAAGAACCCTTTTCAACTTTGCCGCTGAATGTGACACTTCTACCAAGATATTGTCCTTTGGTGACATGTAATGCAACAGATCAGTGGTTTAGCTAATAGATAGGGAACAGAACTGTGAGTACCAACATCACAAACTCACTCCACGGAACTCATATTCCAAGTTCAGAAAATCCAGCTAAGGCTGCAACTAGACAGACTCTCTGATGTTCCAAGTCCAGGAAAAAGGGCTCCAACTATACCAAAGATTATTTTCCAAGTGGTCATCAAATGCACAATAATGTTTGCCCGCACAATGACCAAAACCAAAAGGCACTACCTTATTTATAGCATATCCTAACTCAACTGTACCTCAGGAAAAATAATATAAAAGAACACTCATGGAGAGTAAGAATATAGGAGCAGATAAACGACAATGACAGTGAATCTGACCTCAGTAAAAGCAAGGTTCACAAGGTAAGAGACAAATTGTCCACCAGTAATCATAAGAACATTTGTGCTGACTAGACCACCCCTAATTTCAGATGGAGCAGCTTCTGCAATATACACAGGAGCAGTGACTGATGCTACACCAACGCCCAGGCCAACCAAGAACCGACCAACTATAAGAATGTAAGGATTTGGAGCTGCCGCCATGACAATGGCTCCTAGTGTGAATACTACATCAGCTGACAGAGTAGCTTTTTTACGCCCAAAAGCATCACTAAACCACCCTCCTACTGCAGCTCCGATCATGGCACCAACCAAAGCCATACTGACGATTGTTTCCTGAGAATTTATTATTTTAAAACATCAAGAAAGTATGATCTGAAATGCCAAAACTGAATATATACTACAAGTGGAAAACCTAAATTGCTTTATATGAACATGGATATTTTATCGACTATGCAGCAACATTAGAGAAAAAATAAGCTCCACTTCAGAGTGAATCAGACCAGTTTCCCCCGAACCAAATTGCAAATATTATACACATGAAGAAAGCAATATACCACAATCACAAAAACTAATGATCCATATCTTCCCAATCTGAATATAGCTGCTTTTAAAATTAGTTTTACACTCAGTAAGCCACCTCAGAATAATACTCTCTTTATATACAGCAAATACTACACTCAAGAGGCTCAGTTGCACACCTGTAAAAAGCTACTCTGATTGACTTCCTCAAATTCATCACGGATATACAAAAGGGCTCCTGATATAACTCCTGCAACCAAAATCCAAAAAATACTTAAGAAGATGTGGGGAAATGTATGCTGACATTGTGATATTCTATATCAAAACCTTATTACAAAAGAAAAGAACTACTGACCCAAGAAAGAAAGTCAATGCTGCAAAACACTATACACTAAATGTTCCATCTTGTAGCAAAAGCATAACTACACCAGAAATTGTTGGCTTTCATGAGTATACAGTGTACCGACAATGCATACACTACTCTAGATTATAAGGTTAAATTTCGAGAAAGCGACCATAATCACTAAAGACACATTGGCAGAGTTAAAAATGAATTAATATATAATTCACTGTCTTTTTCCAGAGAACAAATTCATACTAAAATGGTTTCTGAAAACTTAAAAAGACTAGTGGAATTGTGATGAAGCACAATATCTGCCTCTGCTGGTTGTGATATTTCAGTAACTTTGTTCTAAGATTTGAACAAGGGTGTGTCTAGAGACACCCTTTATCTCTTTGCATTACCATTAAATTTGATGTGCTATATGCTAGCTGTCTATAAATTGAGAGAGATCATCTCCAACAAGCCAGAAAATATCGCAACTGCCAGGTTTGTGGTAGAAAAATGGCCTCCAACAGCTATCCTCTAATCCATACAGCGGTTGTGAAAAGTGAATGGCAATAAATTATTTTTATTTTTATTTCCTATTTCTTCTATTTTTTTTATGTTTTAATTTTTTTTCAGAATATTATCAATTCAAGACCTGAAATAACTTAGTTATCGATTCATCGATTCAGGAGCCGAACGTTGAATTCTCAATCCTCAACCAAAAGATCTTACAATTATCAATCCAATCCAATCCAATCCAGGATAGGATGGAAAGACTATAAAATCCTCAAATTAGGGCCTTGAGGAGCTAGATTGAGAATTTTAGGATCTTCAGTATCGTGAATTGAGAATTCATGTTTTATCCTGAATCAACAACTAAACTATATTTCAGATCTTGGATTGTTTTAAAAATCATGATACAATAATATCCACTAAAAATCTTAATAAAATTAAAATAATAGAAATACTAATTACATGTAAATAATTGCTAAGTTACATGTAATTTATGTGCATATGTCAATCAAACCCAAAAACCACCAAGTTTTTGGCCTGATAAGACAAAGCAAAAAAAAAAATAAAATAATGGTTGAAATATTTTTATAGAAACAATTAAATCCTAAGATTGGCCCAATGAACTTGATTAATATATATATATATATATAGGGAGCGGATCCAGTGAGAAAACTCTTAACGTGAGAAAGCGAGAAAGATGCGTGATTGCATTCACGGCATTGCTTGATTGTATTCAGGTCGTTGCTTGATTGCAATGTTGCTTGATTGTGCTTTAGTTGTTGCTTGATTATTTTGTTGCTTGATTGCATTTTAGTTGTTGCTTGATTCAATATCAACCATTGATTTTTTTAGATATGATTCATTCTTTTTTCTCACAAGAGGATTTTTTTTTACATGATCCTTCCTCTCTCTCTATATATATATGTGTGTGTGTTGTGTTTAAATAATTAAAATCTATCTTTCATATTGAATATTAAGATTTTTTAATCAAGTTTTAAATTATATTAATGTAGTTAGTTTAAATAAGTTTTAATAAACAATGAATACATTAAGATTATATAAATGTTCGAATATTGAAGAAGAAAGAAAATAATTTTTTTAAAACTGAACAATATATAGAAAGGATTTTTTTAAATTTTGGGAGTAAATATTTCATATTTTTTTAACGAGTACAAAACTACGAGACGTAACTACTTAAAAGACAAAAGGTCTCATAAAATTAATCGTATGAAAAGTATTTCATATATTTGTAGGCCTAACAAACCAAAAGTTTAGGGTAAAAAATAACTTTCAGTGAACTTGAATAAAATAACTCACACCGCAATAGGGTTAACTTGATTGACATTCATAAATCATATTAAATAATTTGTGATGAAATATTGATTTTATGTTAAGTAAATTGATCGTGTTGTAAGAATTTTTAGTTATAGCTGTAAAATAATTTATTCAAAATTAATCTGAAATAAACTGTATAATAATTAAATAACGTAAAATACTAAATATGAATATTAGTACATTTATTTAATATAATATTTTATTTAGAGTGAAAATAGAGTTATATATATACCTGAACGAGAAATTAAGCGGTGCATTATCTATTAAGACATTCTTTAAAGTATTTCTTTTTGGATAAATTGTAGGCTAATAGTTTTTCTTCATCTAAAAATGTGAGATTCATTTTTACTTCACTATACTCCTACCTTAAACCCAAACGCAAACCTAATTTTTGCAGTTTTTCTGGTCCAACCCAACTGCAATTCAAGACCTAAAATGAGTTTTTTTGCACTCTCTCTCCTCTCCGGTACGCATGTATATGCATTTTACTGTACCATACTGCAAAACAAAAAAAATATTAATAAACAGCCCCTTAACTTTAGGCTTTTAAATGTTTTGACTTTTTATTATTTGTTTTCTTTATATTTTTTTATGTTTTTTGGATAGTTTTTTTTTTTGAGATATATGTTTTTTGGATAGTTTTACTGTTACTTTGATTATATAATTTATTTTTTATAATTTGAAAGCACTTTTAAATCCGTAATGCACCATTTTGCTCTATTACTACTTTTTCTTTTGTTATTTAAAAAAAAAGGATTAATTAATAAATGCATATTTAATAATATTTTGAATTCATTAATAAGTAAGAATTGGTCACTTGAGAGACGGTCTTAATATTTTTTTATTGTGAGACGGACCTTAATACATCATTTAAATACGTTAAATACATCATTTCATTTTTAAAAATTACATTATTTGCAACAAATAAATACTCCCTCGGTCCCACTTCATTAGTCCCTATTTCCTTTTTTGTCCGTCCTATTTAATTGTCACTTTACCTAAAATGAAAAGTTAATCTCCACTCACTAATAAAATACTCATTTCCTCTATCTCTATTCGCATTGGTTAATGTGCCAAATCTCAAGGGGACTAATCAACCGGGACGGAGGGAGTACATCATTTGCAATGAAGAAACACATCATTTCATTAAAATCGTTTCACAATAAAAATGGTGAGACATCATTTGCAATAAAAAAAATATATCATTTCATTAAATTCGTCTCACAATAAAAATGATGAAACCGTCTCACAATAAAAATGATGAAACCGTCTCATATGAGAATTTGCCAATAAGTAATTATTTCATAATATTATATTTGTATGATATGATTTAAATTGTAAATTTGATAAATATATTTGTAAATCTTGAAAAGTATGAAAAAGAGTGAAAGAAGAATATGTTTTGAGTTTGAATTTGATATTTTTGAGTTCAAGCTCAATTTTAAGTTGGTTGATCATTTCGATTGGAGATGGCTTAAACCATAAGTTTTTTGGTCATCATTTCGATTATCCCGTTTTACAATTTTCACCCCAATACCACAGCCTGCAGAATTGACAGAGTATGCATATTCCTTAAAAAACCAACGGATGAAAAACGAAAAAAGTTGAATGATATATGAACCTCAAAAAAAAAAATATGATGCAGAAAATCACAGCAATTATTAATCAAAGAATTACAAAAAAAAAAAAAAAAAACTCCGCAAAGCAAAGTAGTTTGCAGAAACTTGTGATGAACGAGAAAGACAAATGAGGAGGCATCACAAAAAATGCATTGGCAGAAACTAAACGTGCAAATATGAAATCAGTGCATAAAACAAGAGAAAGAAGGAAAATACCGGTATCGTATCCGAAGAGCAGACCGCCGATACCAGCGGCTACAGTCAGGCCCAACACGTAAGAATTGCTGAAATACGTAATCTTCCTCTGACTCCCATTCAAATACCCAGAACTCTCTGCAAACGACTGTATCGTCATCTTCCTCTCCGCAAACTCGGCGATAAATATACAATCCGAAATAAATTCACAGAAATATTCAACCGCAACCGCAAAAACAAAAACGAATCGGATGGGTTGATCGGAGATTTTGCGAGGGTCTTGACGGTGATTTGAACCGGTTCCGTCGATGAAATCGGAGAACGAAAATTTGGGGATTTTTATGACAATGAAATCAATATGGATTTCCGATAAATTTTTTTTTTTTTGGAAGTACTATTTTTAGAGGAAGGAAGATGAAATTGTTCGAGACAATGAGAAAAATGAGTCCTTTGTTATAGAGTTCTTTCCGTTTGGATAAGAACCTCGGGAAAAAATAAAAAAATAATGGGCAAATTCTTAGTTTTATCATTTTTATTGGGAGATGAATTTAAATAAATTATATATTTTTTCAAAGATTTAGGCGGATTTTATCCATACTTAATTAGGTTCACTCATTTCAAATAGAATTTATTAATTCCCAATTAGGGTATATTAAATGAGTTTGGGTTGGGTTAATGGATAAAACCTGCCTAAATCGTTTAGGCGCCTTACCTGAGACCTTCCTATTTCTTTATTGCAAATGATATCTCACCATTTTTATTGTGAAACGAATTAAAATGAAATAATGTATTTTTTTATTGCAAATGATGTATTCTTTGTTGTAAATAATGTAATTTTAAAAAATAAAATGATGTATTAAGATCTGTCTCACAATAAAAAAATAATAATAAGACCGTCTCTCAAGAGACCAACTCAAAATAATGGTGTATTATTAATTTTGAATTTCAAAATATTATATTAAGGAATCAATATGTAGGTATGTTACTACATATATACTGTGGGATGTGAGCATTTTTGTTCAAAAATAGTTTAAATATCGTTTCACTATACTGAAATAAGATTTCAAATTAAAATTTAAAAGATATTAAAATTTTCAATTCATGATAGGATTTTTTATAGTTCAATTGAAAATTATAATTTTTTAATTCCAAATCTCAATATTAGGTATTCAGTTGAAAATTATACAACCTTTCAAATTCTAAATTAAAAATTCATATTTCAAATTTTTTATTATCTACTCCAATAATTGAATAATTTTTAATTGATTGAAATACGCAATTTAACGTTTAGTGGCCCATTCTTTTTTAAGATATTTCATAAAACAATTTGGTTGAATTATATCATTTTTTTTGGAGCCGGGGGAATGGATAATATAATTTATATATAAGTAAAATATTTAAATATATCCTAAACTATATAATTTTTCTCAAATGTATCTCAAATTATTCAAATGTTTCAATAAATATCAAAATTATATAAATATATCCAAAATTATTTTTTTCGATCAATAGAATGGTAAATGTATTATCTAAAATCCAAGTTAGCAAATAAGGTTTTGGATATAAATATTTAGTATAATAGTTCATTGTGTCTGACTTAAATTTTTTAATAATACGATCAGTTTTTCATTGATAGAAAAAATAATTTAAATAAACTTAAATAATTTTTAATATTTAATAAAAATTTTAAATAATTTGAGGTAAATTTAAAAAACTACACATAATTTGAAATATATTTAAACTTTTTATCTTAATTATACGAGGACTGAAGCTTTTTGAAGGAAGATAGAAGGCGACGGGTAGGTAAAAGAGTAGCCCAGATCCTAGATGAGACGCGGGCATAAGTGGGAGCTAAATGACTAATTAATTAATTATTCAATTATTTGAGTATACGATAATAACATTAACAACTACAGATAGAGAAAATGACATGGCCTATTATTTTATAACTTTTATTATCTATTATTTGATAATAAATTATTGACACATGATTGCGATGACATATTCATGAATTTTTGAATGGGGTTTATTAGATATTTAATAAAAAGAATATAAAATTAACTAATATTAGTTCCTAATAATAATTGTTCTGTCCAAAATATCTACGCCCATTTTGAATCCACTTGCAGGATAAAAGTAGCTCGATAAGGGGAAAACTAACACAATAAACAATTAGCGCCATTTGTTGGAAAAGGAAGAAAGAAGAAATGGAAGAGCAATCGGGCAGTCAGCAGCGTCACACGTGTCGGGAAGACATTGACGATGTGAATTCACTCCAATACCGAAATCAGTTCGAGGTCGACATGTGTCGAATGCAGGAGGAGATGGTGAGTTTTGTAGGGTTTTCCCGTGAACCGAATCACCAAAACTAATTTGAACCGGATCGATTTATGGATATTGTGCACAATAAAATATACAATAAACCCTAGCATGCTCCTATGAATTTAATACTCAGATTTGTGGATTGAGGGATTACCGTAACTCCGTAGTATCTGATCCTATCTTTTGCGTTTGAATTTTCAACTTCAATTCAACCACGCAATTCGATTTTTATCTGCAGAAGTAGCTATTAGAAATCTAATTTCTAGAATAAAAATCCAAATTAAAGGAAAGAAAAAGAAATCTGTTGTTCTCCAGATTAAATCTTCATATCTGTATCCCGGTTTGTTCAGATCTGCTACTGGTGAGGACTCCACAGATCTATGCTTTGAACAGGACCAGAATTCGAAAATTTTCCTCCCTTTTTCCTTCTTGAAAACGGCGTCCACTCCTCTCTTTCTAGGTTTACTGTTTTTCAACTATGTTACAACTTATGAGAGAGAGCTGTCTATTTGTAGACCTAGGGTTGTAAACCCTAATGGGCTCCTGGGCTCAATTCAGCACACTTTCCTTGGGCCAGACCTGGGACCTAATGCAAATAATAAAGTGGGCCTATAAATAAATTAATTCTCATGTCCACAACCCAGGACACAATTAATTAATTAATATTAATTCTTTTTCACCACAGAATTAATACTGACCTACCCCTTTATTACCACGTTATGAGAACGGGCTGCATTAATTGAGAATCCCCATATTTAAGGTTACCAGACATTCA
This sequence comes from Plectranthus barbatus, assembly GCA_026898455.1. Taxonomy (NCBI): domain Eukaryota; kingdom Viridiplantae; phylum Streptophyta; class Magnoliopsida; order Lamiales; family Lamiaceae; genus Plectranthus; species Plectranthus barbatus. The sequence goes on along the minus strand of JAPKLW010001016.1, from coordinate 188,735 downwards.
TTAATTAATCGGAGCCTCTAACAAACTCTAACTACAATAAATTAATATCTTATAATTCCTGAGTAGTACCACTCAATCCTTATCACTCGTGCCTGAACTTAATCAGCCTGCAGGACTTTGGCACGATGAATGTCATTGAGCTCCTCAGGGAATGTCCCCATCCTATTACTCGGATACCTAAACCCAGTCTCAGGCGGTACTACACGAACTGTTGTTACCCAAGATGCGGATATACGAGCACGTTACTTAGGCTCTCCACCACGGCAAGTCAAAGCAACAGACAACCCGTGCAAACCCCTGAACCTTCGTTAGGGTTTGGACTCAATCAATATAACGAGATCTTGTATTCGCTGATGTCAGACAGACGAATACATCTCACTGCGGTCCATCAATACGCCACCTCTGCGTACCAGCATGTCAAGTAACCAAGACAGATTACTTATTCCGACAATGTCGCAGCCATCCGGACAGACGTATCCTCATACGCTGTCTCGGCTATGATCAGGTTTATGTCTCACTAGGTCAAGTGATCATACTGTCTTCTGCGATCTACAACACACCGTATGATCGTCCCTATCGGTGAGACAAGAGGATACGATTGTTCATACATGTAAGATTGTTAACAGATAGGAGAAATAAACCGTTGTATACTCATTATAATAAATGTTTTCAGTATACAAAACCCATCAATCTCCCACTTATACTCAAAGCATAACTAAGCTATTACAGAGTATACAGTCCGTCTATCTAGTCTGCTGTCTCTTTAACCACTGTCAGTGGTCGGCATCCACCTCAGACCCAGCTCACGAATATGTCTTTCGTAAACTTTCTGCGGCAAGCTCTTTTTAAATGGATCAGCAAGATTGTCAGCAGTGTCAATCTTCTTAATTTGCACATCGCCCCTTGATACGATTTCTCGTATGATATGGTACTTTCTCTCTATGTGTTTGCTTGCCTTGTGAGACCGCGGTTCCTTTGAGTTTGCCACTGCACCAGAGTTATCACAATAAATTGTGATGCTCCTCGGCAAACTCGGGATCACGCCCAACTCTAAAAGGTAGTTCCTGAGCCATACCCCCTCTTTCGAGGCGTCGGAGGCGGCGACATATTCCGCCTCCATGGTGGAGTCAACAATGCATTTCTGCTTTGAGCTCCTCCAAGATACAGCTCCACCTCCCAGGGTAAACACATATCCTGAGGTCGATTTCTTCTCATCCTGGTCCCCTGGGAAATCCGAGTCTGTATAACCCACAGGGCACAAATCCTCACTTTGATAAACTATGCAATAATTCTTAGTTCTCTTCAAATACTTGAGGATGTGCTTTACAGCAGTCCTGTGCGCCTGTCAAGGGTTAGACTGATATCTTGCTACCATGCCAACGGCATAACAGAAATCTGGCCTGGTACACAGCATCGCATACATGAGGCTACCCACCGCCGAAGCATATGGTACAAGACTCATCTCATCTTTCTCCCGCTGTGTCTGAGAACACTGCCCACTAGAAAGATGAACGCCATGTCTGAAAGGCAGCAAGCCTTTCTTGGCGAGTTGCATGCTAAACTGGGCTATCACAGTATCCACATAGGATGCCTAGGATAAGCTCAACATTCTTCTTTTACGATCTCGTAAGACCTTAATCCCAAGAATGTAGCAAGCTTCTCCCAGATCCTTTATTTGGAACTGTTCGGATAACCAAGCCTTGATTTCCGACATCACTCCCTCGTTGTTTCCAAATAGGAGTATGTCATCAACGTATAGTGCAAGGAAGACCACGCTCCCACTGATACAAAGTCGGTAAACACAACTTTCGTTTTCCAACTGTGCAAATCCATAGGATTTAATCACATCGTTGAAACGTAAGTTCCACGACCTTGAAGCTTTCTTAAGTCCATACAAGGACTTCCTAAGCTTCTAGACAAGATGTTCTTCGCCTTTGCTTATGTAACCCTCGGATTGCTGCATATAGATGTCCCTACCTTCTTCAAGGTAACCGTTTAGAAAAGCAGTTTTGACATCCATCTGCCAGATCTCGAGGTCCATATGCACAGCTATGGCAAGGAGTATCCGGATGGATCTGAGCATGACTACGGGTGAAAAGGTTTCGTCATAGTCAATGCCCTCTTTCTGACTATAACCCTTTGCTACCAGCCTGGCTTTAAAAGCCGTGATCTTTCCATCCGCCCCTTTCTTTCTCTTGTATGCCCATTTGCACCCTATTGCCCTAAAGCCATCCGACAAATCAATTTTCTGGTATACATCCATAGCAATTATGGATTCAATTTCAGAATCCATGGCGACACGCCATTTGGCAACATCCTTGTCCTGCACTGCCTCTTCGTAAGTTAGTGGGTCAGAGTCCTCATGTCCGTCTTCCGGGCTCAAGTCCGAAGACTCACCAACGAACATGTACCTTTCCAACTGGAAAATAACTCTCCCACTACAATGAGGCATCGGTGCCGTGTCAGTAGTAGGTGCAGTAACTTGTGGTCCTGCACCTTGCACTGAAGAACGTGTCTGTGGTGCTGAACCTCTCACAGGTGCACTCACATTTACACGTTCCCCTTCCCTTGGAATTGCATTCTCGTTCTCAATTTCTTGAAGAACGATATCACTCCTTGACTTGTGATTACTTACATACTCGTTCTCCAAGAATCTAGCGTTGGTGCTAACAACGACTCTTTGACTCTCAGGACAGTAAAAGTAACCACCTTTCGTTTGCCTGGGATACCCTATGAACAACATTACTTTTGACCTGCTTTCTAACTTATCGAGTTCCTTCGACAATACGTGTGCCGGACAGCCCCATACTCTAAACTTGCACAAACTAGGTTTGCGACCAAGAAAGAGCTCAGAAGGCGTCTTAGGAACTGATTTAGAAGGCACCATATTAAGCACATAAGCTGTTGTTTCCAATGCGTAGCCCCAAAACAAAATTAGTAAGTTTGCATAACTCATCATTGATCTTACTATCTCTAGAAGAGTCATATTTCTTCTTTCAGCTACACCATTTTTCTGGGGAGTACCCGGTGCAGTCCACTGGGATGTAATCTCATTTTTTGACAAATACTGCAGGAACTCGTTACCGAGGTATTCGCCACCGCGGTCAGATCGCAGCGACTTGATAGTTTTCCTGACCTTCTTTTCTACCTCAGCCTTGAACTCTTTGAATTTCTCAAAGCATTCAGACTTATAGCGAAGCAGGTAAACGTATCCGTACCTTGAGTAATCGTCAATGAAAGTGACGAAGTACTCATACCCTCCACGACCCTGCGTGGACATCGGTCCACATAAGTCAGGATGGATCAATTCCAACACTTCCTCTGCTCGAGACTGACTAGCTTTGAAATGCCTAGTTGACATTTTGCCCTTGATGCAGGATTCACAGACTTGATAAGGTACAGCCCGGACTAAGTCCAAAGTACCGTCATCTGCAAGTCTTTGTATCCGCTTCAAGCTGATGTGACCTAGTCTCAAGTGCCAGAAATATGTAAGATCCTCATTAGAAGAATTAAGTTTTCTCTTTCTAGGATTATCAATTACGGATGAATTACATGCAATACTTAAGGACATATTTGATCGAAGTAACATAGAGATTGTAAATCAACATCGCATAACGGATAACATTGTTATTACCAATGATAAAATCATAAATAACAAATATCCATAAAAGTTGATAAAATTTGTCCTGCCGATAAACCACGACCCACAAATAAACTCTCAAATGTACTTAATTCATCAAAACATAAAGAAAAGAAAACTCCATGAAGCTCCATCAAAGAACGTTGCCTTCATCCAGTTTGATATCTTCTTGCCATCACTCACCAGCCTTGTCGGCACGGTTCCCTGCAAAGTACAACAACATGATCAACAAGTCAGTGCTTACAGCTCTAGAAGAGCAACAACGTACTCTAATCATGCTTACAGTTATACATGCAAATGGCATACCTTGTCTAGCTTTGTTGGCTTGACAATCTTTCCTCCAATGTCTTTTCTTACCACATCTGAAGCACCTGTCCCTTTCAATCGCCACTTTAGGCTTTTTCCCGGCCCCACCATCCTTCACAGGTGTCTTCTTGGCCCACTTCTTAATCCCCTTTTTCCGTTTCATACTTTTCGGTACAACAGAGAGATTACCAGAAGTAGCCAAGGCAGCCTTCTGAGGGTTCATGACTGATTCTGCTGCCATCAAGTCATTGAGCAACTCATTAAGAGTATACTCTTTCTTGTTCATGACAACATTCAGCCTAAAACTCTCATAGGACTTGGGTAGAGAGTTCAGTATGATATCGACCTTAGCCTCAGCGTCGATACCTCCACCATGCACAGTTAGTTCATCCATGAGGTGAGTCATGGTAACTACGTGCTCTCTCACTGAGGTGCCATCAGCCATTTTCTTACTCACGATTTCTCTCATGAGATTGAACCTGACGGCTCTATCAATTTTCCCATAGGTTGCTTCCAGACTCGTCATGATATTATAGGCATCCCTATGGTGCTGATGTTGCTGCTGTAAGACTTTCGATATAGTGGTCATCATGTAGCACTTGACTACATTGTTCGATTTCTACCACTTGTTATAAAAGTCTATATCCATTTGACTGGATTCAGCAGTTGACACTTTGGGACGAAGTACTTGCAGAACGAACATATGTTCTTCTGCAATCAGGAGGTACTCGAGATTGCGCTTCTATTCCAGGACGTTTGGACCAGTTAGAGTGTTTTGTGCGAGAATATTGATGGCATTAGACATAGACATATCTGAAATAATAAAGAATCTTAAATAAGAACATACACGTAGAACTTCGAAAACAAATGCATTGAAAACCTTATAATAAATCAAATACAAATGTTTTCCACTAATTGCCCAAGAGTTCCCACCGCAAGCTACACTCGTAGACGTTTACGATGTCACCCTCAACCAGAACTGCGGGTTTTAAGCCCCAATCCATTTAATTTCACTACCATGTCAGGATGCTTTTGACACTAGAAATTAATAATTAGTGAAAACCTTAGACCAAGCCATATCTCAAGAACAGGGATGCAATTCTTGCATTATATTCTAAGATGCTTCTAAGCTATTATCCACAAATTTAACTCCGGCCAAAAGAGACAGTTTAGCATATCACGTAACCATACCGCACAACCCTTAAAGCTTTTGTTATCTATAATTTAAATCAATCCTAGAATACTTGTGAAAGAGATCTACGCAAGCTACACTCGTAGACGTTTACGCAAAATCCTCCCACTATTCACATGATTTAAAGTGTTTGTCTAGAAATCCCAACAACCGTACCCATGCACCTCTAGGAACTGGCAAGCTACACTCGTAGACGTTTACTAGAACGAGAGATACACTTACAGCCTAGGACCGCTTTGTGGAGGTCTATTGATTTTAATTAAAAAAATCTGCTTAGTATTTTTTTTAAAAGGTTTCTTATATGCGCACACATAATTTCTTTGTTATAATATTTTTCAAATTTTTGCATGTAATTAAACAAGCCCAAAAATTCCCAAAATATAATCCAACAAAAGAAATTAATCACATAAGCATGCTTGAAAACTGTAAATAATAAAAGCGATAAAACATGTTTTTCCTATTATCTACACATGCTTAAATAGCGCACATAATAAATCACATATCATACGAGGACAATTAAGGCAAACAAAAATTCCTCGTGGCCCCACAAAACAGAAAAATAAATTCTATCTATTACAATTTGAAATTTGAATCTATTTGGATAGATACAAATCTTCTCAAATCTTCTAGGGCCTCCAAATCTTTATCCACCAAATCATTTGGGGTTTAGGCCTTTGTGATCTGATGATTTGCCCTAACCCTAATGCAAACCCTAGGGTTTACACAGGATTGCACAAACCACCAAAACCACAAGCCATCGCGACGAGACAACATCAGCCGACGACGACTACTACCGCCGCCGCGCGCGCACGCACCCAGCGCCCTCGCGTGCGCGCGTGCACCGCACCCGCGGCCTTGGTCCCTGCGTGCAGGCCGCGCTCGCCGTGGTCGGCCGCTGCCCGCGCGCGCTGTACGGCCGCGCGCCTGCCGTCGTGGTCCGCCGCCCTCTGCCGGCCCTACGTCGGCTCCATCTTCGTTCTTCGTCCTCGACCCGTCCAATTACATAAATTTGAAAATTACAGAATCTATTCTATTATAATTTTCAATTTCTACACTAATCACGAATTTTCTCGTGATTTTACAAAATTAATTCAGCCCTACACGAATAAACCACCGCAGGCTGAATTACACGGGTTGCCACGAGGAACAAAAACCATCCACAAAACAATAAATTCATACATGCATATCGAATTTAATTATGCACAAAATAGCCATAAATCAGAAACCTGGCTTTGATACCAATTGTAGGGTTTTCCCGTGAACCGAATCACCAAAACCAATTTGAACCGGATCGATTTATGGATATTGTGCACAATTAAATATACAATAAACCCTAGCATGCTCCTATGAATTTAATACTCAGATTTGTGGATTGAGGGATTACCGTAACTTCGTAGTGTCTGATCTGATCTTTTGCGTTTGAATTTCCAAATTCAATTCAACAACGCAATTTGATTTTTATCTGCGGAAGTAGAAATTAGAAATCTAATTTCTAGAATAAAAATTGAAATTAAAGGAAAGAAAAAGAAATCTGTTGTTCTCCAGATTAGATCTTCAGATCTGTATCCCGGTGCGTTCAGATTTGCTACTGGTGAGAACTGCACAGATGTGTGCTTTGAGCAGGACCAGAATTCGAAAATTCTACTCCCTTTTTCCTTCTTGAAAATGGCGCCCACTCCTCTCTTTCTAGGTTTACTATTTTTCAACTGTGTTACAGCTTATGAGAGAGAGCTGTCTATTTATAGACCTAGGGTTGTAAACCCTAATGGGCTCCTGGGCTCAATTCAGCACACTTTCCTTGGGCCAGACCTGGGACCTAATACAAATAATAAAGTGGGCCTATAAATTAATTAATTTCTATGTCCACAACCCAGGACACAATTAATTAATTAATTAATATTAATTCTTTTTCACCACAGAATTAATACTGACCAACCCCTTTATTACCACGTTATGAGAACGGGCTGCATTGATTGAGAATCCCCATATTTAAGATTACCGGACATTCATTAATTAATCGGAGCCTCTGACGAGCTTTAACTACAATTAATTAATATCTTATAATTCCTGAGTAGTACCACTCAATCCTTTTCACTCGTGCCTGAACTTAATCAGCCTGCAGGATTTTGGCATGATGAATGTCATTGAGCTCCTCAGGGAATGACCCCATCCTATTACTCGGATACCTAAACCCAGTCTCAGGCGGTACTACACGAACTGTTGTTACCCAATATGCGGATATACGAGCACATTACTTAGGCTCTCCACCATGGCAAGTCAAAGCAACAGTCAATCCGTGCAAACCCCTGAACCTTCATTAGGGTTTGGACTCAATCAATATAACGAGATCTTGTATTCACTGATGTCAGACAGACGAATACATCTCACTGCAGTCCATCAATACACCACCTCTACGTACCAGCATGTCAAGTAACCAAGACAGATTACTTATTCCGACAATGCCGCAGCCATCTGGACAGACGTATCCTCATACGCTGTCTCGGCTGTGATCAGATTTATGTCTCACTAGGTCAAGTGATCATACTGTCTTCTGCGATCTACAACACGCCGTATGATCGTCCCTATCGGTGAGGATACTATTGTTCATACACGTAGGATTGTTAACAGATAGGAGAAATAAACCGTTGTATACTCATTATAATAAATGCTTTCAGTATACAAAACCCATCAAGTTTTGCAGGTATTTGAGGCTAAAAAGAGGTCAAATGATGAAAAGAGCCATGAAGAACATAGTTGATGCTTCGATTGACACACGGGAAGTTGACCAAGTTGGAAGACATGCCAAAAACCCAAAGCATTACCTCTCTGTCGACTGACATGGTTCATGTCGACTGACACAGAGGTCGGATGTCGATCAAGCAGCAGAAGAAATTGAAGGCTCGACATGCTTGCGTGCATGTCGATCGACACCGGAGGTGTCGATCGACATGGAGGCTGGATAGGTGGATCGAAATAAAAGACAAAGAGAAGTCAACACACTAACCTGTGTGTCAATCGACACACTCTGTATCGATCGACACTGAATCCCGAGAAGGAAAATCTGCCTAGTTTGGTTGTTTTTGTTATTTTAGCTCAATACCTAGTTTGGATGTTTTGGCTCCTCAATAAATATGGGACTCATTTGGGCACGAAATTATCCTTGGTTTTTACACTTAGAATTATTACATTGGAGTTTTAAGAGACCTTCAAGGTTCCTATTTCCCTTTGTAAGGTAATTTATGTTTTAATAAGAATGTTTGCTTTATTTCAAGTCATATTTTGTGGCTAGAAACCCTAGCAGATTCTAGGGCTTGTGATAATCTTATCTGATACATGTATGAATGATTCAACTCAATAGCATGGTTCAATTCTTGATTTTTATTCAAATCAATTCTAGAATTAATGAAGGATCGAGATATGAAATTAATCTAGATTTGAAAGTTATTAATTAAAGGACCGAGATGTGACAATTAGTAATAGGAAGAGATAATTGAATGCAATTATTTTCTGTCTCAAAAAGAAGAATTAATTTGTAGGATTTAATTAGATAATTATTGGGATTGTCTAATTTGTGTTCTTGAGACTGAGAGGAGATAGTCACAATTTAGTATTCTAGGGTTTAATTGCCTGACCAAGGAGTTTAATCCATTAAAATCTAATTTTTCCCATTGCTTAGTTGATGAATTTGCATGTTGATGATTAGATTATTTGCCCTAGGATCTGTATCTTTACATATTATTTTCAAAACTTAATTTTATGCATTGTTATCTTTAATCTCCACAACAAAACCCAAATTTATATTGACTCAAACAACTATTTAAAACTATAGCTACTACTTAGGGTAATTTCGTTACACAATCTTTGTGGATTCGACCACCTTTGGGTGAAAATTATAAATGTATTTGCCATAGTTTCTGCAGTTGTCACACTCGTCAAAGCCTTCATGCTGTGGGGCTACCCCCGAACGGAACAAACTTTATATCGCTAGGGCACTCGGGGATTTTGAATCCTGGCGGCAAGTGCCTAGCCTCGAGTGTCTACGTTGCGAGGGTTATCTTTCTAAAGATTCAACCTCAAACCGCACAACCACTCGAATCAGTCTCGACATAGTGACTTCACTCCCTTCCAGA
>JAPKLW010001016.1:108345-169467 GCA_026898455.1 Plectranthus barbatus | reverse complement strand
TCTAAGCATAAATATATCAATAACATGCACAGAGTGAGTGTTTATCAGTATGCTCTTCCAAATGCTGCTGAGGTTAAATCAGCTGTTTTTGGAATTGATGGAGATAGTTGTGCAGGGCCTGATGGTTTCACTTCCCTCTTCTTTCAGCGTTGTTGGGATTTTGTTGGTGATGATGTGGTTGCTGCTGTTCTTGATTTCTTTGGTGGTTCCTTTATGCCTCGTAGCTTTACGGCTACGACCATTGTTCTTCTTCCAAAGAAACCAAATCCAGTCACTTGGGCTGATTACAGGCCGATCAACTTATGTAATGTTACAAATAAAATCATTACTAAGATCCCGACGGCCAGACTTGCACCCCTGCTTCCTCTCATCCTTGCCCCCAATCAGAGTGGCTTTATTAAGGGTCGTTTGCTCAGTGATAATGTTCTCCTATCTCAAGAGTTAATTCATGATCTCGACTTGTGCAAGTTGTCTCCTAATGTTGCTTTCAAGCTTGATATGGCCAAGGCTTATGATCGTGTGCAGTGGCCATTTCTCTTGGGGGTGCTCGCACATATGGGATTTCCGGACCAGTGGGTGAGAATGGTGAGCAGATGTATCAGCAGGTGTTGGTTTTCTGTGCTTGTCAATGGCTCATCTACAGGTTTTTTTCAATCTTCTCGAGGCCTTCGACAGGGTGATCCTCTTTCACCATCGCTGTTTGTCATTGCAGCTGATTATCTTTCTAGATCCTTGGATAGATTGATTCTCTCGGATTTGTCGATGCAGTACCAAACTAGGAAACTTGGGTTTCATGTTTCCCATCTCTCCTATGCTGATGATATTATTATCTTTTCCAAGGCGGCCACTTCTTCTATTCAGCGACTGACTCAGTGCTTGGATCATTATGTGGCTGCTTCGGGTCAGAAAATTAATCGGAGCAAGAGCAGTTTCTTTATTTTTCACAAGTTTGTAGGAGATTGGCAGAATCAATTGGAGGCTTCGAGTGGATATCGTCGAGGAGCTCTGCCTTTCACCTATCTTGGGGTGCCGATTTATAGGGGTCACATCAAGATCTCCCTTTTTCTGGATCTTCGGCAGAAATTGAGTATCAGGATTTACAGTTGGTCTCATAGACATCTTTCCTTTGGTGGCAGATTGGCTCTCATTAAGAGTACTCTCTCTACCATTCCTCTTCATATTCTTCAAGTCATTGAGACCCCTAAAGGGGTGATGGATGAGTTGGAACAGATGATGGCTCGGTTCTTTTGGGGCAGTAGTGGAGATGTTAAGAAAGCTCACTGGGTTTCTTGGGAGACGATCTGTTTGCCAATTCAAGAAGGTGGTCTTGGGATCAGGCGGCTTCAGGATTTGGTTATTGCCTTTGGATGGAAGCTCTGGTGGAGATTCAGGGAACAGTCTTCTTTGTGGGCTCGTTTTATGTGGCACAAGTACTGCAACCATAATATTCCGAGCAGGATCCTTATGTCAATACATGATAGCAGACCTTGGCGTCGGATCTTGCGCCTTAGTCCTGAGGTGCAACGGCATATGAGGTGGTCCTTGGGAGTTGGTGATATTAGTTTCTGGGATGACACTTGGTTTGGTGATTCTCCTCTCTCTTCTTTGTGTCGTGTGTCTCGTTATGGTTATATCTGTGTTAATTCCTTTTTTTGTGACAATATGTGGGATGTTGAGTCATTGCATGCTTTCCTTGCTGATTTTCATGTGCCTATTACTTTGCCTGTTTCCTTGAGCCGGCTGCCCGTGATGTGTGGTGAAAGGGATGTTTTGCGATGGAATTTGACTGCTACTGGTGAGTTTTCTCTTGCTTCTGCTTGGGAAAAGGTTAGGCAGCGTGCTCCTCCTAGTCCTCTGTTTGGTTTGTTTTGGCACTCTTGTCTCACCCCTACCATTTATGTATTTCTTTGGCGTCTCTTGCTTAATCGTATTCCTGTTGATGTCAAAATTCAGCCTAGAGGCATATCTCTTGCTTCTTCTTGTGGTTGTTGTGTCTGTCCTCAGATCGAATCAATTGAGCATGTTTTTCTACGGAGTGAAGCAGCGTTATCGGTTTGGGCATATTTTGTGTTGTGGTTTCCTTCTACACGTGCACACACTATTACATTCCTGAACATTGCACACACTCTCACTGCTTGGCGCGGTCTTTTCCTTAGGGCTGCCCCAATGCATATTAGTTTTCTTGTTCCGTGCTTGATCTGTTGGTTTATTTGGACTGAAAGGAATAGCCACAAACATCGTGGTGTTCCTTTTCTTGCTTCTCATGTGATTTGGCAGGTTACTCATCACCTTCAGCTACTTGTGGCGGCGAAGAAATTACTTCCAGTTCATTGGTCAGGATGTCATCCCCAGGTTGATTTTATGCCAGTTACTGGAGTTTTTGGTCGGGCCTTAAGGTCCAAGATGATTCGTTGGCTACCAAGTGAAGCTCCTTGGGTGAAGCTCAACACTGATGGATCTTTTGATGATGATCTTCAGATGGCGGCAGGTGGGGGGCTGGTTAGGGATCACACTTCTAGTCTCCTGGTTGCCTTCTGTGTCCCTCTTTCTGCTGGATCTAGTTTCGATGCTGAACTCCAGGAGCTTGCTCATGGTCTTCAGCTTGCGGTTCAGTTTTCGTCTCATATTTGGATTGAGATGGATGCTGCTGCTGTTATTTCTTTAATTTCTTCGCAGAGACATGGTCCGACCCAGACTCGACTTACTGTTGCTCGGATTAGATTGCTTCTTCGAGGTATCACCGTTAGATTCTCGCACATCCACCGTGAGGGGAATCGAGCAGCTGATTTCCTTGCTAGGAGAGGTTCTCAGGTTTCAGAATTTACTAGATATGATGTGGCCAAAGCCCCTCGGTATTTGGCTTCCCTCATTCGCATGGATCAGTTGGGTTATCCCAACTTCAGATTTCGTTATGCTTAGTTGGTTTCATTTGAGATGGTTATTGTTATTTCTTGTTTCGTCCTCAGTTGATAGACTTATATTTTCTCTTCGGGATAGCCATTATTGGCTATTTCCAAATTGTATTTTGTTTTTTATATTTTCTCTAGGTTTCTCACCTGTGATGTGGGTAAGCTTAGGTTGTCTTTGGTGTTGTTGATGGATATTTTGTACAGGTTTGGTTTTAGTCGGACTTGGCCTATTTTTGGTTGGGTTCTACTAGGATCATGCCAGATTTTTGACTTATGGTATACACTGGTTGGGGATCTGGCCTAATCCCCCGCCCTACGGGGTGTTTGTGCTAAAAAAAAAAAATAATAATCAATAACGCATCTCTTCTTATTACTCCATCTGTCCCGCATAAATTGTTCACATTTCCTTTTTTCGTCCGTCCAGTAATATTAATTTACTTTTTAAAATTAATAAATTTTTCACACTCATTAATAAAATATCCATTCCACTACCACCCACATACTTTAGTTATCATGTTTAATCAAAATGTGACAAATTGACTAGAGGAAAAAAGTATTATTTAATTTATAATTGAGGGTACATGAAATATATTTATATATGTTAACTTTTTTCATTATTTATTGAACTAATATTTAAATTGATCATATCGATAATAAAATATATTAGTTGCATTGCTTATACCTATTCGTTGAATAAATATTTTAAACGAATTCAATCAAATCATATTAATATAATTTGGTTAATTTATTTTGAATAGTGAATTTTACATTTTCAAAACTTTATTTATTTATTTCGTCGATAGTGATACTTCATTTTCCAAATAAAAAATTACGTGAACAAGTGAATTTTATGCCACACAAGCGAACATGCATAATATATTTGATTTTTGAGTAAAAAAGTCGTGGAATGTATCATTGGGTTAGACAAATTCTCCTATTTTCTGGTGCTAAATTTGGTATTGCTATTAAATTATTAGGCTATATCACAGAAATTTTATTAGGCACAAATAATCAACCACAAATTAATTCGAAATTTTTAATTCAGTTAGTCCATTTCAGTGGCTGATATTATTTGCTCACAGTTTTTATAATCAAATTTGTTTACGTGACTATTAATAAAAATGGACATTTGAAGAAACACGTGGCAATTAACGTGGAATTAAATTATTAAGTACTAGTTGTCATACTCTATTTATGGTTAATTATTTCTTAATTTAATGACAGAAAGGGCCACCCCTTTCTAAATAAATTATGTACTAACTTTGAAAAAAAAAAGAATATTAAAAATGTTTATATAAAAGATGATTGATTGAGAAATTAATAAAGGAAAACCTTTCAATACGTCCTAAGGTTTACTTAATTATGTAATTTTGTCTTAATTTTTTAAAATTATAGAATTATATCCCAAAGTTTATTTAATTTGTTGATTTTGTCCCAATTTTAAAAAATTGTCCCAAAGTTTAATATATTAGATAAATATGTCATCCGCTAACGATGTCAATTTTGCGTTGAGCCACACGTTTAATGTCGACGCATCAAATGACATGGTTTTTTTTTAAATTTTTTTAATCGATGTTAGTATATGAAATATTGTCCCAAATTTTATTTTGTTGGGAAAATATTAGGGGTGACAATTTTTGATTCAATTCGATAATTCGACACGAATCCACACGATAATAATGGATACGGATGAAGGCTTATTGGATATGGATCCTTATCGGATCGATACGATACGGACACGAAAATCTCAGATTGGATAATCCATTAAACGGATCGGATACGAATATCCGTTAATAAATTAATAAAGATTACTTATTTTTTTAAAATATAATAATTAATTAAATAATTTGATATATTAGTTTAGATTTAAATTTCTTTCAAAACCTCAAATCTCTTGGTTCTTCATTGTCCGTGTCCCATTTTTTTAGTTCACTACCAAAAAATGTATTTATTTATCTTTTCATTATATTTTTTAATATTTATTTTCTTATACTATCAAAATTTAACTTTTTTTCTTAACTTCAAGTTTTCAATTAAGTTGTATCAACCAATTTACTAATTGATGAGATCTTAAATTTAAATATTGATAAAAGTATTGCAGATTCTCATTCATTGTCTCAACTCTTGCAATTTCACCATGATAGATGAAAGGTATTTATTATAATTTATTTTATTTGTTATAAATCTTAAAGTTTTATAAATATTTATCTCTCTCAAAATTGAAAGTGGAGTATTGACAACTAAGGTGAATGATCAATATTTAGAAACGAGCAAGTATGACCACAAGTATTTGAATTTAAGATTTATCTATGTATCTTGGGATATTTGATGGAGGATTTTAGTTTCAAATAAAGTTGCAGTTTTATTTATTTATCCAACACATGATTTGAACAATTAAATATAAATATTTTGTATTATCTTATCAAATTTTTATTGGATTATAATTGTGTTTATTGAAATGAATTCTTATTAAATTAATCCGATTTGGATTCTTATCGGATCGGATCCATAACGGATAATTCGGATTGGATACTTATTGGATCCTTAATGGATACGGATCGAATTCGTGCAGATACAGATTTGAGCTTAACGGATTGTATATGAATACGAATTTTTATTTTTCTTAACGGATCGGATACGGATTTAACCTTAACGGATCGGATCGATAACATATCAACACGATAAGGATCCGATCCGCACAAATTATCACCCCTAGAAAACATATTATTACATTTACTCTATTAAATAAAAATATCATTCGTCTATAACAAAATTAATTTCGTATAAAGTCAGATAGTAAATGTTTATATATTAATTTTGATTCTTTAATTGATATCATTTTTTCAAAATAAAAATGAAGAATTTCGATAAAACAATGTCATTAAAAAATTTTATTAATTAAAAAATAATAGAAAAATCATGTCATTTAATACGTCGACGTTAAACGAGTGATTGGGCACAAAATTAACGTTATTACTAATTGAGGACATATTTTCCTAATATACTAAACCTTGAGACATAATTCTATAATTTTAAAAAATTGGACAAAATCATCTAATTAGTTAAACTTTGAGATTTAATTCCATAATTTTAAAAAGCTAGGACAAAATCACCTAATTAAGTAAAATTTAGGATATTTTGAAGGGTTTTTTCAATTAAAAAACTATAAGTATGCATTGTGTCGCGGGCCAAAAGAGTAATTTTGTGACAAAAGACAAGAATAAAATATATATATATATATATATATATATATATATATATATATATTTTGTGCCACATCGCATCATGTTGTGTATCCGTGACAATAATCAAATCGCGAACCTTCCACAATCTTCCATTCATCATTACACGTAGCGTCGAAACTCACAACCCCGGTAGGAAAAGATGAGTGAGGAAAAAGTTGTGAATAATAATCGATTTTTGGGAAATTTTATTTAGTTAATTAAAGAGTAATATGAATGATTTTTTTTTTTGTTGAATTCAATATGAAAGTGACATAAATAAATCGGGTCAGTTGTGAAGAGGCCCATACTCACAGCCCACTGCGATTTCTTTGTAATTCTATTTCCATGTATAATTCTTTCTTGTGGCTATTTATCCTTGTCGGTGTCACTAATCAAATTAGGGGCTCACCCCCAAAATGATCTATTCTAATCCCTAGTTGCGGCTGCATGCGTCGCCCTTTCCATTTTGTTGAACCTTTGTATCTACTTGGCGAAGGCAGTAGGAGTGTTGTGGGTGTGGGAATTGTTCGCCCAAGAATTATCACACACCGAAATTTCACCCTCACTGAGAGAAGAAGAACACACACAGAAGAGGATCTAAACACACGACAAATAAAGGAAACAATTTTGAGGATAATAGCAAAAGCTTGCTTTTCTCTCACTTTTTTTATAAAAAAAAATTGTGTTGCAAAGCTGCTTGATGATGCTTTCAAATTGAGACGAATACAACTATTTATAGGGAAAAACTATTGGTAAATAATTGCTGAAAAATGCACCCAATCAAAATAAATAATTAAATTGGTTTTAAACTTGAGATTAGTGGCGAAGGCAGGATTTACCAATTTTGGGGGGTTTCCGCCCGTCATCATGTTAAACCATACCTAAACAAAAATTAAATCATACAAACAAATTGAGAAGAGTGAAAACGATAACTACAAGAATACTTTTTTTTTTACTAACCGTAATGTATAACAAATAAATTTGATACTTACTTAGTTACTAGAAGAATGAGATAATTGATATCTCCGTGTAGCTATGCTCTGATACCGTTGCAAAATTGTTTATGTTTCAACATTTATAAAGACACCTTTCTCGATGTAACACAACAATCCATAAGAAATTCATATCCTATTGTGTTGCGCAAATCAGTCTTAATAATCTTCATCGCAGAAAATGACCTTACAATAGAAGCTGTTGTGACCGGTAAGACCAATGCTAACACAATAAGTCGATAAACCAACACTTCATCTCAACTATCTTCTTTGCAAGAGCTCCAATATCACAAAGACCTTTGAAAGCAGGCTCTGATAAAACATAAAGGTGGTATATGCGAAGCTGTGGTTTTTGTGTCACATCCCGATTTATGAACAAGACTTAAATAAGAGAATTGAGGCACATCGGGAACGAGACTTGCACTTGGGGTATCAATCAATAAGAAGAATTCAAACAAATAAGAAAGAAATCATCACACTTATCCCAAGTTAAGCAAAAGGTAGTAAAGGGGTGCCTCCTCAAGAAGGGATCGTAGCTTCTTGAGTAAATCAAATATCAGAGTTTATAGTATGTTATCAAAAGACTAACAAAAAATAAAGAGTTTCAGCAGCAGAAAGTTATCAATGAAGTATGTATATGAAGATACACAATTCAACATCTAACTATTACAAAAAGAATCTTCAGCTCCACTTCGACTGCTGCCTCGTACTCTGCTCCAAAAGCTTCTTTTAACCTGCACATTTTAGAAATAATGCGAGGGACTAAGTACAAATTGTACTTAGTGAACACATGCTCGAAAACATACATACATATAAGTTTGTCATGCCTTTTCAATCAGGTCGCACATGGGGTTTTAAGTTTGAAATCCTCCCATTGCACCAAAACATTTTATGAATGAGCATGCTCCTTTTTACTTAGTTAAACTATCTGCAATTGATGATGTGACTGGGAGGTGGCCACCTACCACAATCACGATGCTAGTCCGAGTAGGGCTTGACCCCTAACATGTCAGCATCATAGTGCACTAACACATGGTATCTCTTTCACTACCTGGGTACGATCGATAAGACTCGCAAAACGCAGAGTCAACATCCACGTTGAATACGCTTGATGTTCTTCTCTAAGTGGGGTTCCCCCACAGAGAGGACATATATCAAACACAAACAGTAGGCAATGACAAAGCAATTTAAAACAAAGTATTTCATTTCATGCTTGATATGCTTTGAAAACAAAACATCATTTTCATATTTTTAATTTGGCCCACTACATAGGGGTAAAAGAAAGCCCACCTTGAGTAGGTGCGGTTACCTGATTGGTTGATCTAGCAATTGATCTTCTCCTTCCCCTTTCCTACGACATAAAGAGTACGAGTAAATCCTCGACGGATAATAGATTATTTAAAATCTAACTCATCAATTAATTCTAGACTCTTAATCGATCTTGGACTTCTCAAGTTTGAGCCATCGGGTAAAGACGTGGAAGAATGTCTTGGCAATTTAATTTGACGAACAAGGTAGTCAAACGTTAATTCAATAGCTCGTGATTCAATATCGAGCATTAACTCAAAAATCATGAATATTAATTCCATTTGATTGAATCGTACAAGTGACTTCGTCAAGTGACTAAGCACTTTCAAGAGTTTAAGATTGAAATAAGTTTCATTATGAATCATCGTACATTGCTTAAGATTATAAGAACTCATCAAGTTGTTTCAACGAAATAATCGAGAAGATTCTTGATCTTAAATAAAGATCGAATTAAGATTTCAAGGTTAAGGTTTAACAAGTTTGATAAGCTTCAAAAGAAGTTCGAGTTACAAGAGTTCGGTCAAACAAATCAAGTTGAATTGAAAAGATTCTCGGAGAAGTTATGGAAGATAACATCTCTTGTTAATTGATACAAGGAATATCGAACGAAATTGAAATTCAATTAGTCGAAGAAAGAATTTAGAATTTAGATATTGTTATATTAATCGATCGATCGGAAAGATATCAAAAGGTATGAATGATAAGTCGAATCGATTGAAGAATGAAAGTTGAAAATTTTGAGTTTCGCGTCTGTGTCGATCGACATGTGTGATGTCGATCGACATGGACGTTTGACATATATATGTGTGTGTCGACCAAAGCACATGTCGACAAGTGGGTGTTTGTGTCGATCGACGGAAAGGAGTGTCGACCGACACCAAGTGTGTCGATCGAAATGGCTTGTCATGTCAAGAATGTCGATCGAAATGAAGTGTGTCGATCGATACAAAGGGTCGACAACAAAATATCATGAACCAACAGCTGTGTCGATCGACAGAGAATGTGTCGATCGAAACAGAGGCTCTGTGTCGATCGACACTGTCTCTGTCGATCGAAACATAGGCTTAATGCCTTCGGCGGAATTTTTGGATTTTGGCTCAAACGGTTATCCGGACTCGTCCAATCGATTTCTAACAACACCAAATGGTTTCTAAACATATATAATGAGTCTAGACATGATTTAACCTATCAAAACATGTTGGAATCGAGATTTAATCATAACATTTCAATATAGGGCAAATATACCAAAAATACTCCAAAATTAACACAACTCGATTCCTACGTCGATATATTGTTTCTAGGCTCATAATAAAACATGCTAAACATGCATACATATTCATAAACTCAATATCAAGCCTAGATCATGAAGTTTATAACTGGGGCATAAATCATAACATGCTAATATTCAAGAAATAGCTAGAGAGAGATTCGATCTATACCTCTAGGACGTTCGTAGAGCTTGGATAGCTTGATTAACCCTTGTTATCTTGATTTCTTACTTCAAAACAAAAAATAAAGAGATTCTAAGGTTGGAAATGGAAAGGAAACGAAGAGAGGATTCCAAAAAGGTATAGTTTATCTCAAGAAACACCTCGCCGGAGCTTCGCCGGAGCTCGCCGGAGAGTCGCCGAAATTTCTTTGGAGAGAATTTGAGAGAGAAAGTGAAAGTAAAACTTGTAAATGAAGCCTTCTATTTATAGAAGAAAGGCGAGGGTAATTTTGGAATTACCAAAAGTCAAAAAGGTTAAAGTGGTTGTCATTCGCTTGTCACATCGGTCACTTTAACATCACCTCACGTCAACTCCACATCTCTTCGCGTCATTGCACGGGAGACCATAATATTTCATTTACTCGTGAATATTTATCGATCGATATTATCTCGATATGTAAATGTCGGGTTATCAAATTAATTATCGATGGTAATTATTAATTTAATATTTAATTATTCTCCTTGAATTAAGAATGGCAATTAAATAAATGACCAAAATGATAAATTTCCAAATTAAATCGATCGCATAGCTTCGAATTAAATTCGATAAAAAAATATTGTTGGTCCCTTATGATCAGAGTCGTCGTGGTTACAATAAAGTACACACACGAAGTGCAGCGGAATAGATTACGTTTTCTTGTATTTAAATTCTTCTCAACTTTATTTTTCGTTAAGGTTTTCTTAGATTACCTTTTCAGTTATACACTAGTAACGTGGTTACTAGGTTTTAAAACATAATAGCTCGAAAAGTAGTAACAACAAGACAACACACAATTTATAGTGGTTCGATCAAATGATCTACATCCACTCCTTAGCCGAATCGCTAAGAATTTTACTAGAAAGTATACGGTGTACAAAGAGTTGCCTTTCCTGTTAAGTAATCAGCCTTCTGAAGATCTATCTACTTTACGGCTATCTTCCGATACCCCGAACCTTCCTGGTGTAGCTCTGGCTGAGTCAAGGGCGCACCTTCGTAAAACTCGCTTTCACCACTTACTTTGGAGGAGTTTAGAGTTCCCTCCGAACTATTGTGTGTGCTCGGCTTCAGTGCCCACCTTAATCAATTTCTTCACAAGAAATTGACTGTTGGATGCTTTCCTTAAATGGAAAGTGATCCCAATGATTGAAGATTCTTGAGACGTAGTGAGACACTCGAAATGTTGAAGGCCTTTGAATATCTCTGGATTGTACCTTTCAACTGGACTGCTCTCTTGCCTTTTTTGCTTTTTGGATTCTTTCGTATATTGAATTTTCTGGTTAGAGAGTGAGCAGCTCCTGCATTTTTCTTTTGACTTCCCTTTTATAGTTATGATCTTGAAGTTTGAGTCGACAGATCCATTTAGACACAACGGATCTTTCTCCTTAAATGCGGGTAGCCATTTACTGATTTTTCTGCTTTTGGACAGGCTTTTCCGTCCTACTTCTGACATGGCTAATTGTCGCGCGTTGGTCAGAATGGCGGTGTAGCAGTTGTTCTGTTTTGCTTTGCTGAGCTTCTGCTGGTACGGGATGCTGGATCTCTTTCAGCATGCTTTTGATCTCCTTGCACAACGAGTGCTTTGTCTGCTACTCTGATTTGATTTGCTAGCATCTTCAGCAGTCAAGGATGTGTTTGTCGAATGCTGATCTTCTTAGCATTCTTAATTCGGGCAGCCTTCAGCATTTGTTCGATGTTTGCTGAGATATTTCAATTGGCCTATTCTATTACAACACGATGTTTTAACCTATACAGGACATTACATCAGTTGCTAAGCTATGCTAAGGTTCAGCAATGATCGACCGTCTACTAAGGTTTGATCCAACAAAACCTTTTACAATAATAACCTAAGGGTAATTTACAAGTATTTTCCCAACAATTTCCCCCTTTTTGGTGCGAATCAAAGCTTATAAAGGATTGCTGAGACTTAGCTTAGATATTAAGAACAAAATTGCAAGCAAAGCATTCAGCAACCATTTAAATATCTTCCGTTGAGTACACAGAGAGTGTATATCAACTATTGTTCATATTCGGAAAACAGAGTTCAGAGAAGAAAAATGATGAAAACCAAAAAAGTTTAGAGAGTGACCTTAATTCTGAGCGTCTGGTGGAGGTTTTGGCTTCTCAAGAGATTCAACTTTCTTCATCGTCATGGCCATTAGTTTCTCCATCTGTTCAATCCGTTCCCGTTGGTCTTCTTTTTGTTGTTCTGCTAGCTTCATTCTTTGTTCCATCATTGTTCGTTCGAATTCTTTTTCTTTCAGTATCAGCTCGGCTTCCTCTGCTTTTATCCTTGCTTGTTCAGCAATCCTTCTTTATTCCCCCTCTTTGAGAGCGTCCAAAACAGAGGTGGTGAAAGACTTGTGGGCGTCAAGATTGTCGTGGAGAGTCATCACATTTGATTGTACCGTAGACACGGTTTCTTCGACATGTGTGATCTTGGTAGTGACTTGTCCAACTTGTTGCTGAACTTCTGAGACAGAGGTTTTCACGCTAGAGATTGCGCCGCGGACATCAGCAACTTCTTTCAGGACTTCTTCATTGAATCTGGCTTGCTGGATGTCGCGTTGATGCAGGGCGTTGTGAAGAATGTTGACAAGAGATTGGAAGCTTACTTGGACTGGTTCAACGTCAATGGGTTTGTCAGAGAGAACTATTTCAGTGCTGCCTGCTAATGTAGTAGCTTCACCATCTTCTCTTTCCACTGTACCAATTTCAGAAGCCTGTGTTGCTGCGTCAACTCTTTGTGTGGCAACATCAAGAGCTACATTGGTAGCTACTTCCAAGGATTCACTCATAGTATTCTGTCCAAGAGTTGAAACAGAACCTTGAGTTTCAGAGACATGAGATGAAGTTGCGCTTCCAATATATGCTTTCTGAAAGTTGATAATTTTGAGGTAGTCCTGTCGTGTGGCCTCCTTCTCTTTTTCTTCTTCGAGCGCGGCTAGTTCAAGATTTCTAACCCGCACTTTCTCCTCATAAGCAGCTTTCTATTTCCGATAAGCAATCATTGCAGCCCTTTGTCGTTTGGTTAGTGCCATGTGCGCCAAGGACTTCTTATCTGGCGCAAACTGTGATCTTGGCAGGGACTATGATAGAAGAAACTTCCTGTGAGCTCGGATGGCTTGCAATCGAGCATGTACTTGTTGATCAGTATATTGTCTTGTGCAGGAGGGCTGGTCCATCCACTCATTTGCCCATGATTCTTCGGAACGCCAGAAGTTAAGACCTTTTCTAGCGATAATAATCATCATTTCCTCAAAACAGAATGCATGATGTAATCATAAGTCTTCCATCGTCGAAATTAAGTGCCAAGCACTCTGCCTTCCTCTGTTTCTTCATTAATCACACCAGAAAAGACACCTGTGATGTCCCTATGTACTTCTTGCTCTACGAAGGCTAAGATCTCTTCACTCCAATCTCTGAGATCAACATTCATATCTTCATTAACGGAGACAGCAGCACACCATTGTGCTATTCGTCGTGAGCGAAAAAGTTTTCCAGGTAAACCATCAAAAGGTATCCTCAGTTGTTCAATTTGTAAAGTGGGGTATTTTCGAAGGGTTTGGGCATCAAACACTTCGGCAGATTCCCCCTCAGAATCAGATTCCGATGAACAGGTGGACTCGTCCAGATATCCAGCAGAGGAGACTTCTAGGTCCATTGTATCTTCTGATTGATCGATGTTATCAGCAGCTGCTGGTGTTTCCTCACCAACATGGACGTCTTCAGCAGTATCTGCCATAGCTTCATCGGTTGCATTAGATTCTTCAATGATTGGTTTCACAGAGTTGTCAGCTTCAGTAGAGGTTTTCTCTGTTTTTTCAATGGTTTCTTCCAAATGGATTCTTCGCCATTTGTATGACCTATGGCTTCAGTTGGTGGTTCTTTCGCAGATCCAATAATATTTTCCGTATCGGAGGATTCTTTAGCAGTGGAGGTTCCAGATTCAGGATCCTCGGTGTTTTCTTTCACAACCGGCTCTGCAGTAGACATGTTTGTATCTGCGTTTTCCTTAGATATTGCCGATGGTCCTACATCCTTATCTTTGGAATGTATGTCAGCTGTCTCTGGTCGTGTTTCGTTCTCCTCTGAGCTACTGTCTTGAAAAGATGTAGCAGTTGGTTCGCGAAATTGGATCGATTTGCCTTTGGAATGTTCTGTAGCTTCAAAAGCGCCAGATTGAATCAGCATATTCAACTCTTTATCAGTCATACCGTCTGCTGCAGTTGTAGTCTTTGAAGGATTATCCATGTGTTTTTCGGTCAAAGTAGAGTCTATTTTCGTCTTCCCTTTCTTTGCTGCTCTGCTTGAATCCTCAGCAGCTTCTTTATCGGGTGTGAGATCAGCATTCTCCTTTTGACTTTCTCGTTCTAGATGAGATCTTTTTACTCTTTCAAAGTTTAGATCCCTTCCTTCGAATGTGATTCTATCCCTCTCCTTTCTATGTTCCTTTAGTTCCTGTGCCTTCCTCTTTTCTTCACGCTTTCGTTTATTTTCACGTATGCCTTGCACGCGTTCTTCATAACTTTTGGATGATAGGGGAGAATCAGATACTTTTGAGGTCGGGACAGTGGCTAACTCATCAACTTTGCGTAGTCGCTGACGACCAGATCTTCAGGTGGGAGCAGTAGCCTTTTGTTGTTCAGAAGAAATTGGAACAACAAGTTGACCAATTACAAGTGGCTGCTGAAGGGCGGCCTTTTGGTCCATAATTTCCTCATTCTGTTCGGTTGGTATTTCTCCAAGAGCTACAATATCATCAAGCTGCTTGAAACAATGCTCTGTTTCAGCGTTCTGAGTTAATGCTGCTATCTCCTCAGCAGAGATAGGCGTTGGTATCTGCAGTACTTGTTCGCCCAAGGAACGCTCATCTACTTCCTCATCTGAAGTAGGTTTGTCCGCATCCACATTAGATTTACCGGTCAACCTTCTTGGTTTCTTGTAATCAAGAGGATTGGCTGCTTTTCGTGTGACTGGAATGAAATCAGTGGAGAGCAACTTTACTCTTTGATCAATTTTCGTTGAGTGCATGACCAATTCCAGAAACTTGCTTATTTTCAATCCAAAATTAACATTTGAGGAAAAGGTTCCATCCACAGACATGTGATTGTTCTTCCTGGCATGTTCTGCCCAACGTTCGAAGAAGTACTCAGCCCAATTTCCCTTCACTTTGTCTGTGAGAGCCATCATTACTGCGTATTTCATAGCAGAAAGTTCAGAATATGAACCGGCGTCGCATTAGAACATCTTGATCACCAATTCGGCTAGAATTTTAAATTCATCTTGTAAGGAGTTAATGGGTGTGGCAGCCCGGAAGGTAATCACATGACCTTTCTTATCCTTCAGTACTCCAGGCTTCTTCCAAGAATTCCAACGTCTTTCCATCTCATCATAATCAGTTACCTTGTACTGAGATATACGTTCCCCCTCATTCCGAAGACGAAAAGTTTTAGCAAGAATTTTGGCACTTACTTCAATGATACTTCCATAAACACAAGTTTTAAAAGATTTTCCATCTTTACTCATGACTGCTCTGGCATAAAATTCAGAAACCATATGCGGATGAAAATGCATGGGTTCCGCGGATAAGTATTGAGTTACCTGTTCGCTCTCGAGGATATCCATTATCCAATCCGGAATATGTTCAGCAGCAAGACGTTTGTACAGGATCCTATCTTTCATGATTTGAGCCAGACACCTCTGTTCCTTTGAGTGGCCAGCTAGGGATTTCTTCTTTGCCATCATAACAAGCTGACCATATGATATAGAATCATCAATATCTTCCTTCTTTAGGATCCCAGTGAACCCTGGTGCATGTCGCATATGTAAGGGTTCTTTAGAATTTGGTGGAAAATTGAATGGACGAGGTTCATTGGATTCAGGGCGATGGTCCTGACTAGTAGATTTCTCGGAGGATGAGGCTAGGGAGTCTGTGGCCATTTCTGCGAGGGAAAGTCTGGAGTAATTTCAAATTTTATGGAGATTTTTGGTTTGGGAATTTTTTGATTTCAGAACGATGAGAGGAAAAATGAACAGTGACCAGAGCGAAGGTAGGGTTAATTTAAATGTGAGATCTAACGGTTAAGGGAAAATCTGCGGAAAGTTAGATCGACGGTTCAGAATAAACGCGTCTTTTCATATGGCTTTCCTTGCTCTGAGACACACTCAAGTGTTTCTAACGTGGCGTCTCTTCAGTTGGTGCCGCCGTTTGCAAGCATTAATTATGCCTGATCGGGTCCCATCAAGTTTGAATTTTGAGTCATCCCGCCTCGATTTGGGATATGTTATTGCTTAGCATCCGTTCAAGGATGCTGATAGAAGATGATCCCTTTCAACATTCTGATTTTCAGCAACTTCCGAAGAACTGCTGAGTCAAAGAGAGCTTAAAATAATAATATGATGATGCGATCCTCGAACTTTTCAATACTCCTTGCTCCCTATTGCTGGAAAAATGATTTGACTTCCCATGCATACACGTCGATTCCTTTATTGGCGATGTTTCGTATTCCAAGGGATGAATCATTGCGATCTTCAGACAGATTTTTCTCTTTCTTCGCGTCATAAATGAGAAATCCCCTTTAAATACCGGAGTTTGAGATTATCCAAACATCTCATCTTTCCTTCTTTCCTGATTCACTCTTTTAATCTTCTTCTTCTTCAAGAAAATTGAGTCCTTTTCTTCAGTCATGGAATCTCCTCCTCGAGTCATAGATATCCGACGTAACCTGATCCTTGATGAGCCGGGTCTGGATAGATACTACATAGATGAGTGTGATGTGGCGGTGAAGGTCATATCTACGTTGCAGTGGGGGGGTCTTTCGCAATTTCTGTGTGCTACTCCTCACCGTTTCCAGGAGGAAGTGTTGAGGGATTTCCTTAGTGAATGCCATGTGGGTCCAGGCTCAATCTATGGGGTGTTCCATAACAAGCTTGTCCATTGGACCCCTGACACCTTTGCGGTTGATTTCGGGCTTCTTCGAGGTCCGTTGTCTGTGGTGTTGGTCCCGGTTTTTCAGAGTATAATCGTTACGCAGCGGAAATAATATTAAGTGTTTTCTTGCACGCTACTTACACACAGCTGACAACTGGCAACTGGTCAGCTGGTGCTGGTTACTCAGTACGCAGCTGACAACTGGTCAGCTGGTGATTCAATACTTTGAATATTTTAGCCTTGTTTGCACAATTATATATCAGTTTCAGGATATACTCCAGCACTTGAGTGCTGGGTTTAAAATATGAATGAAATGCAGAAAGCTGATAAATAACAAAGGATTTTATAGTGGTTCTATCAATCGATCTACGTCCACTCTCCAGTCGAAGCGCTGGAAATTTCACTAAGAGTAATCAGGTACAGGTCTCCTACGATCTATCTCTAGCTGGTGAATGCCTCATCCACCAGTTCACTAGATCAACCGCTCCCGGTCCTGGATCCTTCTTCAACTCTTCACAGCTAATGGAGTGCGAGCACGTCACTTCAACCTCCACAGCTAGCTGGGTGTTTTAGTTCTCCCAAGAACGTAACAGTCTCTACGGCAGAATGCCCGTAATAACTCGAGTGCTGGTGAGCACAGGAGCTGCTGTGAACTCTCTCGAAGGAGAAAGAACACCAAGTGAGATCTTTAACTTACAAGCCTTAAGCTTGAAGTCTCGTGTTTGATAAATCAACACACGGAAAGCTTTATGAAAAGCCTCGAAAGTACTTTATGCGATTTTGCAGTAATATCAGTTCTTTCGGTGGTTGAGCAGATGAGTAGAATCATTCAATGGAGTCTCAGAGAGTTTGAATGTTGGTGGTTGCGACGTATTTATAGCCGCAGGAACCGATTCAAACTTTCTAGCCGTTTGGACGCATCCGGAAAGGTGTCAGACCTGGGATGTCCTTCTGACGGCGGCAGGTATGTTTTTCCGGAAAGGAACCATACCTTTGACCACTTTATCTGACACAGATCTCTTTGTGTCAGAACGGCTCTCTCTGTCAGTCCGAGGAATAAGACTGGCGTCTTGTGACTGATAGACTTTAAGTTATCCTTCCTTAAAGTCATCCTTTGTCAGTCGATTCCTCAGAGAATCTTCTTCTTGTCTCTACTACGCTGGGAGAGAGAATTTGGAATTCTGCTGGTAACATCTGACTGGTAGACCATTCTGGTGATCTTGTGCTGGCAGTCTCTGCTGGTGACTAGCCCTGGCATCATCAAAGTCTACCAAATCTCTAGATGTTAACTCTTCTCGGAATCTCCCATGACTGGTGAAATCACCGCTGGTGAATAGTGTAAGAACACGTATTCTCCTGGTAAGGTTTGTCAGCCGCCTGCTGCTGAAACCCTTCCCAACTGGTGAACAGTAGCCAGTCATAAGCGCTTCTCATGCTGGTGAACAGTGTCAGCATGAGTCTTTGTCAGCCGCCTGCTGATGAAACTTTTCCCAACTGGTGAACAGTAGCCAGTGGTAAGCGCTTCTCATGCTGGTGAACAGTGTCAGCATGAGTCTTGATCAGCTGCGACTTACAACTCAAAAGACCTAAACAGGACTTTACATTTAAGACTTAGGGCTATGTAGAGACAACTGACGCTGGTAGTACTTAGGATTTGATCCACCAAAACTATAATCTAAACAAGTAAGCTACTGGGGGAGGAAACCTTAGACAGATTTCCCAACATGTGGAGGACTATCTTTCAGAGGAGGTGGCTCCAGAATGGCTGGCATGGGAGAAGTGGCGTAATTCTCCTTATTTTGATTTCAGCCCTGACATCCCTGCTTCGGGCCTTAGGACACCATATTGGGTCCTGTTTCGCATTGCCCATGAAATCCTTCTTGGAGAGGAACCTTATGACCTTTGTTTCTTAAGACCTATTTGGCAGGTGATGATGGCCATGGACGATGCTGCTTCCATTGACTGGGCCGGATACGTTTTCAAGAAAGTCTGGGAAGCTGTCAAGCTCCAACCGTTCGTGCCTCTGCGGAATGGGATGCAGCTCAGCTGGTTGATGGAGAAGTACTTTCCAGAGATCGCTGACGGTCCATCCAACCTTCAAGGGGCTAATTTCTATCCTTATAAGTCTGTGTCGCCTTTCTAGATGAACTCCATAATAAATCTTGTATTTCCTTTTGTATTTTGGCCGAAGATGCCGTCTCTTCTTTTTGTAATGAGGACATGTTCCTCTTTTGAAGATGAATGAATGAATATTTCGTTCTCTTGACGTTTATCTTTCGAGACAGAGTATAGATGTCATCTTCATTTTTCATAGCTTGCAGAGCAAAATCAATTTATCTCCTAAGCATTGATAGGGACATATTCGTCATTTCGCCATTGGTCTGGCATACTTCATAGATTTCTTCATAAATGTTGGAAGTACCATAAGAAAATCCAAGAAAACCAGAAAGAATGAGAGTAATATCTCATTCATCCACAGCAATATCTAGTTCCATCATACCCAATTTGATGCATAATTCTTTGAATCTTACCTCTGCAAGGGGCTTAGTGAAGATATCTGCTATTTGATCCTCAGTACATATTCGTTGAATATCAATATCCTTCTTTTCTTGATGATCACGAATAAAATGATGTCGGATGTCAATGTGTTTTGTCCTGGAATGATGTACAGGATTCTTTGTGATGCACATAGCACTATTGTTGTCATAGTAGATTGGCACGCATTCAGGTGAGATGTCATAATCTTGGAGTTGTTGTCGGATCCACAGAATTTGCTGACAGCAACTAGCAGCCGCTACATACTCTGCTTCGGTGGTTGAGGTTGCTACCGAGTGTTGCTTTTTTCTGAACCAGCTAATCAACTTGTGACCAAGGAATTGAATGTACCACTGGTGCTTTTCCTGTCGATTTTGCATCCTCCAAAGTCAGAATCTGAATATTCACTAAGAGCTAGACTGTCGGCTCTTGGATACCAAATCCCTAAGCCTTCTGTGCATTTTAAGTAACGGATGATTCGCTTTGTTGTGTCAAGATGTGTCTTGTTTGGTTGAGATTGATATCTGGCACATAGTCCCACAACATATGATATATCGGGTCTGCTGGCAGTAAGATATAGCAGAGATCCGATGATTCCTCGATATAAGGTAGGATTGACTGCATCTCCATCTTTTTCAAGATCTGCTAAACACGCATTGCTGATGGGGATCCTTAAGCTCTTGGATTTCTCTGGACAGTATTTAGCAATGAGATCTCGCGTATATTTCTTTTGATGAATGAAGATTCCTTCACTTGATTGGTGAACTTGAAGTCCGAGAAAATAGGACATTCTCCCCATCATACTCATTTGAAAATTACTCATCATTAGCTTTGAGAATTTGTCACAGAGAGCTTGATTCTTTGAGCCAAAGATGATGTCATCAATATAGATCTGTACGAGTAGAATGCTTCCTTCGTCCTTAATTCGAAAGAGTGTTTGATCAATCCTTCCCTTTTTGAAGCCATTGTCGAGTAGAAACTTAGATAAAGTTCCATACCAAGCTCGAGGTGCTTACTTTAGTCCATACAAGGCTTTTCTTAGTTTATAGACCTGATTTCCATTCTCAAAACCTGGAGGCTGCTCAACATAGACTTCTTCCTTGAGTTCGTCATTTAGGAATGCACTTTTAACATCCATTTGCATAACCGAGAATTCATGATGCGCTGCATAAGCGAGAAATAATCTGATTGCTTCCAGTCTTGCTACTGGCGCAAATGTCTCATCATAGTCGATGCCTTCACATTGTTTGTACCCTTTGGCTACAAGGCGTGCTTTATTTCTCACCACCAAGCCTGATTCATTCTTCTTGTTCTTGAAGACCCATTTGGTGCCTATGACATTCTGGTGTTTTGGTCTATCCACCAGATCCCATACGTGGTTGCGAGAGAATTCACCAAGCTCCTCTTGTATAGCATTTACCC
Source organism: Plectranthus barbatus (assembly GCA_026898455.1). NCBI lineage: Eukaryota > Viridiplantae > Streptophyta > Magnoliopsida > Lamiales > Lamiaceae > Plectranthus > Plectranthus barbatus. The sequence goes on along the minus strand of JAPKLW010001016.1, from coordinate 148,677 downwards.
AGTCTGGATCACGTAGTGCCTCCTCAACTTTAGTTGGTTCTTCACTTGATAGATAGCATGAAAACATTGCAGATCCTTGTCTGGTCAAGATGGGGTCATTGATATCTCCAATAACATCTTATAGTGGATGTGCACGCAGCCATGCTGGTCTGATTGGTTCTCCAACAGTTCCTCTTCTTCCGAGATTATTTGTCTGTTCTGCACTGACCACTTCATTCTCAGCATCATGTGTGTTAGGATTTTGATCTTCAATAGGAGGTGTTTCTTCAGCAGCCCGTCCTTCGGTTATAGAAATATCATGGTCTGGATCTTCTCTTCCAGTGGAGTTTTCAGCATTAGGTGCCTCAGCATCTGGTATCTCAGCAGCTGGTATCTCAGCAACTGGTATCTCAGCAGCTCCTCTGCTAAGATCTTCAGCAGCATTGACTTCTTCAGCGACGCGGATAGGATTGGAGTTTTCCTCGTCTGAATCATCTAGCGAATTGGAAATATCCTTTTGGGAGTTGGCCTCAGCATGATCGTTAGCATCACTGGCCTGGTCTCCTGGTTTTGTCTGAACAGGATTACATTCATTCATAGACTTAGTCGGGTCAAATCGTAAGTGTTCATGACAATTCAGGATCGATTGACCATTGACATCATTAGTCTCATGATTGTTATCCTTTGTCTCACTGATAGCTCTGCGCACTAAAGTAGATTCATCAAAAATAACATTGCATGTTATTTCCACAATCCCAGTAGTCTTGTTTAACACTCTATATCCTTTGTGGGTGGGGTGACCATTTCCGAGAAGTACACCCTCATCCGACTTAGGCGAAAAAGTGTTAAGTTTTGACTTTCTGTTATTATGGATATAACATGTTGCACCAAAAGCACGTAGATAATCTAAATTAGGCTTACGACCGTTATATACTTCATAGGGAGTTTTGTTGAATCGGCCGTTGATAGAGCTGCTGTTCTGCGTGTAGCATGCAGTCATCACTGCTTCGCCCCAATATCTAGCAGGTAAATCAGCATTGGCTAGCATAGATCGCACTGCTTCTTTCAGTGTTCGATTCCTTCTTTCTGCTAGACCGTTCTGCTGTGGGGTCCTAGCAGTGGATCTCTCATGATTTATACCGGCTTCCGCGCAAAAATCCATGAGAATGCCGTTGCAGAATTCTGTTCCATTGTCAGATCAAATCCTTTTCACTGTAACTTCTTTGCTATTTTGCTCCTTGAGGATCAACTCGGGTAGAGTAATCTTGACCTCATCTTTGGTCTTCAGTAAGCGAACCCATGTATACCTGGAATAATCATCAACTATTATAAGGGTATATATTCTTTTACTTACCGAGGGTGGAGTGACAGGTCCGAATAGATCCATGTGCAATAATTCTAGGATTCTGCTTGATGTATTCTTTTCTTGGTTGGAGTGAAATGACGCTTTGGTCTGCTTTCCTTGTTGGCATGCCTTGCAAATGCCTTCCTTACGAAACGTGATGTTTCGAGGTAAACCTGTGACAAGATCATTTCTAGCGATATGGTTGATGGTTTTGAAATTCAAATGATTTAACCTCTTATGCCATAACCAAGTGGTTTCCTCTTTATTTAGTGCTAGAAAGCATGAATGTTGTTGACCACTTTGCCAATCAACCACATAAAGTCCGCCTTTCCGAATTCCTCTAAGCTTTACTTCTCCTGTCACATTGTCAGCTATAGAACATCCTGTATGAATAAAAGATATTGTGTACCCGTTTTTGCATAGTTGACTAATGCTTAGCAGGTTGTGTTTGAGATTGGATACGAGAGCAACATTTACTATTCTTAGTCCATTCCGCTCTATGCATCCTCTGCCATGTACTCTTCCTTTACTGTTGTCACCAAATACTACAGATGGAACATACGATTTTTGAATGTCTGAGAACAATTCTTCGTCTCCCGTCATATGCGCAGAACAACCACTGTCCAGGATCCACTCATTTGACATGCCTGATGTCTTAGCTCTTGAATCCTGTTCCTGCAAGGACAATTAAGTTGATTTAGGTCCCCGTTTTGAGTCGGGTCCTGGAGGATTAGCTTGAGTCATTGTCCCTTTTGGAACCCACATTTTGATAATCGTCAAAGACTTTTCTTTGAGATCTATTATGCTGATTTTTTCAACTTTTTGATGTGCATATGTATGTGGTTGTGCGTTGTGCTCCTTTACCTTCATTGTCCTTTGATGATATATGTATCTGGACTCGGGTCTCACATAGGTGTTTCTCCTATGTGGTGTGTTGTGATAATATTGGGGTTTCATTGAGCAATTCTTAATGTCTCTTCCCCGAGAAAGGATAGGATTTGGCTTCCTAGCATTTGAAACAAGATGCTCAGCCTTTGCCCTTGAGTTTGCTGAAAAGTTTTGCTTATCAGATTTCAAATGTAAGTTTTGATGTTGTTCAGCATCTCTTATGAACCTCAGCTGAAATCTTACATTCTGCTTAACCTTTTGCTGAGGTCTAGCATAGTGCTTGACACCCTGCTTGGGTTCAGCAGACTGTTTGATATTCTGCTGAGCTGTCAGACTAGCATTTGAGGATTCAGCAACTAATTTATCCTTCTCTTTAATGTTATCAAATATTTTTCCGCCAAAGACAAAAATGATATTTTCCTTTTGCCTCGAAGTATTATTTTTGTCATTGCGACTATGCCCAATTCCAGATCATTCACCGTGACGTCTCTGTCGGCTTATCAGGTTATTTAAAATATCCTGACTCGTCATGTATGCGCAGACACACTTCTCATTGGCGTTCAGAAGGAGTTCAGAAGATTCAGTTCTAAGTCTTGATAGTTCCTCACTATCAGACCTTAGTCTTTCGACTTCATTGGTCAGACTTAGGATTTTTTGTTTGAGCGAGGAATTATATTTCACAATAGCATCGTTCAAGGTGTATACCTTAGAAAGTTCGAAAGAGAGTTTAGTAAGATAATCTTCCTCAGAATCTAGGAAGGAATCCTCTGATTCAGATATGTGCTGAGCATAAAGTATTCGTTATAAGTGTTACCTCCTGATTGTCGACTGCTAGGGCCGATTCAAAGGATTGCTCAACATCAGCGAGTGGTTCACCATCTTCAACGATTTTTGCCATAAAGACCATTAGGGCTTCTTCTTCCTCATCAGTGGGATAATATTCCTCTTCGTTTTTGGGAATATCTGGAACTTCTGTCCTCGTTAGCAACACCTTTGTTACAGCTCGTACTGCTCGTCTTTCAAATCTCTGACGCAGACGTTCTCTTTCCTCAGGACTTACTTTTGGACAATCATGTTTCAAGTGATCAGGAGACTTGCATTCAAAACATGTTCTTATCCTTTTTTCAGTAGGGTGCTGCATCATGCTCGCTTTTGCTTCCTTTTCGGCTTTTACTTCCAGAATCATCTTTTGTATCTTTTTCATTTGTTCTTCCAGCTCGCCGATTTTCTTATCTTCATCGTTAACTGTAGAAGTTGATGAAGTCTCCTCGGATGATGTGGCAGAAGCAGGTGTGGACTTTTCTTGATTGTAGAAAGGTTTCCTCGGAGATTTCCATTTGTTTCCATCTTTCTTGACAAAGTACGCTACATCTTCTTGAGTTCCAACGCTTGTGGGATTTGGATGTATAACAGCAACTTCGTTTTTCTTTGACTGCTGAATGATGAATTCATGTGACTTAAGTTGGGAGAAGACTTCAGCGGTCATCATATTGTTGAGATCTTTCTCACTCATGCTTGTCATCTTGACAAACCAATCACTCCTAGGGTAAAGCTTGGATATAATTTTGTTATTCATTTCCCCTTTGTCATATGTCTTGCCAACATTTTTGAGTTCTGCGATGATAGTGTTGAACCTTTCTTCCATCTCCTAAATGGTTTCTCCTATAATCATGACGAAGGATTCGTACTTGTCCACAGCGACTTGTAGCTTGTTTCGCTTCATCTGTTTCGTTTCCTGAGAGACTTCGCACACATAATCCCACATCTCCTTTGCGGTGTCATAATCTAGAGCTTTGTTGGACATTAAGGGGGGTAGACATTCCATAATTAGCTTCATGGCGATAAACTCCAGCTGGCCTATCTTTTTGTCTTCAAGAGTCCATTCCTCGTAAGGTTTACTCACCATCTCAGGTCTGGGTTGACCACCAGCGGGTCCAGGGGGTGCAGTATTGACCTTCATGATTTCAATAGGTCCAATCATTAGGATGTCCCTCATCTCTGGATGTATGCTCTGCAGCTGGATCATGGCCTTCTTTTTCCATGTTTCAAATCCATCCTTGTTGTACTTCGGGAGAGCGTGATTAGACATCGTCGTTACCCGAGCTATGTAAAATACCAATACAAGAGACGCAAGGAAAGACTAGGATCTAGGTCCTAAGCGACTCAGAAGCGGTCGGTTTTTCAACCTCCTGCTCTGATACCACTTGTTGGTCCCTTATGATCAGAGTCGTCGTGGTTACAATAAAGCACACACACAAAGTGCAGCGGAATAGATTACATTTTCTTGTATTTAAATTATTCTCAACTTTATTTTTCGTTAAGGTTTTCTTAGATTACCTTTTCAGTTATACACTAGTAACGTGGTTACTAGGTTTTAAAACATAATAGCTCGAAAAGCAGTAACAACAAGACAACACACAATTTATAGTGGTTCGATCAAATGATCTACGTCCACTCCTTAGCCGAATCACTAAGAATTTTACTAGAAAGTATACGGTGTACAAAGAGTTGCCTTTCCTGTTAAGCAATCAGCCTTCTGAAGATCTGTCTACTTTACGGCTATCTTTCGATACCCCGAACCTTCCTGGTGTAGCTCCGGCTGAGTCAAGGGCGCACCTTCGTAAAACTTGCTTTCACCACTTACTTTGGAGGAGTTTAGAGTTCCCTCCGAACTATCGTGTGTGCTCGGCTTCAGTGCCTGCCTTAATCAATTTCTTCACAAGAAATTGACTGCTGGATGCTTTCCTTAAAAGGAAAGTGATCCCAATGATTGAAGATTCTTGAACCAGTTCAAGAATCACTCAGACGAATGTCAGACATAGTGACACACTCGGAATGTTGAAGGCCTTTGAATATCTCTGGATTGTACCTTTCAACTGGACTGCTCTCTTGCCTTTTTGCTTTTTGGATTCTTTCGTATATTGAATTTTCTGGTTAGAGAGTGAGCAGCTCCTACATTTTTCTTTTGAATTCCCTTTTATAGTTATGATCTTGAAGTTTGAGTCGACAGATCCGTTTAGACACAATAGATCTTTCTCCTTAAATGCGGGTAGCCATTTACTGATTTTTCTGCTTTTGGACAGGCTTTTCCGTCCTACTTCTGACATGGCTAATTGTCGCGCGTTGGTCAGAATGGCAGTGTAGCAGTTGTTCTGTTCTGTTTTGCTTTGCTGAGCTTCTGCTGGTACGGGATGCTGGATCTCTTTCAGCATGCTTTTGATCTCCTTGCACAACGAGTGCTTTGTCTGCTACTCTGATTTGATTTGCTAGCATCTTCAGCAGTCAAGGATGTGTTTGTCGAATGCTGATCTTCTTAGCATTCTTAATTCGGGCAGCCTTCAGCATTTGTTCGATGTTTGCTGAGATATTTCAATTGGCCTATTCTATTACAATAGATGTTTTAACCTATACAGGACATTACATCAGTTGCTAAGCTATGCTAAGGTTCAGCAATGATCGACCGTCTACTAAGGTTTGATCCAACAAAACCTTTTACAATAATAACCTAAGGGTAATTTACAAGTATTTTCCCAACAAATATAAATTTCCGAAATTCGATAAATATATTTAAAATTTACAAGGGGCGTTATATCCTCCCCCACTACAAAAAATTTCGTCCCGAAATTTTGCAATTACATGAATAGCTCGGGGTACTTCTCCTTCATCTTGTTGTCAAGTTCCCACGTTGCTTCTTAAGTGCCATGGTGTTTCCAAAGAACTTTGACCAGGTTGATCTTCTTGTTGCGGAGCTCTTATGCTTCGGGTCCTCTTCGTATGTCAAATCGGGTTGGATCTGAACTTCATCCTGTTGAATAACGTGTTTTGGATCATAGATATACTTCCACAATTGCGACACGTGAAAGACATTATGAACATTTCCAAAACTCGGTGTCAAAGCCAAACGATATGCTACGGCTCCAATTCTTTCTAAAATCTCGTAAGGACAAATATATCGAGGCCTAAGCTTACCTCTAGCTCCAAAACTAATAATTCCCTTAGAGGGCGATATCTTCAAAAATACCTTATCTCCTACTTCAAAAGTCAACTCAGTTCGTCTTTTGTCAGCGTAAGACTTCTGTCGATCTTGAGCTTCTTTGATTCTAGCACGGATCTGTCGAACAATTTCTATAATCTCAGTGACTCCTAAAACCTTCCGTTCTCCAACTTCATCCCAATACAAGGGAGATCTGCACTTTCTTCCATAAAGTGCTTCATATGGGGCCATTCCAATGGTGGCTTGAAAGCTGTTATTGTATGCAAATTCGATCAATGGTAGAACAACTTCCCATTTCACCCCTTGGTCTAGAACGACTGTTCTAAGCATATCCTCCAGAGTTTGAATGGTTCTCTCGATTTGACCATCAGTTTGAGGGTGAAAAGCAATGCTGAAGTTCAATCGAGTTCCGAGCTCTTTCTGTAAGCTAGTCCAAAATCGTAAAGTGAACTTCGCATCCCTGTCAGATGTGATCGTTGTTGGCACTCCATGCAGTCGTATGATTTCTTTGACATAGAGCTGGGCCAACTTATCTGATCCATGCGTAATTTTGATCGGCAGAAAATTTGAACTTTTGGTTAAGCGGTCCACAATTACCCAAATGGCAGTGTTCCCTCTTTGGGACTTAGGCAGACCGGTTACAAAATCCATAGCTATTGCATCCCACTTCCACTCAGGAATATCAAGAGGCTGTAACTTTCCATACGACCTTTGATGCAATGCTTTTACATGTTGACATGCCAAACATCGTTCTACGAACAGGGCTATGTCTCGCTTCATGCCTTCCCACCAAAATTTAGACTTCAAGTCTTGATACATCTTTGTACTTCCAGGGTTGGCAGTGTACGGGGTTTCGTGTGCTTCTCTCATGATTTCTTCTTTCAAATCATCAACCTTCGGCATACACAATCTTTCATCATACATTATGGCATTATCGGAAGCTTCTTGGAAGTTTGCGATGTTCTTCTCACGAATCTGAAGTCGTATCTTCTCCAAACCTTCATCCTTTCTTTGTGCTTCCACAATTCTCGTCCTTAGATCAGGACTTGCCAATAGTGCTTCCATTCTTGTACTCACCGTCTCTGGTGGTGAAACTACTTCTAGGTTCAATTCTTCAAAATCCTTGATCAATTCGTCCTTTTGCGTTATCACAGCACAAGCTTTGGCTGGAGACTTTCTGCTCAACGCATCAGCTACTGAATTAGCTTTACCTGGATGATAGTTAATGATCAAGTCATAATCCTTCACTAGTTCCAACCATCTTCTTTGCCTCATATTCAGATCTTTTTGCTCAAAGAAATATTTGAGGCTCTTGTGGTCAGTGAATATTGCACATCTAGCTCCATAGAGATGATGTCTCCAAATCTTTAGTGCATGCACAATGGCTGCTAGTTCTAGGTCATGGGTTGGGTAGTTCAACTCATGCGTCCTCAATTGACGTGATGCATATGCAATCACTTTGCCTTCTTGCATCAATACACAACCTAGACCATTCTTGGAGGCGTCAGTATACAGCTCGTATTCTTTATCTGCTTTTGGTACTGCCAAGACTGGGGCAGTGGTTAAGAGTTTTTTCAAGCTTTGGAAACTTGCTTCACACTCTTCTGTCCAAGTATACTTGATTCCTTTCCTCAAAAGTTGCGTGATAAATAGTCATTTTGTGCATTTTACTGATGTGAATCTGATCACTTTTGACCGTAGACTAAACCAATTTTTGAGGATTTTATATGTTATTTATAATCTTTAAAAGATTATTACGTTTGGGTTGATTTGTGGTTGTTTATGCAGATTTCACGCACAATTGAGCCGTTTACAAGATTTGACTAAGTGTCATAGGGTCAATCAATGCTAACTTGCATCGGGAAAGTGGAGAAGTGAGAAAAGACCGAAGAAAAAGCCGAATTTCCGTTCGTGACAAGTTCAACGACCCAATTACTTTTTCGGCGATCGCCAATTTCGTACCCGGGTCGCCGATTTTGTAATTTCATCTATTTTTCTACGGCTCAACTTCGGCGACCCACGCACATTTTCGGCGATCGCCGATCGCGTTTTCTGGGTCGCTGAACGGGTTATTTTGACAAATTTTTGGCCCAAATCCCATATCTTCTCAGATTAGAAATGGATAAGTATAAATAGAAGATCCCAAGACTTGAAGAGCAGGACTGCAGATTGAAGATCAAGATTACCAATTTTTAGTTTTCATGTTTTCTATTTTCTTGACTCTTCACTTGATTGTTTTCAAGGGATTTAGCATGATTGGCTAAATTTCTTGTGGATTCTAGGGTTTTGAAACTTGTTGACATTCATTCCATCGTTTATATAATTTGATTTTCTTTTCCATTGATGTTTTAATTACGGCTGGGGTTTTCTTTAATTACAAGATATTGGCCATTGATTGTAATTCGAATTGGTAATTTTTGAACCGAGAGGTCTAGATTATCGATTAAGATGCAGAGTAATTAAATTTGATAGGTCAATTGTCCGAGAGGAATTTGAACTGTTAAAGGGTTTTTGAAATCTAAGGGTTTATCAAGAGTAAAAGTCCCTTTGCGCATCCGAGAGGAGTCACTAGGTCGTTTATTTCCATGTTATGGTTGAGAGTCCGAGAGGGTCGCCTGATAAAAATTATGAGATTAACTCACATATTTGGAAATTAAATTGGAATTGGATTGTATAAATGATTGTTTGATAGTTCTTCAAAGTGGATTACCCTGGGATCCTAGCTTTTCTTATTTTCTAAACCTTAATTATTCACTTGTCTACTTTTATGATTATTGCTCAGTTTTAAATAGACCCAAACTCTTTATTCGGATCGTCTAAATAGTAATAAAATAACTGTGCTTTAGTGCTTGAGTGTATTTTGAATCTACAATCTTCGTGTTCGATAAATTATAACTTGCCCTCTGCAGTGATCTGTACACTTGCAGTTTTAGCGTGTTGCAAAATACACTATCAAGTTTTTGGCGCCGTTGCCGGGGATTGCAAAGATCTATACTTGACACTAATTCTGTAATTGCGTCACTACTTTAAACATTAACTGTTTTATTTTTGTTCGTTTCTTTTATTGTATTTTGCTGCTAGGCTGCTCACTTCTGGTGTTCTATTTCAGGTAGTATATGCGAACCAGGTCAAAGGGTCCAGCACTTGAACCCATAGATCCGGAAATCAAATCCACCTGCCGAAGGAATTCCGCAAGAAGAAAGTTAGCGTTTCCAATGGCCGACAATAATCAAGCAGCACAAATAGCTGATTTGCAGAGGCAGCTGCAAGAGATGAATCTGAGACTCCAGCAATAGCAGCCTCCGGCCGCACCTCACCAGCCGACTATTGATGAGATGTATGAGCCGATGACTGACATGTATCGTCATGCAGATTTTTGGCTGAAGGTGGATACACCAAACTTTGAGTTGAGAACTGGATTGATTCAGACCGCCCAACAAAATCAGTTTGGGGGACTACCGTCTGAGGATCCCCATGTGCATATCCAGTCATTCTTACTACTGTGCGACACAGTCAAGCAGAATCAGGTGCCAATAGACTACATCAGACTGTGTCTGTTCTCCTTCACATTGCGTGACAGAGCCCTCTCTTGGTATCTGTCTCTGAATCGCAGTTAGATCACTACATGCGAGGAATTATGCAAGTTATTCCTAGTCTAGTTTTTCCCGCCCAGCAAAACCATTCAACTGCAGACTCAGATCACATAGTTCAGACAGTTTGCTGGGGAGTCACTGTATGAGGCATGGGAGCGTTATAAGGACTTACTACGCTCCTGTCCTTGCCATGGATTTACTGAAAAGCAGCAGGTCTGTCATTTTTATGGGGGACTCGATGATGAAACTCAGAAGCACGTGAGAGCTTCAGCTGGAGGGTCACTTACTGCTAGACCTCCACAAGAAGGGTTGAAACTGCTGGAAACTATGGCAAAAAGTGAGTTTAACTGGCCAACAGACAGGAAGAATCACAGGATAGCAGCAGTTGATGACACTAGGGATTTAGCTGCTGAAATTAAACTGATGAGGCAGGAGGTGGCTGCATCTACAAAATCTATGGAGCAACGCCTCTCCAAGCTGGAGAACAACATACCTCATCAGGGATTTGATCAGGGAGTTAAGATGCAGATGGAAGATGCTAACTATGTAAATAAGAGGAACTTCCAGAACAACAGGGGATATCCGACAGGGAACATGACTTATCACCCCAATAACAGGAATCACCCCAATTTCTCCTACGCTAATCCAAACAATGCACTGCAGCCCCCACCTGGTTTCTTTGCGAACAATGGGGCTGTGAACGAGCCTAAGGAGCCAAGCATGAGGGAGCTTCTGACCCAATTCATCTCGATCTCTAATGCCAAGTCTGCAAAAATGGAAGGCGACATCTCTACGCTACAGATTGGTATGGGGGAGATGGGAAAGCATATTAAGCAGATGGATACACAGATCTCGCAGATTGCCAATGCGATCGGCAACCAGCACACCCCTGGACAGTTCCCCAGCAATACTGTGGTGAACCCAAAAGACCACTGCAATGCTATCACTACTCGCAGTGGTAGGGGTTATGAGGGCCCATCTACGCCCGTCAACACGCCTGTGCAACCTGAAGTTGCACAGCCTGCTCCTGTTCTTCCTGAAGAAGAAAAAACTCAAAAGAGCAATGGAATTGGTCCCCAAGACAATTCCAAATCAGCTGGTCCCATCGCTGTTCCCTTCCCACAACGATTTGCTAAGATGCAAAAGGAGGAGAGATACAAGAGATTTCTAGAGCATATGAAGAAGATCCACATCAACCTCCCTCTGATTGAAGTTGTGCAGGAAATTCCTGGGTACATGAAATTTCTGAAGGATATGGTTACCCAGAAGAAGCCCTTTGGCGCATTCGAGACTGTGAATTTATTTGAAGAATGCAGTGCCATAATTCAGAAGAAAATGCCGGTAAAAAGGGCTGATCCGGGCTATTTTTCTATCACCTGCGTGATTGGAGGGCAGACTTTTGAGAAGGTGCTATGCGATTCAGGGGCCATCATCAATCTGATGCCCTTATCTATTTTTAATAGACTGAGGATCGGGGACATCAAACCGACCACCATCAGACTCCAGATGGCTGACAGGTCGGTGAACTACCCTAAAGGGGTAGTAGAGAATGTGCTAGTGAAGGTAGGGGAATTTATTTTCCCACCTGATTTTGTGGTCCTAGACATGGCAGAGGACCAAAATATTCCACTCATCCTTGGGAGGCCTTTCCTCAACACTGTTGATGCCCTCATCGATATCAAGAAAGGAGAGCTCACGTTGAGGGTGAACGACGAAAAGATCACTTTCTCCATCTACAAGGCCATGGAGCGCCATGACTCAGATGACTGCTTTGAGGAGTGCGATATGGTTCAGGTTTTGTATCCTTGTGATTCATCTATCATCTCTACTGATTCTTTAGATTATGGAGTACAAAATTCTGTTTATTCTTGTGATGAGCTATATGATGTCTGTGATGAGCTGCCAGAGTCTGTTCTAGCATTAGATGGTGCGCAGGTGAAAAGATCAGGTTGGAAAGTGCAAATTTTCGGAAGCTGAGGAGTGAGCAAGAGGAAGAGGAGGCTTGCAAGATGACCTTGCTGCAAAAGGACACGAAGGAGCCTCCAGTGCTGGAACCGAAACCTCTACCGGACCACCTGAGGTATGCCTACTTAGGCAAAAATGACACATATTCGGTAATAGTATCTGCTACTTTATCTACTAGTCAGTTGGATAGAGTACTGCGGGTTTTGAGAGACCACCAATCTGCTATTGTGTGGTCGCTATCTGATATAAAGGATATTAGCCCTTCTATTTGCATGCACAGGATTTTACTTGAAGATGGGTACAAGCCTAAGGTGCAGCCGCAGCGAAGGTTGAACCCTATTATGTAGGAGGTGGTGTGAATGGAGGTGCTGAAACTATTGGACGTTGATATGATCTATGTCATCTCGGATAGTGAATGGGTGAGCCCCACTAAAGTGGTGGCCAAAAAGGGAGGTACTACCGTCATCAAGGATGATAGTGGCCAGGAGATCGTCCACCGGCCTGTTACGGGCTGGAGGATGTGCATCGAATACAGAGCACTTAACAGTGCTACTCGTAAGGACCACTTCCCTCTCCCTTTTATTGATCAGATGCTGGATAGGTTAGCGGGGTATGGTTTTTACTGTTTCTTAGATGGTTATTCTGGATATAACCAAATAGCGATAGCCCCCGAGGACCAGCATAAATCTGCTTTTACTTGCCCTTATGGTATTTTTGCATACAAATGCATGTCATTTGGTTTATGTAATGCCCCTACTACATTCCAGAGATGCATGATGTCTATATTTAGTGGGCTGGTTGAAAATATCATGGAGGTGTTTATGGATGATTTTTCTGTGTTTGGTCATTCATTTGATAACTGTTTGGAAAACCTGATCACTGTTTTGCAGCGCTGTCAAGAAACTAACCTAGTTTTGAATTGGAAAAAATGTCATTTTATGGTGCGAGAGGGCATTGTCCTCGGTCACAAAGTTTCTGCTGCAGGTTTAGAAGTAGATCGTGCCAAGATTGCTGCCACCCCCCACCAATGAGAAGTCGGCGAGGAGCTTTTTGGGTCATGCAGGCTTCTACCGGAGGTTTATACGGGAGTTTTCTAAAATCTCTAAACCTCTGAGTTCTCTACTTATGAAGGATGCAAAATTCATTTTTGATGAACACTGTTTGCAGGCCTTTGAGAAGCTGAAGCTGGCCCTCACAACCGCTCCAGTACTTATCTCACCAGACTGGTAAGAGCCCTTTGTCCTGATGTGCGATGCCAGCGATATTGCAGTTGGGGCCGCCCTGGGTCAGACAAGGAACAAGATTTTCAGGGTCATTCACTATGCCAGCAAGACTTTGGATGAAGCCCAGGTCAATTACACTACCACTGAAAAGGAGCTTCTAACAGTAGTCTTTGCATTTGACAAGTTTCGGGCATATCTGGTTGGGGCAAAGACGGTGGTCTACACGGATCATGCTGCGATCCGGTATTTGTTTGAGAAGGAGGCCAAGCCGAGATTAATCCGGTGGATTCTGCTCCTACAGGAATTTGATATGGAGATTAAGGATCGGAAATGATGTGAGAACATGGTAGCAGACCACTTGTCTAGGCTGGAGAATCTGGTGGAGGGAGATGATCCCCGAATTCGGATCATTGAGGTTTTTCCTGACGAGCAACTGCTCGTAGTTGAGGAGGTAGATCCATGGTACATGGATCTGGTAAACTTTTTGGTTGCAGGCGTTCTACCGCCTGATATGTCCTCACATTAAAAGCAGAAATTCTTGCATGATTGCAAGTTTTACTACTGGGATGAGCCCTTCCTCTCCCGCCGTTGTGCTGATATGGTGATCTGGAGGTGCATCGGAATGCAGGAGCGAGAACAGATAATGGGGGATTGTCACGTATCCCCCTATGGAGGCCACTGTGCAGCGAATCGGACAGCTATAAAGATCCTCACAAGTGGATTTTACTGGCCTACGGTTTACCGCAATTGTCAGAAGTTTTTGGCTAGCTGCGACAGATGCCAGAGGATGGGGAACATCTCGAAGAAAGATGAGATGCCTCAGAAATACATGCTCGAGATCGAGCTCTTTGATGTATGGGGCATTGATTTCATGGGACCATTCCCTAAGTCCCATGGATATCAATATATCTTGTTGGCGGTGGATTACGTGACCCGGTGGGTTGAGGCTATCCCCACTGCAACGAATGACTCGAAGGTGGTGCTCAAGTTCCTACAAAAGAACATCTTAACTCATTTTGGAGCACCTTGAGCACTGTTGAGTGATGGAGGGTCACATTTTAAAATAAATGGCTGGGGAGTCTGCTTGCAAAGTATGGAGTGCATCACAAAATTACATCTCCATACCACCCCCAGACCAATGGACAAGCTGAGCTAGCCAACAGAGAAATCAAGCAAATCCTGGAAAAATCTGTGGTTTCCAGGAAAGATTGGGCTACTCGCTTGGATGATGCTCTATGGGCATACAGAATTGCATTCAAGACTTCAATTGGTATGTCTCCATATCAGTTGGTATTTGGAAAATCATGCCACCTACCAGTGGAACTGGAACATAGAGCATACTGGGCAGTAAAGAAAATCAACTGGGATCTAAAGACTGCAACTGAGCAGAGGTGTCTGCAACTGACTGAGTTAGAGGAATTTCAGACTGAAGCATACGAGAGTTCGAGGCTGTACAAGGAGCGAGCCAAGAGATTTCACGATCAGCGCATTCGCCGCCGCCACTTCACGCCAGGGGATTAAGTACTTTTATTTAATTCCCGTCTTCGTTTGTTTCCTGGAAACCTTAAGTCGAAATGGACTGGTCCATATGTGATTCAGAAAGTGAATTCTAATGGCACTGTAGAGTTGCTAGGTTCTGATAGCACACACTTCACCGTCAATGGTAACCGTGTCAAAACATATGTTCAGTACGAGTCTCTATCGTTCATCTGTGAACTTCACCTAGTTGATCCATAGAATGTATGCTGCTGAGTCTAGCTACAGACGTTAAATAAAGCGCTTGTTGGGTGGCAACCCAACCTTTATTTGAGTTTTATTGCACTGTTTAAGTATGTTGGCATTTTCTTTACTCCATTTTTCCACATTATGCGTTCACGTTTGGTTGTTGAGTTAATGGGTGCAGATGAGGAGTTCAAAACGCGAGGAATTGTCGGAATAAATGAAAACGGCGACCCAATTACACTTTCGGCGATCGCCGATCGTGAATATTGGGTCGCAGAGTTCATCGTCAAAATTATACAGGTTCGAAGCAATTTCGGCGACCCGAAAACGATTTCAGCGATCGTTTATTTCGTTGGTTTGGTTGCCAAAATCGCATTTTTTTATTTTTGGTTCGGCACAAAATCGACGACCCATTTACATTTTCGGCGATCGCCGATAATGTAAACGGGTCTCCGAATCCGCTTTTTCCAGAAAAATGTTTCGAAGCAACTTCGGCGACCCAAGAACAAAATTGGCGATTGCCGAACGGGTCGTGGGTCGCCGAAGTTGCAAAATCAGCGAATTAAAACGCTGAAACCCTCCCTTTTCCCTCATTCTTCAATTCCTCACTCAAACACACGACCCACACGACTTTTCTCTTCAAAAATCTGACCCATCACCCAAATCGTCTCAAATCCTTCCGCACATTCCATTCCCATCATCTTTAGAAGGTTTCTATCCGATTAATTTTCAAAATTTCGTCCAAAAACATCAAAATCCCCAAATCCTAGGGTTTAAGTTTGTTTTTCAATTTTCACTTCAAATTCAAGGTAATCTTCTTAATCTTTATGTTTATTTCAATTTCGTACACTTATTTCATCGTTTAGTTGACAATGTAGGTTGAATGTTGGATTATTTGCTTTAAATTCTCGTTTTTATCCAGTAATTCGATTGTAGATAGCATGTTTAAGCATATTTATGGTTTTGTTGCATTGTTTAGTAATTTTAGGGATTGAGTTTTGATGTGGGGGTTTTGTATTGATGATGTTGAATTATGTTCGTCTAGGACTTGTTTTTGGGAAGTTGAAATTGAAATTCCTATCACTACATTTACCCGTGTACATACTTGATTGAGTTTTGGGGGTACACTTGGGGATATTGGAATGTTGATGGATGCTGAGAATGTAGGGTGATAATGCATACATAGTTAGTTAGAATATGGAGATGTTGCATTACTTGTAAGTTTAGTTTATTTTACATATTTCCTTTTGTCGTTTGCTGGTTTTGATCTATGATTCTGTCATGCAGAGTTCAAATGGCACCTCGACGCCGCATTGAGTCCACCAGGCTGGAAACATACGGGATCAATCTCCAAGGGTTGGATCTTCATCACAAATTCAAAGCTTTGGTTGAGAAAGGGGTTGAAGCAACCCGATACCCAGATGTCGACACACTTCAGGCGCTGGGGCTCTACGATAATGTCAAAGAGCTACTCTCAAACATCGGTTGGCACCCCATTCTGGAGATCGAGGACCCAACCTACAGGCGTTTCACTTTGGAGATCCTCACTACTTTTGAGCTCATTACCACGGGCCGGAACACGCCGACAGGAGCTACCTTCCGTGCCCTAAATGAGGACCGCACCCTTACCACAAAGGAGATAAACAGGGCCTTCAGAGTCCCTGACATTGGTGTGTATACCAAACCGAGAGGCTTTGATGCTAAAGTCTTCTGGCCACCATCTGCGCCGCTGACAGCCTAGCCTGGGAATCTGGCAAGTGCAAAGCGTCTATGATTTGGAACCCTGTTTTCTGGATTATTCAGCGGATTCTGGCACACACTCTTTTTGCCAGAAAGGATAACAGCTCGATGAGGGGCGTCGAGCTTATGATGATGTATTGCATGCTCCATGGGCAGGCCCTTAATTTTGCCCAACTATTTTTACTGCAGTCCAGCCGGGCATCCTCTTCCAGCCGTGGCCCGATCTGTATTGGGGAGCTGTGGACCCACCTTATTCTGGTGATGGGAATCGATCCGGGGGTGCACCAGGCCTAACCATTAACAAAGTTGACAATCCAGAAGTTGGTTGCCCTCCGATTCCTCCAGACCGGTCACCCACCCTACCTCTTATGCCAACGCACACCACCGCCCTTTCCACTGCCAAATCCTGAGCTCACTAATGTAGGGATTCGCCAATACCGCCAGAATTAGAAGCTGGATACATTGGCTCACATGGAAGCCGTTCAGGCCGCTGCGGACGCTATGGAGAGGCAGCCTCACCTCCGTCCCACCGGAGGAGATGGGGATGATGAGGATGCTGAAGATGATGAAGATGCTGCAGATGATGAGGATGCCGGAGGTGATGAGCATGGTTCTGACCGGGGGCAGTCCGACGAGCAGCCGCGCCACATTCTGACGGGAGGTACCTCCCAGGGGACCCAGAGGGAGACCTCCACTTTCTACGAGCGTCGCACACACCGTATGGCGTTCGAGGAGCGGCTGAGCCGTTTGGAGCAGCAGTGGGGAGAGTGGAACGCCCAGCTGCAGGCTATTTCTGCGGCTCAGGCTACATACACCACTGAGCGCTGTTCTTTTGAGGAGGAGCAGCGGCGGGATTGGACAGCTCGGAGATCCTTCGAAGACCAACAAAGGGAGCAGTGGTCGGTGCAGCAGCGTCACTTTGACCGACAGTAGGAGGAGTGGGCAGCGCAGCAACAACACTTTGAGCAGGAGCGGGAACAATGGCGACGACAGCAAGAAGCAGAGGATCAGATGCACCAATTTATGGCCCGTTTCCCGCAGTACTGGCCCCCACCATAGTGAGGTTTCCACACATCTCCGTGTTCTTTTTCCCACAAACTTATTCTATCCTGTGTATTGAATAAGTTTGGGGGGGGGGATATGATCGGTTGATGTGTGTCATTTCTTTTCTTATCCTCATGCATCTTTTACTGCTTAATCTAATCCTAACTGTTTTTTTACTGCACTTGAACTTGATTGTCTAGTTGGAACCAGTAATTTGTATTCAATTCGTACCATTTACCTTCCTGTTATTTACTTTTGTTAATTCTTGCTGGGTCGGAATTGGGAATCTATTAATTTTTGTTGATATCTGTAATGGGATAAAAATTGGTACTTGGTGGTGGATTATCTGCATTACTGATCAAGTTCATGATGACAAATAGTCCTTTTTCGTGAAACTTACACTTATTATTTGCACATGAATTTATGAAGTACCGCCAGTTGTGGAATTGATTTTGGCCTCTAGGATATGCTCATAGCCCGGTGAGAATTTTGAGCCTGTGATTTTTTGGTTTTGAGTGAGTCACTGTATACTGTACTTCTAGAACTTGCTCTGGTTTCTGTCTCAAAACTACAATAGGGGAGGTCAAGAACTTAGAAATGATTTTAGGCCATTGTTTCATTAGCCACGTTAAACCTAAACACTATCCTGATACATACTCCTTTGTTTGCCCAGTTGAGCCTGAATACCTTTCTTTCTTAACCCGGATGATAGGAGGTGTGGATGGAATTGTAAGGGTATCTGTTGATGTTAGGTGGTGAGATTGAAGAGTCATGCGCTAATTATTTTTCCAAAAACTTTGGGATGGGACAATAGAGTTGCTCTTGATATTTAAATACATAAAAAAAATCATCATGCATATTCTGGTGAAATAAATGCAAAAAGTGTGCATAATGTTATTGTTGAATTCATAAAATACAAAAAGTGTGTATAGTGTCGTTGTTGAGTCTAAATCATATTGAGTTATAGGACGTGTAGTCCTTTGTCTAAATTGTGTATATTGTGTTGAGTCAGTCAGTTAACGAGTATGGTATGTGATGATGAGTACTTGGGTGAATGGAGTTATAAGGTTGTAATCAGTCAGTCACTTAGCCAAATTTTCCATACCTCTCACCAATGTGCCTACATTATAACCTAAACTAAAGACCTTTTTGATCTTTGTTCTAGCATTCCCGAAAGTCAGTGGAGAGTTTAGACAATGAGCAAGCCTATGGTAGGAAAGTTGTACAGTTGACAATTGAGAGTATACACTAGCCTTTCTTGCAATTCGAGTGAAAAATTTGAGTGATACACTACTCTTATCTTGTGAGGAGCAGATTCCTAGTGGCCGAGATTGAAACTGTGATTGTTTGCACTAAATTTATGATTGTTGCAGTATTGGTGTGGGAATCACAACCCCATGTTGTGTCTGAAACAATTTTTGATCGTTTAATGCACCCCTCGTGTTTATTCTTTTCTATTTAAGTTATCTTCATTGTTCGAGGACGAACAATAGTTTAAGTTTGGGGGGTTGATAAACACTCATTTTGTGCATTTTACTGATGTGAATTTGATCACTTTTGACCGTAGACTAAACCAATTTCTGAAGATTTTATATGTTATTTATAATCTTTAAAAGATTATTACGTTTGGGTTGGTTTGTGGTTGTTTATGCAGATTTCACGCACAATTGAGCCATTTACAAGATTTGACTTAGTGTCATAGGGCCAATCGATGCTAACTTGCATCAGGAAAGTGGAGAAGTGAGAAAAGACTGAAGAAAAAGCCAAAATTCCATTCGTGACAAATTCGGCGACCCAATTACTTTTTCGGCGATCGCCAATTTTGTCTCCGGGTCACCGATTTTGCATTTTTATCCATTTCACTACGACACAAATTCGGCGACCCAATCTCTTTTTTGGCGATCGCTGATTTCGTACCCGGGTCGCCAATTTTGTAATTTCAGCTATTTTTCTACGGCTCAACTTCGACGACCCACGCGCATTTTTGGCAATCGCCGATCGCGTTTTCTGGGTCGCCGAACGGGTTATTTTGACGGATTTTTGGCCCAAATCCCATATCTTCTTAGATTAGAAAAGGATAAGTATAAATAGAAGATCCCAAGACTAAAAAACGTTCCTTTTCCATATTTTCGAGTTCAAAGGGCCAGGGAGAGCTGAAACAACGCAAGACTTGAAGAGCAGGATTGCAGATTGAAGATCAAGATTACCGGTTTTCAGTTTTCATGTTTTCTATTTTCTTGACTCTTGATTGTTTTCATGGGATTTAGCATGATTGGCTAAATTTCTTGTGGATTCTAGGGTTTTGAAACTTGTTGACATTCATTCCATCATTTATATAATTTGATTTTCCTTTTCCATTGATGTTTTAATTACGGCTGGGGTTTTCTTTAATTACAAGATATTGGCCATTGATTGTAATTCGAATTGGTAGGTCTAGATTATTGATTAAGATGCAGAGTAATTAAATTTGATAGGTCAATTATCCGAGAGGAATTTGAACTGTTAAAGAGTTTTTGAAATCTAAGGGTTTATCAAGAGTAAAAGTCTTTTTGCGCATCCGAGAGGAGTCACTAGGTCGTTTATTTCCATATTAAGGTTGAGAGTCCGAGAGGGTCGCCTGATAACAATTATGAGATTAACTCACATCATTGGAAATTAAATTGGAATTGGATTGTATAAATGATTGTTTGATAGTTCTTCAAAGTGGATTACACTGGGATCCTAACTTCTCTTATTTTCTAAACCTTAATTATTCACTTGTCTACTTTTATGATTATTGCTCAGTTTTAAATAAACCCAAACTCTTTATTCGGATAGTCTAAATAGTAATAAAATAATTGTACTTCAGTGCTTGAGTGTATTTCGAATCTGCAATCTTCGTGTTCGATAAATTATAACTTGCCCATGCAGTGATCTGTACACTTGCAGTTTTAGCGTGTTGCAAAATACGCTATCATTGCGTCATTGGTCTGGCAATTTTGGAAAATCCCTTAATAAATCTGCGATAATATCCTGCCAGTTCAAGAAAACTTCGAACTTCGTTCGGGGTTTTAGGAGCTTCCCACTCCTTCACAACTTGTATCTTTGCTGGGTCCACTTTAATTCCCTCAGCGGATACTATGTGTCCTAGGAATATCACTTCCTTCTACCAAAATTCACATTTGCTGAACTTAGCGTACAGTCTCTCCTTTCGCAGGGTTCTCAAGACTGTTCTCAAATGCTCTTGATGTTCCTCTTCACTCTTCGAGTAGACAAGGATGTCGTCTATGAAGATTAAGACAAAATTATCTAGGTATGGATGAAACACGCAATTTATAAGATCCATGAATACTGCTGGTGCATTTGTCAATCCAAAAGGCATCACTACAAACTCATAGTGGCCATATCTTGTTCGAAAAGCCGTCTTTGGAATATCCATTGAACGAATCTTGAGCTGATGGTATCCGGACCTAAGATCGATCTTCGAGAAGACCTTTGCTCCCTTAAGTTGATCAAAGAGATCGTCGATCCTTGGGAGTGGATACTTATTCTTCAAGGTGAGTTTGTTCAGTTCGCGGTATTCAATGCACATACGCATAGATCCATCTTTCTTTTTCACAAAAAGAACTAGTGCTCCCCAGGGCGATGCACTGGGTCAAATGAATCCCAAGTCTAGCAATTCTTGCAATTGCACCTTCAACTCTTGCAGTTCCTTGGGGGCCATTCTATACGGAGCTTTTGAAATAGGAGCTGCACCTGGTTCAAGGTCAATAACAAATTCCAATTGCCTATTTGGCGGCAATCCAGGTAGCTCATCGGGAAAATCATGTTCGAATTCCCTTACGACTTCAACATCGCTGGCAGTAATGTCCTTTTTATCATCCTCATTGAGATACACCAGGAAAGCTTGTCTATCCCTTATGCTGGCCAATCGGTATGCTTGCATGACCGGAATTAGGGGAATCCTTGTTCCTTTCCGAACTTTATGCAAGTACACTGGTTCTCTTCCAGCTTGTTCAAAAGACACAATCCTATCCTTGCATCGGATGGTGGCATGATTTTCTTCCAACCAGTCCATTCCTAGAATTACGTCCACATCTTTCATTTGTAGGACGTTCAAACCGTTGGCTCTTAATATGCATGTTCCAAAAGAGATTTCTAGGGTCGAGCAGACAAGGTTTGAGAGAGTTAATCCACCGGTCGGAGTGATTACACACAAATCGTTCTTAGTTTTCTCAGTACTAAGCCCTAGGTTCTAAACACAGTCTTCAGACACAAATGAATGTGATGAGCCAGTGTCGAAAAGCACAATGATCGTGACTGGTTTACTAATCCCATACCTGTCAGGTTTCCCTGATCTTCCTTCTCATTTGGCTGTTCGAGAGCGTAGGTTCTTCCTTGATGTGCTGGCTGCTGAGCTGGCTGATGTTGATTCTGCTGCTGCAGCGGTTGCGGCTGCTGAGAGACCTGCTGAATCGGCTTGGCTTAAATGGCGCGGTTGCGGTTGTTTCTGGATTTCTGTTGGCCTTTCAGTGCTCTCAGTTGAGTATTGCTTTGGTTGCCTTGGCGTTGATTCCAGAAATCTTGGCGATTGTTACCCTGGCGACCCTGTGACGAATAGTGTCCCATCTTCCCTTGGCGGTTGTTCCCTTGGTTCTGGAAGTTCCTCTAATTATCAGGTTGATTGTTGCAAAAATTCTGGCTGCCTTGCCAGTTTCTCCTCTGTCCGGTTGCCGGAGTCTGTGGAACATCGTCCTGCTTTCTTTTTGTCCCTGATCCAGTGGGTTGCTCGGGTTTGTTGGCCAAGAGAGCAACTCGTAATCCATTCTTCAGTGCTGCTTCAATGTTCAAGGCTCGCTACAGTGCGTCGGTATAATCTAGCCCAGTTAAGCAAGCAAGAGAGGCTTGAATGTCTGTTTTCAGTCCAGGCATGAATTGAAGCGCCTTCTTCTGCTCGGTGTTCACCGCGTCCGGAGCATACTTTGACAGATTGTTGAACATCCGGTCATATTCTGTAACAAAAATTTCTCCTTGCACTAGGCGGTGAAATTCTGCCTGTTTCTGGACTCGGTACGTCAGAGGGATGTACTTGGTGTAGAATTCTGCCTTAAATTGATCCCAAGTCAGGGCATCTTCTTGTTCAGGAGTGAGCGTCTTCATATGAGTATCCCACCAATGTTCGGCTTCATCAGTCAGTTGGAAGGAAATGCACTGGACCTTCTCTCGGTTGGGGCAGTCAAGTATCCTGAAGATCTTCTCCATGGACTTTATGCATGTTTCAGCTTTAGGCGGATCTTCTGTTCCATCTAGCAGCGGCGGATTTTGTCGGGTAAAGATCTCCCTGATTCTTCTAGTCTCAGCGGGAGGTGGTTGAATTTCCTCGTTATAGTGCTCCCAATTTTGTTCTGGTTGGGGTCCTTTGCCTTGGTTTGGATTCGGTCCCTCTGGGTTCACTTGAGGTTGGCCTCTTCCATGGCCTCGTCCTCAGCCTCGGCCTCGGCTTCTAGCAGGGGCTTCTCTAGGCGGCATCTTGCAAAGTAAATAGTCGTTAAAAGGGTATTCAGGACCCTAAATACACACAATGCGTATTGAAAAATCCTTATGAGGATTGCACAATCATATTACAACACTTGAATAGAGTAGGTTATCCCACAACTGGGGTTAGCATTTTATAAGGGTTCGTACACCCTTTGGTGTTATGCAATGATTATGATTATAGATGCTACTTTGTTATTGTAGTTAAGAAGCAATCAGTAAGCAAGGCTTAATCACAACACTTATAAATACATCCGAAGGCCTGGAAGGTGGCCAGGTAGCTTTTCATTAAATATTTAGGGTTGCCGCATTGGAAAATGGCTTCCCTAGCTACCAGAATTACAACATTCGTCTTCTCCCGTGGGAGGCATCCTACTTACGATTACATGGATTACATCCGAATAGTTAGAAATGGGTCCAACAAGGTACCCTGCAAGCACAAATCCTACAATTACAACTGATAATTAGCACGTATATGCATCTATTAGTCCAGTCAAAGGCTGGAAGTCAATAGTCATCGTCAGACGAGTCGAACATGCCGATGTCGGAGCAGTCGATGATCTCAGGGGAGGTAGGAATTTCCTCGGGGTCTTCTTCTATGTCTTTGTCGACATTCCATGGCTCGTCACCCCATTCCTGCTGCCACTGTTCTGGGCAGTTATCTGCTACCCATTCAAAAGGCATCGGGGCAGCTCCTTCCTATTGAGGTATTTCGAGGATGTGTTCTCCTTGTTCATTGGCTTCTTCCTCCCGTTCTTCCTCTTCCACCTCTTCCTCTTCTTCTTCCTCGTCTTCATCCTTCTCTGGATCCTCTCCTTCCTCCTCATACTCAGCTTCGATGGACTCTTCTTCATCTCCCTCGGGATCAAGGTATTGGTCTCCAAGTCTGTCCCGCATTTCCTGTCTCCACGCAGCCGGTATAGGGCGATCCAAATCGGGATTCTGAGAATCATCCGAGTCATCCTCATCGGGATAGGCAGGATAGTGGCTGGCGTCTAATTCCTCATCACTCGGTCCAAGCGATGGATTCTCTTCAGGATCCTCTTCTGAGTCAGATTCACTTTCTCCTTCAGATACCGGTATCGGGGCTCGTGAAGATCTGGCTTTGTGATCATGTGCCCGTGGGCTAGGAGGAGGGCTTCTGAATGATGCCTTCTGTGCACTGATAAGGGCTATGAACCCTTCCAGATAAGATTCGTCAACATGGGAGTTATCGAGGAAGTCTCGGTAGTTAGCTTGTGACCAAGATTGCCAGTGAGGCGGCAGCAGTTCCACCAAGCGGCGGAGTCCTTCAGTACGGGTTACTCCATGAGGGTGTGCATCTGCCCAGAACTTGTAGAACTCAGTGAGAAATCGGTTCAGATAGTCGCCACGACATATCTTGTAGCTTCGGAAGTAACTGACACGACGTTCTCCTGAGGCGTTGCATGGCAGAGGTTTGCGACGAGTAAAGAAAGACTTGGCCATCTGCGAGTAGATAAAGTCAAATGAGTCAATAGGTTAGGCAAAAATATAAATAATAGATTGCGCAAATTTAAAGGTTAGCGTAGCAAAAGTAACGTGATTATAACGGTAATATTTCTAAGTTCGGCTACGACGCATAAAAATCCTATCTTAGTACATGCTTACTCTAAGTCTCTCTCGAAGGTAAACTAATACATGCTACCTAAAAGCATCTAAGTTCTCTAATAAGGCCTTTATAATTAAAGCATTCGTAATGCATATGGAAAACTTTCATGAAAATGCAACAATGTATGCACTAAAAACTATTGATAATTAGAATGCAACTGTTTATGCATTGGAACTCTTCATGAACTTTGATAAAAGAGATGCAACAATGTATGCATAAAAGCTTTCATATTTCAAAACAAGGCTTGCGCCTTAAACTTTAATGCAATAATTTA
Source organism: Plectranthus barbatus (assembly GCA_026898455.1). Classification (NCBI taxonomy): domain Eukaryota; kingdom Viridiplantae; phylum Streptophyta; class Magnoliopsida; order Lamiales; family Lamiaceae; genus Plectranthus; species Plectranthus barbatus. The sequence goes on along the minus strand of JAPKLW010001016.1, from coordinate 123,766 downwards.
TGCAAAATTCTTTTGCTTGATGTGGCGCCGAGTACGAGTGCAGGAGCTGGAGCTGGTAAGGACATTTCCCACTTAGTTAGTAGGTGGAGGCCTCGAAACAAGGAGGACCTCGGTTCAGAGCGAAAAGAAAAATTTTCAAACCTCACTCTGATACCACTTTGTCACGCCCCGATTTATGAACAAGACTTAAATAAGAGAATTGAGGCACATCGGGAACTAGACTTGCACTTGGGATATCAATCAATAAGAAGAATTCAAACAAATAAGAAAGAATTCATCACACTTATCCCAAGTTAAGCAAAAGGTAGTAAAGGGGTGCCTCCTCAAGAAGGGATCGTAGCTTCTTGAGTAAATCAAATATCAGAGTTTATAGTATGTTATCAAAAGACTAACAAAAGATAAAGAGTTTCAGCAGCGGAAAGTTATCAATGAAGTATGTATATGAAGATACACACTTCAACATCTAACTATTACAAAAAGAATCTTCAGCTCCACTTCGACTGCTGCCTCGTACTCTGCTCCAAAAGCTTCTTTTAACCTACGCATTTTAGAAATAATGCGAGGGGCTAAGTACAAATTGTACTTAGTGAACACATGCCCGAAAACAACATACATATAAGTTTGTCATGCCTTTTCAATCAGGTCGCACATGGGGTTTTAAGTTTGAAATCCTCCCATTGCACAAAAACATTTTATGAATGAGCATGCTCCTTTTTACTTAGTTAAATTATCTGCAATTGATGATGTGACTGGGAGGTGGCCACCTACCACAGTCACGATGCTAGTCCGAGTAGGGCTTGACCCCTAACATGTCAGCATCATAGTGCACTAACCCATGGTATCTCTTTCACTACCTGGGTACGATCGATAAGACTCGGAAAATGCAGAGTCAACATCCACGTTGAATACGCTTGATGTTCTTCTCTAAGTGGGGTTCCCCCACAGAGAGGACAGATAGCAAACACAAACAGTAGGCAATGACAAAGCAATTTAAAACAAAATATTTCATTTCATGCTTGATATGCTTTGAAAAGAAAACATCATTTTCATATCACTACAAAAAAAAGGTTAATAGACTACACCAAATAGACAACGCAAAAATGCATTAGTGTTGTCTATATCGTAATAGACAACGCGAAATTAGAGATGCGTAGTCTATTATCAAGGCGCTAATAGACGACGCAGCATTTCGCGTCGTCTATATTGATATAGACGACGCGTAATTCTCGCGTTGTCTATATCAATATAGACGACGCGAAATGCCGTGTCGTCTCTCTTTTTTTAATTTTAATATCTCTGTGCCCTAATTTGATTAATCGAACGACTCACTCCCCCGTATATCCCCTGTATTCATCTCCCTCCCCCTCCGGCGTATTCATCTCCCTCCCCGCCGGTGTATTCCCTGCCCTGCGCCGGTGTATTTCCCTCCCCACCGTTGAGACCTGTCCCTTCGCCCCCGCCGCCGAGTAGTGTTCCGAATCCCGCCGTATATTCCTGTCGCGGCGGAGACTGTCGTCCAGCGCCCGCGGAGGCCGTCGTGTTCATCGTGTTCGCCTGCGCCCGCGGAGGCCGTCGCGTTCGCCTGCGCCCGCGGAGGCCGTCTCTCCTTCCAGTCCAGTCTATCGTTCATCACTTTCCCCTCTCTCCTTCCCGTCCGTCGCTTTTCCTAAGGTAAACCAAAAAATAATTCAAACATTTTTCTCTCATGTTGTCATCTTTGTTGTTGAAGTATTCGGATGGACTGTTTGTGGTTTGTTTTGGTTAGATTCGTAGTAGTTGAAATGCCCCTTTGGTTAGATTCGGATGAACATCAATGGTTAGATTTTTTTTGGTCAATCAATAGCATACATCCATCATTCATCTAGCATGAACTAGAATTAGGGGCGTACAAAATAAGAGTGAACTCCATTTCACTTTGAATTGAATTGATTCATCTAACTTTTACATGCAATAATTTGATTGGAAATTTTGTAAATGTTTTTTATTTTTGTCTTGCTTGAGAGTTGTGTTTGGTGCCTCAAACTATGATTTTGTTATCCTAGATTGCCATTGACACATCTTCATCCATTTGCAAAATATTGCAAAGATACAGCAAACTTTTGTGTGCATATATTCATATTTGAGATATATCATTTTTGGGAATAGAACTCTATTATTGCAATGATATTTTTAAGCATCTTGAGAGGGAAATGAGTAGGTAGCTAGCTGCTGATAGCTGCTGAATGTACAGACAAGGGTGCTAGTGCTTGTTTTGTGTTGATAAGTTTGATATAATAGAGAGTTTCTATACAATCTTTTCCATATATTCTACTCTCTTATACTTAGTTTGTAGTGACCTATAGTGACTTATTTGGAAATTGACACTGTCGCCCTAGAAGCCTCCCAAACTTTATGATATTTATAAAAATAAATATTTAATCATTTCAAAATCTAATTTTGTGAAATACTTGTAAATATATAAAAATCATGTTATAACCTGGGATAATTATATATATGTATATATATATATATATATGTGTGTGTGTGTGGATGGAGTCATGCATGTGTCTGTGTGTCATATTGTCAACGCTCCAGGAAGAAGACTGGTTCAATTCAAACACACAAACATGTGTAGGGAAGAAACTGCATTTTATTCTCTCTCCCTCTCCTGATGAGTGATGACTATGTTATGGATCTTAAATATATATAAATATTGCATGTTATTACATATTTTAGAAGCTTGTATGATTTCAATAACTTCTTGAGGATGTTTTTATGCAACTTATTGTATTTAATCGGATTGTAAATACAAAATTCGCAGAAATCTCAAATCGGAAAATTGCATCCGATGAGTAGATTTGATTTTGTTATTTTTTACACTAATTTAAACTCACACATTTAAATATCTTCAAACAAGCTCAAACTCATGACCGTGGTGTAAGGACGTTCCGAATAAGGGACGAGTAGATTTTTTTTTAAATCTTATATAAATGGAGGGAGTACAGATTTAGGGTCCATTTTTATTTTCAATTTATTATGTCTAAATAGTTTTCACTATAGTCAACGTTTGTTTCCTTTGAATCTAAGAATATTGCAATGATCTGTATTTAGAGATGCTAATCAAAATTAGTGGTTTGATGCCTAAGTTGTCGCTAAGCATGACACATTCAATCTCACTTTCAAAGGCAATATGATCTATGGATATGTGCAGATTTTCAAGAGACGTCTTCTTTAGCAGCATGATTAAACTAAAGATTAATGTGTGAAAAGAGTTTGAAGAAATAGAGAAGGGCATCTCATCATTTTTGTTGAGCTCGTATTAAGTTGTGCAGATCTTTGCCTTGACAAGCCCCAACTAGGTGCTAAGCAGTTCTTGGAGGCTTTTCAATATCTTTTTCTGAATCTGTCCCGGGCCACCCTAGGCTCCGCCTGACTCCATCTAGGACCCGATTAGGCACCCGCCTCCAGTCTACAGCCCATTAGATACCTAACGCTTTTAAAACATTGGTGTGTGTGGTGCATCAATAAGGAATTCCACAGACATGATTCTCCTAATGAGGAGGTAAGGAGTTCCTAACAAAATTGTGGTTGTATTTAGGATTATGTGCAGCAGTTTACTGTAAACTAGTCATATCATCCAAAGCCATAGCTCTACAGTCTATGCACAGATACATCTAGAACTATAATCTTTAGGATTATGTAGCACAATATGATTCTAAGTAGTACAACACCACTAGAGCTATTATTTTTGCTAAGCTCTTGATCCGGACCTCTAATGGTTGGCATCTACTGATCATAGTTTCCTCTTTTCTTTTTATTTTTCTACTTCTACTGCTCTTACCACCCGAATTCATCCGTTCCTTTGTTTCCAGGTTTCTAAACACAGAGGTTTTAGATAATGTTGTACGAAGCATAATCATCTATTTCTGATTGCCACCATTGCTTCTGATTCAAACTGCAGTTTTCTAAGTTCTTATACTGCTACAGCTGCTAAAGAAGCTTCAAGCCACAAATAAGAAAACAAGCTAAAGTCATCAAGCCAAATTCTAACAAAGTTGTGCATATATAAATTATTGTGCTCTTTCATAAATATTGTCTTGTCTATCTTTGCAACATAAAAACTCAGAAACATAGTTCAAGTTTTCTGGGAAGAATAGCATGATTGGCCAACTATTATCTTTCTGGTTCAAGTCATCATTTTTCTTCCCGCTTGTTTAGTTTATTTTCTTTTGGTAAATGGTGAGCAGTTAAGGATAACAATTAATGATGATATTTGTGGTTCAATTAATTAGTACCAAGTGCAAGCATGAATGCAATTATTATGGCTTAGAGTGTCTGCCCAAATCTCCTCTGCTTTCACATCACTGCTGCTCTGCTATGAGACACCTTCATCATTTGCATTCCAATTTCTTGCATTATTCATTTTTTCAAGACATGGGATTTATGTTAGAATGCAGAAAAGTATAGCACACGTGAAATCAATGAAGTTCGTACAGAATGGTGTGAAATTGTTGAGCTTAATATGAGATCAGGTATGTCAATATGAATGATGACTTCTCTTTGAAAATGATAATTAAAGTATTTACTTCCCTTGTGTTCATATTGATTTCATGTATATATAATTGTATTTGATAAGCTTGCTTAATTAATTTAGGTATGAGGGTTGTGTTATCGTTATTATGTGACAATATTGTTTGTTGATTTTTGGGTTTAATCATTTTAAGATGTTATTATGCTTTTCGATTGTCAATAAGGTATTTGAATTATATATAACTGTGGTTTGTTGATTTTTGGGTTGAACCAATTTAAGCTGTTATGCTGCCCAATTTTTGTTAATGATATATATCTACTTATGTGACTATGAATTAGTAATGGTTATTGATTTCATGTTTGCGGTTTGTGGTTTTTGTGTACTTATAGGTTTAGGCTTCCAGTTTCAATTTGTTGTGTTATTAGTAATGATTTCTTGATTTCATGCAGTCCCATTTCAGAATGTCTGACCAACAAGCTTTGGACCACGGATTAGTTTGAGGCATATGTGAAGAAGATTTTTGATGTACTTAGATTATTTTGTATAGTTGAAATTAATTACACTACATTATTTTAAAACATATGTAATTTTGAGATTTAATTTAATTGTTAAAATTATTAAATTGTCGTTTTCTATTGTTTTTAATCGTTTTTTACATTATAAAAATTATTTTATCATTTTTTACAGGATTTTCGAAATAAAACTAAAAAAAGGAAAAAAAATAGGTGAATAGACGACGCGGGTCTTCGCGTTGTCTATAGGTGAATAGACGACGCAAATTTCCGCGTCGTCTATTGACCTATAGACGACGCGAAATTCCGCGTCGTCTATTAGCGTCTATCAATAGACGACACTGAAATAGACAACGCGGAAATTTTCGATAGACTACGCAATTTCCGCGTTGTCTATTAACTTTTTTGTAGTAGTGTATATTTTTAATTTGGCCCACTACATAGGAGTAAAAGAAAGTCCACCTTGAGTAGGTGCGGTTACGTGATTGGTTGATCTAGCAATTAATATTCTCCTTCCACTTTCCTATGGCATAAAGAATATGAGTAAATCCTCGAGGGATAATAGATTATTTAAAATCTAACTCATCAATTAATTCTAGACTCTTAATCGATCTTGGACTTCTCAAGATTGAGCCATCGGGTAAAGATGTGGAAGAATGTCTTGGCAATTTAGTTTGACGAACAAGGTAGTCAAATGTTAATTCAATAGCTCGTGATTCAATATCGAGCATTAACTCAAAAAGCATGAATAGTAATTCAATTTGATTGAATCGTACAAGTGACTTCGTCAAGTGACTAAGCACTTTCAAGAGTTTAAGAGTGAAAGAAGTTTCATAATGAATCATCGTACATTGCTTGAGAGTATAAGAACTCATCAAGTTGTTTCAACAAAATATTCGAGAATATTCTTGATCTTAAATAAAGATCGAATTAAGATTTCAAGGTTAAAGTTTAACAAGTTTGATAAGCTTCAAAGGAAGTTCGAGTTACAAGAGTTCGGTCAAACAAATCAAGTTGAATTGAAAAGATTCTCAGAGAAGTTATGGAAGATAACATCTCTTGTTAATTGATACAAGGAATATCGAACGAATTGGAATTCAATTAGTCGTAGAAAGAATTTAGAATTTAGATATTGTTGTATTAATCGATCGATCGGAAAGATATCAAAAGATATGAATGATAAGTCGAATCGATTGAAGAATGAAAGTTGAAAATTTTGAGTTTCACGTTTGTGTCGATCAACATGTGTGATGTCAATCGACATGGACGTTTGACATATATATGTGTGTGTCGACCGAAGCATATGTCGACACGTGGGTATTTGTATCGATTGACGGAAAGGAGTGTTGACCGAGAACGTATGTGTGTCGACCGACACCAAGTGTGTCGATCAAAATGGCTTGTCATGTCAAGAATGTCGATCGAAATGAAGTGTGTCGATCGATACAAAGGGTCGTCAAGAAAATATCATGAACCAACAGCTGTGTCGATCGACAGAGAATGTGTCGATCGAAACAGAGGCTCTATGTCGATTGACACTGTCTTTGTCGATGGAAACAGAGGCTTAATGCCTTCGGCAGAATTTTTGGGTTTTTGGCTCAAACGGTTATCCGGACTCGTCCAATCGATTTCTAACAACACCAAATGGTTTCTAAACATATATAATGAGTCTAGACATGATTTAAACTATCAAAATATGTTGGAATCGAGATTTAACCATAACATTTCAATATAGGGCAAATATACCAAAAATACTCCAAAATCAACACAACTCGATTCCTACGTCGATATATCATTTCTAGGCTCATAATATAACATGCTAAACATGCATACATACTCATAAACTCAATATCAAACCTAGATCATGACATTTATAACTAGGGCATAAACCATAATATGCTAATATTCAAGAAATAGCTAGAGAGAGGCTCGATCTATACCTCTAGGACGTTTGTAGAGCTTGGATAGCTTGATTAACCCTTGTTATCTCGATTTCTTACTTCAAAACACAAAATAAAGAGATTCTAAGGTTGGAAATGGAAAGGAAACGAAGAGAGAATTCCAAAAAGGTATAGTTTACCTCAAGAAACACCTCGCCGGAGCTTCGCCGGAGAGTCGCCGGAATTTCTTTAGAGAGAATTTGAGAGAGAAAGTGAAAGTAAAACTTGTAAATGAAGTGGTTGTCATTCGCTTGTCACATCGGTCACTTTAACATCACCTCACGTCAACTCCACATCTCTTCGCTTCATTGCATGGGAGATCGTAATATTTCGTCTACTCGCGAATATTTATCGATCGATATTATCTCGATATGAAAAATGTCGGGTCATCAAATAAATTATCGATGGTAATTATTAATTTAATATTTAATTATTCTCCTTGAATTAAGAATGACAATCAAATAAATGCCCAAAATGATAAATTTCCACATTAAATTGATCGCATAGCTTCGACTTAAATTCGATAACAAAATATAAATTTTCGAAATTCGATAAATACATTTAAAATTTACAAGGGGCGTTAAATTTTGATTACACAAATCATTCATGGAGAAGTCTTGTGAATATAACTCGGCAAGATGAAATATTCTCTCATGATCAAAGTTGGCAAATGAATCGCTAGGATCAAGACATGATATGCAAATAATAAGCTCTGAGTTGGACTCATTAAAACGATTGTCTATATCTTGACAAATAACATCGACAACCTAAGATTAAACAGAAAATTATAATAGTTAATAATTAATAAAGGTTTTATAAATTTAAGGAAAAATATGTACCTGTAGAAAAATATCCACACAAAAATGGTGGAAATGAGTCCTCTTTTGGCCATCAACTGTCTTTTTTCCTCGACCTGGAATAATATCTTCCATCTTGGGCACGGGAATTTCATGTTGGGAACAAAATTTGGTCGATTCTTCTAATAATTTCTCCCAACCATCATTCCTAAATTCCTTCAACTCATCTTTCAATACTTTAATCAACTGCACATCAAGATTTATGTTCTGATTCTAATTTTGTAGCACCTGTGATAGTGTATTTGTCATTCCAAATAAATGTTTCATTAATTGACCAATGAACACAAATTTGAAACTTTCCTTCTTATCAATCAAACCAAGAGCAAGACCTCGACTCTTTAAATTATTTTCATCTTCAAACACAGTGGGAAGCACCTCTTTAACTGGATTCCACAAATAAAAAAGTATAGCAATTGTATTGAAGTGAGAACCCCATCGAGTATCACCAGCTCGAGCTAAACTCATTTGTTGGTTCATTCCCCTTCCCGTATGAAGTTCACCACTTTCAATATACTTTACAAGATCATCATATTGTCGTTGCCTCAAATCATCTCTTCTTTTACATGAAGCTCCAGCAACAGTCACAATCATTGAAAGATATTCAAAAAAACTACACACATATCCATTTTGGCTTACATTAGCTACAACAATCAACTGAAGTCGATGAGAAAAACAATGAATATAGTGTGCATGTTCATTTTCTTTTAAAATGAGTGCCTTAAGTCCATTAAATTCTCTACGCATATTAGAGGCTCCATCATAACCTTGACCTCTAACCCTCGACATTGGCAGTCCATTATTTGCAAAAAAATTATGAATAGAATTCTTCAAAGATTGTGCAGAAGTGTCACTAACATGCACTACTCCAAGAAATCGTTCTATCACTACCCCTTGATTATTCACAAATCTCAAAACAATAGACATTTGTTCCTTCACTGAACTATCTCGAGCTTCATCAATCAAAAGAGAAAACCAGTTGTCTCCAATTTCTACCAAGATAAAACTCCTCACCTCAGTAGCACATGCATTTATAATTTGCTTCTGAACAGTCGAAGAAGTCAACTGACTATTTCCCGGAGCATTTGAATTCATAATCTTATTTACCTCTTCATTTCATTCACAATACCATTTTATAAGTTCAAGAAGGTTACCTTTATGAATAGACTCTGCCGACTCATCATGTCCACGGAAAGCCAAGCCCTGCCCGAGAAGAAACCGAACTACATGCACAATTGTTGTTAATCGAAGACGATAATCCACCTCCATTTGACCACTTTTTGTATGCATTACATAATCCACATTATATCTTTGATTATTATATCCAAAACACTTAGTTTTGGCATAATTATGTGGACTATCTATCAGTCCCTCATGAGCTTGAAAACTTTCTATTGCTTTTTTCCAATTCTTAAACCCAGTTTTGGTGACTGCATTATCTCCATGTTAATGGTCACTTTGAGCAAACAAATAGCACCATAAACAATATGCAACATCTTGAGACACAATATATTCTAACCAATCAAATTTCTTGAACCAATTATCTTGAAATGATCTCTGAATCTTACTAAATTCTGTCGTAGGATATGCATGCCCATATGGTTGATAAGGGCCTTTGGCCAAATATTGTCCCCTTAATTCATCTCTAATTTTAGCATGATAACTATCAATTGGTTTTCGCAATGTTGGATCACCAATAACATCTGTATCTGATAACTCAATCTCTATCCGAACTCTTTTGCTACTATTAATAGTATTCTCATTGTCAACAGAAGTGGAATTAGTTGAACTTTCAGCAATTGACTTGGAACTCTTGTCAAGTTTAGTAAAGAATTGTTTCAATGTGTTTTTCCCCTAAATAATAATCAAATTCAATGTAGTGAATCATATAATCAAAATAGCTATTATATATATACTAACTAATATACATATATTTGCAATAAATCAACAAATTACATTAATAATCACAATCTATTATAAATATTTGAAATTTTAATAATAAGCATTTTGTAATTTACCTCGTCATTATGGTGGAGCCACCCCTGGGTGTCGAATATGAAAATGGAGACTACACTGCTTCGTATTTGTGAACCAATCAACCAAAGATTGTCAATCTTGAAGAACAGCGAGAGCTGAGAGCTGGGCACAAAGGTTTTTTTTTTTTTGTTTTCACGGAGGAAGAGGAATGAGTGAATTAGATTAATTAAGTTTCTTTTTTATTATTATTAATTTAAAGTTGGGCTGTATGTTTTACTGGGCCAGTATAATTAGTATAGTCATATATATATTTTATTTGATCTATTTGTAATTTCATTAGCTTACTATATATATATATATATATAGGGATGCGATCCAGTGAGAACCACTCTTACCATAAGAAATAAGAACCAATCCCCGCCATTGATTTTGATGAATGAACGCTCAGGATTTTACTAAAATTTTCGGTCATTATATCTCAAAAAACCTGCATTATAGGGTATTTTTGTCATTTTGTACTTATTTAAGATTCTGTTTGCATATTCTATCTCGACATTCATTATATATCTAACAAACATGCATTATATACCTAAGAAACATGCATTATATACCTAGGAAACATGCATTATATACCTAACATTCACTATATACCTAACAAACATCTTCCTGCGTTATAATATGGTATTATTCCTATTTTAGAACAATATTATTATCATTATACGACATTACTTCCTCTATTATATATAATATTACTTTTATTTTAGAGAAAAATTATATTACCTTCATTATAATGTATATGTTATTACTATATAATAACAAGTGCAAATATAATGATGAATGATGATTTCGCTGAAATAAATACATTGCATTTTATCTATCATATTCTGCATTATATAGTATAACTTCATTCATTATATTGTACAACTGCATTCATCATATAAGAATTTGTGTAGTGTTACGAGAATTATGGATGTTATACATGATATTACTTTTATTTTAGAGAAAATTATATTACTTTCATTATAATGCATATGTTATTACTATATAATAAATAACAAGTGCAAATATAATGATGAATGATGATTTCGCTGAAAAAATATGTTGCATTTTATCTATCATATTTTGCATTATATAATATAATTTCAAGCATTATATTGTGCTATTGTATTCATTATATAACTTCATGCATTATATTGACTTCGACATGCATTATAAACCTAGCAAACATTCATTATATACTAAACAAACATGCATTATATAATATAGTAATATACATTTATATAATATAACAAAAAATACATAATTAAAAACAAGTAATATATACAACTATGATATTATCTACAGTATGCAAAGATAATAAATTTTAATTTTATTTTTTTTGATCTTGCAGAAAAAAAGTTATTGCAATTTATCTATCATATTCTGCATTATACAATATAACTTCATACATTATATTGTGCAACTCCGTTCATTATATAAGAATTCATGTACTGTTACGAGAATTATGCATATAATCACTAATTTTCATTTTTTACGATGATTTTTAAATCGAAACACATGCAATAGGGATTTCGTTTGAAATATAATTAAATTACCTTTAATTTGATATATTATACATTAAAAAATAATCTAAATCGAAGGAGATATGATCATTTAAATATTTAGGATGATTTTAGAGGAGAGAGAAAAAATATTACAAAATTACCCTTTAATGCATGCTTCACTACACTATAATGCAGACGGGATATATTTAATCTTGAGCGTTGGATCATCAATTGGATGGCCGAGATTAGTTCTTATTTTCACATGGTAAGGGGAGTTCTCATATGATCACTCTCCTATATATATATATATAGGGATGCATTATATGGTTACCCATCTCCCCTATAATATATGAGGCCGAAATCCAGTCATTAGATTTAAATTTGGACGATCTTGATTTAATTTGAAAATAAAAAAATTTGGTGCATTATCTAATGAAGTATACTACATTATCTGGGTATAATAGTAATTTTTATATCAAGAGTTTTGTAATTAGCGTGAATCATGTAGCACATTCCCATTTTCTCTCTCCTCTAGAAATCTTATAAAACTTTAAATAATAACTCACTCAATTTAAATTATTTTTTCACATATTATATATCAAATTAAAGATAATTTAATTATCTTTCAAACGCAATCCTTATTACAAATATTCCAAATAAGATAATCGCATTAAAACTAAATAATGTAACAGCTAAAACTAAATGATGTACCATAATATAGAGAATAATGTAGTGATATATTATATTTACCTTATTTCTATATTTTTCGTATAAAAAATTGGGAATAATCTTGATTTCACTGTTGCGGTTGTATTTTATAGATAAAAAAGGTATCTAAGTGGTACATTATGTGTCGCTTGTGTATTATATTATTCATGTCTTTAAAAACAGTGCAAAAATAGGTAACAAAAATGGATCGCAATAAAAATATAACACAATGCTCTATATAGATCAAATGGGGTCTTAGTGGTACATTATGTGTCGCTTGAGTTGTACATTATGTGTCGCTTGTGTATTACATTATCTATGTATGTTTCTCTGTAATTGCATGATAAAAAAAAAAATAGAACATAGTGCATTATATAGATAAATTGTTGTCAGAGTGGTACATTATGTGTCGCCTGAGTTATACATTATTTGTCGCATGTGTATTACATTATTAATGTCTGACACAACAGTGCAAAAATAAAAATGGATCGCAACAAAAATAGAAAGAAGTGAAACGGAGCCTGAGTGATACATTGTGATGCATGTGTATTACATTATTCATGCCAGTAACAACGGTACAAAAATTGGCAACAAAAATGAATTGCAACAAAAACAGAACGCAATGCATTATATAGATAAAACATGGTCTAAGTGGTACATTATGTGTTGCTTTAGTGGTACATTATGTGTCGTCTGTATATTACATTATCCATGTCTGTAACAACCGTGAAGATAAAAAAACTGCTCTAGAATTTTTAAAAAAAAATGCACACTGCTCTAGATAATTGATTCGACAAACTTGTAGTGAATGCTTTGATAAGTCCAGCTCTTCTACCTTTAAAATCTGCTAAAACATCTTCAATACTTTGAGACAGGTTGACTGGGGGCATCTATTTTCTTGAATTAATATTTAATATCACAGAAAAAGAAAAACGAAGAAGGAAGAATGCAAAAAGAAAATGTCTGTATATTTGTAAAAGAGAGGGACGGAGAGAGATAGAAAAAAAAGATGAAGTATATGCATATTCGTGAGAGGGATGGAGTGGGAGAGGAGAGAAAGAGAGAAAAAAATATGGAGTCTACTGCAATTTATATGAGAGAGAGAGTGGGAGAGGAGAGAGAGAAAAATAAAAAAGATGGAGTATGCTACATATTCAGGAGAGAGAGGGAGTGGGAGATGAGAGAGAGAAAAAGGATGGAGTACGGATGAAATTTTAGGATGGAATTGTTTGCGTTATTAATTATACATTTACTATATAACCCTAAGTAACTGATTACTAAGGGAATATAAATTAAAATTTTATAATTTTCAATTTAATCTGGGCCACATAATAAAAAAAATTAAAGGATGAGATTTGGTCTCATATAACATTTGAGAGATGTAACATATGATCACCACTCTATATATATATATATATAGGGTTGCATTATATGGTTACCTAGCTTTCCTATGTTACATGAGATTAAAATCCAACCTTCCAATTTGAATTTGGATGGATATGATTAAGTTTAAATTTTAATGATTAAATATATAATAAGGGTAATGAGGTAATTAATTTATATTATTATTTCTCATTAACCAACCCAATGTTACGTTATTACTTGTTTCTCTCTCCCATCAATATTCTCTCTCCTTTATTATTCTTATAAAACTCTAAATAATCATAACTCATTCAATTTAAGTTATTTTTTTACATACTATATATCAAATTAAAGATAATTTAATTATCTTTCAAATGAAATCCCTATTACATATGTTCAGAATAAGATAATCGAAGTAAAATTAAATAATGTAATATGTGAAACTAAATAATGTACCATAATATAGAGAATAATGTAATGATATAGTATACTTACCTAATTTCGATGTTGTTCTTATAAAAATTGGGAAAAATCTTAATTTCACAATTGCGGTTGCATTTTATACATAAAAAAGGTGTTCGAGTGCTACATATGTGTCGTCTTTGTATTATATTATTCATGTTTGTTTTTTCGGTTGCATGCTATAGATCAAATTTTTGTATGCATGGTACATTGTGCATCAACTGAGTGATACATTATGTGTCACATGAGTATTACATTATTCATATCTATTTTTTTGTGTTGCAGTATATAAATCAAAGTGTTGCCTGAATAGTACAATATGTGTTGTGGTACATTATGTATCGGCGTTATAGTACATTATTCAACCGTATGTACATTATTTATGTATGTATTTTTTATGATTGCATGATATAGATCAAAGAGTTGTCTGAATGATACATTATATATTGAGTGAGTGGTACATTATGTATTGATTGTATATTACATTATTTGACTGTCTATTATATTATTCATGTCTATTTTTTTGCGGTTGCATGACGTTGAAAAAAGTATTGTCTGAATGGTGCATTGTATATCGACTGATTGGTACATTATGTGTTCATTGTATATTACATTATTAATGTCTGATTTCTTGCCGAAAAAAGAAACAAATAGTACTCTTTACTCATCAATCTGTAATTCTCTTTATTAGTGTTACAGTATTACATTATTATTATTATGTTACATTATTTGGTTTTAGCTATTACATTATTTGATTTTGCTACAATTACCTTATTCCTAACATATACAATAGGGATTTCGTTTGAAAGGTAATTAAATTATCTTTAATTTGATATATAATAAGTGAAAAAATAATTCAAATTGAAGAAGTCATGATTATTTAAAGTTTTATAGGAATTATAGAGGAGAGAGAGAAATGATAAGAGAAGAAAAAATAAGAAACGTGTGATTGATTTATGAGAGAGAATAATATAAATTAATTACCTAATCTACCTAATATACCCTTAATTTATATTTACACATTAAAATAAAAATTAATTCATAATTTAATAACCGTTAGATTGATAAAATAAATGGTTGAGATTTGGTCTCATATAACATCTAGAGAATGGGTAACATATGATCACTACTCTATATATATATATATATATATATATATATATATATATATAAAGAGGAGGGAATAGGGATCATATGATAATAAATAAGTATATTTAAAAATAAGAATGAATCTCATCCATTAGATTTAAATAAATCAATGGCTAATAACTAATCAAGCAACAAACGCTATCAAGCAATAAATGATCAAGCAACAACTGAAATACAATCAAGCAACATTGTGATCAAGCAACAACTAAAACACAATCAAACAACATTGTAAAGGTAATCAAGCGGTTTTATCATTTTATCACGGGATAATTTTTTATCACCGGATTCAATCCCTAAATATATTTTGCAATAGACCTAAAAGTTTTATTGGCCCATGTATTTATTTGGTCCCAAATATTTCATCCATGAAAAACTGTGGGGCTCATAATTTTAGCATCATAGG
>JAPKLW010001016.1:30124-108245 GCA_026898455.1 Plectranthus barbatus | reverse complement strand
ATAGGAATATATATATATATATATATATATATATATATATATATATATATATATATATATATATATGAATGTTCGTGGGGTCAGGCACCCCAGCCCTGGGGTGACGTCGCCCCTGCTTGAGATCTTGCACTTGCTATTGCCTGGAGACGCTTCCTCCACTTTGTTGTCTTGAATGCAATGAAAATGGGTTTTCTTTGGAGTTTGGACCACAAACAATGAATATAAGTTAATATTCTCCCCCGTATTCCTGGCATAGTCCAAGATCATAGACACCGAGCTGCATAGTTGACATCTTGCTGCTGACAAACTCGACACTAATCTGACCTCCTTCAACACAGTCACAACAAATAAGGTGATATCTTGTGTTGATATGTTTACTTCCATCATGAAAAAACTGGATTCTTGATGAGCGTGATCGCAAACTTATTATAAAAAATCAACTTCACCACCTTTGGTTTTGTTCCAACTTACTCAACCATTAATGCCCTTAGCCAGAGTTCATGACATGCTGTTGCAGTAGCTGCCATGAGCTTGAGTTCACACGAAGAAAGAGTCATTATCTTGAGTTTCTGTGAACTCCATGAAACTAGACAACCATTCAAATAGAAGACCATCCCGCCAGTACTCTTGCGATCATCCATATCACCAGTTAGTTCATAGTCTGTATAGTCATTATCTAAGAACCAGATATCTGTTGATGCTTCGATGTGGTTGTCTCGGAGCAGCTCTGGCGTCACCTTTTCTTCATTCAACATAACAGCATCGACCAGTGGTATCTCTTCTGAGATCGCCACCAACAAAGCTGGTTCGATGTTTTCAGTGGGGGCAAGTTGTGCCTCCTCTTTCTTCTTCGGGGCTCGACATTGTGTCAACTATTACTCCATCTCACCGAAGTTATAACAATGAATATGACTCTTGTCTCGGCCACTGCCGTAAGAGCCACTTGCCCCATCTATGTGTGGTGGTCCTCCCCGACCACCTCTCCCTCTGCCTCTATTTTGATTCCTTCCTCCTTGTTCATGGTTTCACCATCTGCAAGAAACCTCTTATTATGGGTTGACGATGAATTTCCCCAACCTTTTTTAACCTTGCTTCCCACTCAGCCTGAGTTAGGAGCACCTGCCCATCAGTACTCATGCGCTAGTGCTCTTCTTGCGTGTGGGCTCCTCAAAAGTCTTGAGCCAACCCATAGCCTTCTCGAAGGCCAAAGTCTCGAGGTCCTAAAATTGCTTGATTCCAGCTATCACACTGATGAACCTATCTGGTACTGAGTTGAACAACTTCTTCATAAGTGTGGAGTCAATGAGTGTTCCACCAAGGCTAGAGTACATGACTAACATGGTAGTAAGTCGCCCAACATAATGGTCGAGTGACTCACCGTTATTCATGTGCTTTAGTTCAAACTCACTCTTCAAAGTCTGCATTCGTGCATTCTTCACTCGATCAACATCGACGAACCTTGTCTTGAGGCAGTACCATACCTCCTTTACGGTTGTTTTCATGGCCACTTGCATGAGAAGATTCTCCTCCAGCGCTTGTAGGAGGTGCGCTCTCGCCTTCTTGTCAAGCTAGGCATCAACTTCTGCTCCTTCTGCCTCCTCAACTGCTTCCCAAAATCCTTGATCCTTCATCATGGCCTGGACATGAATCACCCAACTAGTGTAGTTCGTGTTTGACAACTGCGGGTACTAGAACGTACCCCCACTTTGATGTGCCCGTGATGATTTTGCTGTCACGATCGACATTTTATCCCACCATTTAATTTTAGGCATGCACCAGTGCTCTGGTACCACTTGTTGGCCCAAGAATTATCACACACCTAAATTTCACCCTCAATGAGAGAAGATGAGCACACACAAAAGAGGATCTGAACACACGATAAGGGAAGGAAACAATTTTGAGGAAAATAACTAAAGCTTGTTTTCTCTATTTTTTATAAATTTGTGTTGCAAAGCTGCTTGATAATGCTTTCAAAATGAAACGAATACAACTATTTATATGGAAAAAATCATTGCTAATAATTGCTGAAAAACGCAATTAATTAAGTTGGTTTTAAACTTGAGATCGTGCACTTGCTAACTCCTGAAAATGCTTCCTCCACTTTTCCGACTTAACTGCAATTAAATGGGTTTTATTTTGACCACTGACAAGGAATAAGACCCAATAGGGATGCAGGCCTATATAATATTGTGTTCTCTTGCCTTGGTAGTATAGTGAGTGAGTTCAAGAACGGAGGGTGTTACCATTTGCGATTACTTGCGTTAGGCGTTTGGGCTATCTGAGCTAACTATCATCCTCACATTCTTTTCTTGCAATGAAAAAGATGGTAAGGAATATGGATTCGGTCCAAAATGGCACCTAAGCAGCCAGCCAGTAGATCAACGAATATGATACCATTTCATGGTCCTAAACTTATCAGCTTATAACACAATAGTAGTCTAAAATGTAGTTCTTCGAACTGAATCTTACTGAAGTCTGCTGGGGCTTTACAAAATTGGTTACTTATTTAAAACATTATTTAGTTAATCCGATTAATACACGAAAAACTTAGTCGATTGTTGGGTTTCAAACAAATAAGCGAGCAAATAAATAAAGCAATAAATAACATGAAGTTTATAGTGGTTCGGATAGTAAAGATCCTATGTCCAATCTTGGATCCAAATGATTGGAAATAACTAAAGCACAATTTACAACACAATGTAACTGAACTTCTTTTGGTTTTAGAAAGCTCCTGCATCCTCCAGATTCCATGCAACTTCAGGCAGCAAATTTTACCACAATCACATCTCGAAGTTTGAGGAATAGAACAATTGCGATGTTTAGTTCTTCACAAAACATTGATAGATGAGATGGTGTTTCTCAACTTCTAAAGATGAACAAGAGTCGCCTAGAATTAAGCTATTTTAGAGAATAGATGTACTCTGAATCTCAAGCTAAACAGCTTGGGTCTTGTGTAAAGAACACGATGATTGTTTTGAAAGCGTAGAGATTGAAAATTAGTTAATGTTGATATCTTGCATATGTCTGTATTCGTAATTCGTAACTTCTTCTCTGCAAATCTCTATGGTATATACAGGGAGAGAGATGATGTTTTATTTAAAAAGTATTTGTTTGGTAGTAGTTGGTTGTATTGTCCTTTCATAAAACATGGTAGTGCCTTTATCAGAAACGCAAACTTTTCATCAGAACGACTCTTTCTCGTCAATCCATGGAATCCCAACTTGATCTCCTACTAACTACGAAGAATGAAAACCTTGGTTCTTTTTGTTAGTCTTTTGTCTTCTCTCTTGACTTTACTAATTAAGACTCATTCTTAATTGCAAGCAGGTTCCTCATTGGTTTCATTCTGTTTACTAAGTGATGAGCGATGACTGATCCCTATTAGTTACAACTCAATATACATATGCAACATTACAAGTTACTGGACTCAACCTAAGTCAGCTCTGTTGTGACCAAAAACTTGTTAATCTATTTTTCGGCCCATCAAAGAAGAAAATCCGAAAAAGCCCAACAAGTAGTCAACATATGGAAAGCACAAAGTAGTTGTGCTCAAGGCAAATTCCTCGAACCGGGCCTATCTGGGCCAAAGGAATTTCAAGAACGAGAGACTCATTCGATGGTTATTCATATTCCAGTTCTGAAGAAGTGATTCAACATAACAGTTCGAACCCACGGCCGAAGAATCGCATCTGTTCAAGGAGCTGTCTCAGCTAAAGAGTTGCATTAGTTCACCAATAAATACAACCCATGCATTGAATCCTATAAATAGGTCTTCATTTATTGTTGTAAAACACAATAAATTCTGAAAGTAAAAAGCATTAAATAGCACATATTCTATAGTAATTATTACTTTTATTTATTCTACTCTTCATTTATTTTCAATATCTAGTTCTTCCATTTCTACTTAAGTATTCGTCATAAATGAACCATGAAAAATCGATATCAACAATTTGGCGCTAGAATGATGGCTTGTAAAGAAACAAAGATAGAAAAATGGAAAACTGAAATGTCTACGAACAACGTTCGAAACAGTTGAACGACTAGATAGGTCAAGGAGTGTTTCGAAGCCAGGTAGAGTTCGAAGTAGAACTTAAAAGACATGATGAGCAACTCTGAGCTCTAAAAATAAGAAGAAAATCGAAGAGCCACCATCGAAGTGGAAACTCTTTGGCAACAACTCGTCATTCACCAAAATGAAGAGCAAGATGAGACTCGAATTGGAAATGTCTCGAGCTCCCACAGAACCACCAAAAAATAGTTGAGCTTTTACAGAAGAAGATGACTCAACAAATAAAATTCAAATGCTCGAGAAGTAGCTCGAGCAAATGCAAAAGTTATTTGCTCTGATCCTTGGGGCCCCAACTCCACCTAAAAATATACCACTAGATAGTTTTGCCGAATCACCCTTTCGCTCAAAGGATATCTTCAGTACAACTTGTTGGGTTTTGTATACTGAAAATATTTATTACAGTGTGTATACATTCAACTTTATCTCTTATCTGTTAACAAACTTACATGCGAGAACAACGGTATCCTCTTATCTCATCGATAGGGATGATCATACGGCGTGTAGTAGATCACAGAAGACAGTATGATCCCTTGACCCAGTGAGATATAAATATAGTGATCGAAACCAAGATAGCTTAAGGATAAGTATGTCGATGTAAGCTGCAACATAGTTGGAAAGAAGTTATCTGTCTTGATCACTTGATATGCCGGTACGTGCGGTTGCATATTGATTGGACCAATGTATTCATCTGTCTGAATTCAGAAAATACAATATCTCATGTCTTGATTGAATCTAAACCCTAACGAAGGTTCAGGAGTATGCACGGGTTGACTGTTGCTTTGATTTGCCATGATGGAGAGCCTGAGTAACCTGCTCGTATACCCGCATCTTGGGTGACAACAGTCCGTGTAAAACGTCCTGACGACTGGAGTTAGGTTACCATATCCGAGTAATAAGATGAGAACATTCCCTAAGGAGCTTAATAAGGTTCATCGTGTAAAAGTCCTGCAGGCTGATTAAGTTCAAGCACGGGTGATAATGTTTGAGTGGTACTGCTCAGGAAAATAAGATACCAAATAATTATGTGAAGCATGTCAAAAGCTCTAATTAATTTATGAATGTCTAGTAACCCAATATATGGGGATTTATCAAGTTAATGCAGCCATTCTCATAATGTGGTAATAAAGTGGAGGGTCAGTATAAATTATGTGGTGAAAAAGAATTAATATTAATTAATTAATTGTGTCCTGGGTTGTGAATATAGGAATTAATTAATTCATAGGCACACTTTATTATTTGCATTAGGTCCCAGGTCTGACCCAATTTAATTGCTGAAGAGGAGCTCATTAGGGTTTTACCCTATTACTATAAATAGCTCATTCTTTCCTCATATTTCACAAGTCGCAACAATTGAAACCCTAGAGTGAGAGAAAGAGGGGTGGCACCTACTGCATTGGGAGAAGAAGAAATTCGACTCTGTCTCGTGCAGCACAATCTTGTGGAATCCTCACCAGTAGCAAGATTGAATGCAAACGAATACAGATTTGAAGGCCTAAAGCTGGAGAACAACAAGATTTCCAATCTCTTTCTTTCTATTTTAATCTTAAATTAAATTGCGAAATATTTAATTCTCTTTCCACATATTCAAATTATTCACGTGGTGGAATCGGATCTGGATTCAACGTGGTTTGAGATTCAGACCCTATGGAGTTAAGATATTCCTAAAACCATCGCATTAAATTCATAGGAGCATGCATAGATTTAATATCAATTGAAAATTATTTTGACATCCATGAACGATCTTGGTTTCTTTGGATTAAGTGGTTCAATTCACGACAACAAAATCCCTACACAACTCCCTTCCAAGTTTACTCTGCCGATGATAAAAGCATACAATGACAAGACAAACCCAGACGAATTCAACATGTTAACAAAATGAAGATGGCTTGCCATTCGTTCACTGGGTCCGATGAAGGAGCGGGAGCCATTTTCTAAGTTCAAGATTTCCAAGAATACTAGTAATGGAAACCAAAACGTATCCTGCGACTCAAATATTGGAAATCATGATTCATTACCTCTTACTGAGAAGAATGAGATCATTAGTTCAGACATTGTTTTATATTTGTGAAAAATGATGATTGAATAACATTAACAAGTAAATATTGTCCAAATTTAACACAACTATAGTTGTAACTCCATGTCAGTAAATGATACATTTTTTTGTATATTTTGTTTATCAAAATAACAAAGAATATATCGATTTGGATATTTGTATTTTCTCCCAAGCCCCAACAAGAAAATGCAACAAAATCATATAGGTGGAAGTGGCAAGTCTGGCAAGAGCCAAAAATCTAGTCTGTGTGAAAAATTCTAATGCTCAACAATCAACATAAAAAAACTAGGTAGCATCAATAAATCAACAATTAAGGAAAAACAAATCGACATCAATTAACCAGGCAACCATATTCATTTCAATGTTTTTATGACCATTGAAGGTGACTCAACAGAAGCACCATATTTTGAGTTGAAAAAACAATTAACTTTCTCATTGCCATAACAAGAATAGCAAGGAAAAAAAAATAGCCAGAAATAAGAGTTACAATTGACACCAATAATTTGATTTTGAGGGACCTAATAAAATAAACTAACAAATAGATAGCAAAAAAAATAAAAATTAAACAGTCTAACCATTTTTCTGCTACTATTGAGAGATATACTATACACTTTATGCATCATATAAGTTGATGATCTTTCTACTTAGATAATCTGACTTTTTTGGAAATAATGCCAAAAAATCTTTGATACGATCTTATTACATATTATACCATCCTAGAGCAGATTCATGTCGTGAGTATTTCCAGTTAGGCACAATCGGGGTATCGGTGCATGATCATCTAATAAAACCGGAACAACAAATTTTAAAATAATCGTAATTTAAAAAAATGAAAACATAACACAATATAGCTTCTAAGTAATGTATATTTTTAGTATAAATACCTGGAGAAACTGATTGTAGTTTACATATCCAATTGATACTATCCTTTGTCAATGATAGATTAGATCATAGTGGAAGATATATAAGACATTGTTTTCGAGATAGGCGAACAAGAACCACACTATCTTGAGACAACCAAATGACTCATATCAAGCAATACCATCTAATTCTTAATCGGAGTTGGAACACAAAAATAAGATAAAGCTTCGTGCAATTGAGCCATAGATTCTAAGGACCGATAAAAATTAACATAATAAGTTTCATTATTGTATAACTCTTCGATCAATTCATTTTGAACTCTCAACCAAGAGTCTTCTCCATATCCAAGTAAACCCATAATTGCACAAAAACCACAATGTCCATCTGATTGGACATCAATTATATTGAGAATATATTTTTGTATATATAACTGAAAACAACCCAACGAATGCATTGCATGATTAGACATTTCCATCCCCTTTCTAAGATTGTTCTTTATAATCTTCATTGATTTGCCTCTAAGTTCTACCTTACGTTTGGGAATTAGTGTTTCAATGACTTCAAAGTGTGAAGGATCACAATGAGTAGATATAATTTCCTTTAAAGATTGACGACCCTTTGTCATTGACTTTTCCAATAGTGGAGTAAGAAATGTTGTCATTAGGTTACTTGATTCTCTCAACTTTTCTTTCAATGTCAGTTTTTCATATTGGTTAGAAGCTTGATTGCGCAACCATATTCTATTAATCTGAACAAAGCATCCGTGGAGGAGCTGGCAGACATGTCATCATCAGCTTGAGGATAACTAGTACAAAGCTTATCATGAAAGACTTCACCATAAGGCTCTACCCAACCAGCTAGAAGACACACTCAAGCCAGAACAAACAATGACCTTCTCAAGACTAGACTTTAAGATTGGAGAACTTAAAGTCTGATATATTCAAAGGCTTGTTCGTCCCAGGAATCAACCAGCAAATATTCATCGGACTAGCTAAAAAGAGTCGTTCTAACTAACGCAGTAAAAGTCCGCCTGCTCTGACAGAAAGGACATTGCAAGTCAGAGAAAGTGACACTTGACTTTACACGTTCCTCTTGTCTCACAACGACTCCAAAGGTAAAGAGATTCAAACCGTCCAAGGAGCGCCTATAAATAGAGGCTTCAATTCACCTTGAGAAGGATCGGAACGATCCAATGTTGAATCATCTTCTTTAAATATCTGCCAATTTTTTGAAAGCTTTCACTTTCTGATCCTAAAGCTTTCAAGCTGATTCTATCAGCTCCTGTGTTCCATCTTGAACACGAGACTTCGTGCTTCGAGCAAGAGCTAACTCTATTTTCTTACTCCCTTAGTAAGAAAATATCTTGAAGTTGTCACTTTTCCGATGGTAACTATCACAGGTGTATAAAAAAAACCGACGTTCTTGAGAGGAACTCAAACCCTCACGTCTTGTTTAAAGGTCAATGTGGTGTGCCTACACTTCAAGCCTGAATAAATTATTGATTGCAAAGGACTTGGCAAGTGTGCTAGTAGACTGGTGGACGTGACATTCACCAGCTAGCAATAGATTATTGACATCTTTGTAATTGAGTCAATTGACAGATTCATGATTCCAGACTGCACATCTGAAAAGAGGACGTAGGACAGTTTTGCCCAAACTTCTATAAAATATCGTGTTATTTACTGTTTTTTTAGATTTTTGCACTTGATTTAAAACCCAACACCTCAAGTGTTGGAGAATATTACTGAAATTGGCTAAGTAATATATTCGACCAGCAAAACAACCGCATTTCTAAACCTGAGTTGGTGCAAGAATCACCATCTTGGAGGGCTCAACCTAGAAAGACTTCCACTGCACCTTTGCCTAACTCTGATCTCGGGACCAACATAAATTAAAATCTTAAGAAATTTATTATCATAATCATGTATTAATTATCATAATTAAAAATAATGGACAAACAAAGTTAATTCGATAAATTTTTTAGAGTAATTTATTTGTCGTACTCCCTCCGTCCCTAAACAATTGTCCTGTTTCAAAACGGCATAGATATCAATGCCAGCAGAGATAGAGGAAATTAGTATTTTATTAGTGAGTGTGTATTAACTTTTCATTTTAGGTAAGAGGACAATTGTTTGGGACAAACGAAAAAGGAAAACAAGATAATTGTTTCGGGATAGAGAGAGTAGTAAAATAGTAATAATCACCTTATGCGGAGCATATTTATCTTCTTTTACGTAACTTTTGTCATTTTTATGTTCTAGCACATCTATCATAAACGCATTCTTATTTCTGCACGCCATGTCAAATGCTCCAAAAATGCATGTCAACAATTACTTGAATTTGAGAAATTACTACACAACATTCTTGTAATATGCAAGAAAAAAGAGAAATCTTTCCCGATTACTCAAATCTGGACTAATTTTGTCAACCTAAAATACTGACATGTAATCCTTTTAACAACAAATATGTAATAAACATATCGGAATCACTTAAAATAACATATGGAATATACAATATGGTTTTCTAAAAGAAAATTAAATAATGATCAAGTAGAAAATGTTTTTATGCTTGAACGATAACTTCATCGTTAAATACGAAGCTGCAATCCAAGAAGAGCTTTGAGTGATAGCTAAGGCCAAAGATGTACCAATATCTCGTAGCTAGGTCCTTCATATATAATTGTTCGCTAACTTTCTCTTAATGTCCGACAATACGTTCACATTGTCACTAAATAAGATAATAGAATCTACATAGAATGCAAGGAACACCACATCAATCTAGGTATAATCACATCATACTTAGATTCTAAATATAATCACATCAATTAGAGCAATGGATCAAAAGATATGACCAAATTCGTGGAGATGTGCATATTTGGTAGGATTTTCTCAAGATAATTTTAGATCAATTCATATTCTATATCAACTTCATTCGCTAATATAAATAAATGTAGAAGGCATGAATATTAGTATGTTTTTTATTATTATTCAGTTTATTTTCATATTTCTATTGTTATAAAGTATTCATACCTATTTATTTTTTTTATGTGTTAAAAGTTTGTATAGAAATCACCAAGTTAGGAGTGTCTCTAGAATAACTTAGTTCAGATAAACTTGTAAAATCCTGTTATGATATATTGAATTGTAACAGAACTGATGAAGCTAATCAAGACAAACTGGGTGGAAATACAAAGCTCCAGTTTGGATCGTGTGGAGTAAGAAGAGACCAACTAGAAAAACTGATAGAAGACACTAGCCGGATCACCTCCAGTTTACAAAGTCAATTCCTACTCGCACGAAGAGACAAATATAACAAGTTAGAGTAATCACCGAAGATCAATCTTTAAGAATAAAGATTCATTAAAGATTGATGAAGCACTAACCAGTCCAGATTCTTCGGACTGGCAAAGCCATTCAGACACAAAAGCAGAATGTCAACATCCTATGTCAGAAAAGGACGTAGCAGGTGCCGAACCTCAGGAAAAGTGCCCTGCTCCCATCAGAAAAGAGACACATCAGATTGAACGATGCTCAAATGTCTATAAACAACTACACTTTGAATTACTCATACTTCGTCTATAAATACACGAAGTATTCAGAGTAATAAAACATAAAAATGAGAAAAAGCACTGAAAGTCTGCTCAAGTAAAAACTCAATTGTTTCTATCATCTAGGCTATCTCTCAGTCTTTCGTGTGCCATCTATAGAACATGAGACTCGCTGCTTCTCAACTCGATTTATTTTATTGATGCTCTTTCTCTCCTATAAAAATTACAGCAGCCACTGCAAATTTCCAGCAGTGATTTTTACGGGCGTCTAACCAATCAGTTTGACAGTTCGGGAGGAACTATAAAGCTCTCAATTCTGTAGGAGAAGACTGTATGGTATGCCCACACTCCGAATCTGTGAAGCCGAAGGGACCATAGGCCTGGACAAGTGAGCTAGTGAATTGGTAGACATTGACATCTACCAGCTAGTGATAGATCACGAAACTCATCTGTAACTGAAGCTTAGTGAATTTTCAGACCAAGTTTTAAAGAGAGGACGTAGGAATTTAGGCTCCGAACCTCTATAAATTCCTTGTTTTTTTTTTGTTTTCTTACATTTCTGCAAGATTTTTAAAACTCAACACATTCTAGTGTTGAAGTATATTCAAACTGAACGATAAATTCACTGCTCACTAACAAAGTGTTTTCAGAAATACAAACTGGTTAAGAACAACCAGTTTGTGAGTGCAAGTTTAGATCTTAAAATTTCCGCTGCACACTACATATACTTAGTGGTGTAATCGAACCGAGTCTAGCCGAGTAGTGTTGTGCTCAAGTTTGACTCGTTTAGTATCGAGTCGAGCTTTGAGCTTTTTTGTCGAATATTTTAAAGTTTACGAACTTTATCGAGCCTTAATCGAGTCTAAACGAACTTTCTAAATTTGGAATATTTTAAAATATCTATTATTATTTTAAAAGAAAAAATTATTTATATCTAAATTAAATTATTTATTTGGAGTATCATATTCATGCTCAAATTCTAAATTCTCATTGTTAGAAAGACTTATCATTATTGTTACTCTTAATTAATGAAAGATATTACTTTTATAAAATTAATTATTTTATATTTCTAACTAATTTTAGCAAACGAGCTTGCTCACGAGCTCACGAGTCGAATACTATGATGCTCAAGTTTGAATCATTTAATAAACGAGCTCGAACGAGCTTTTATCGAGTCGAGATCCGAGTAGCTCACGAACAGTTTGGCTCATTTATAGCCTTACTGATATACTCTGATCTCGGGACTAATATCTGTATTTTGGATTTTGATTTAGATGGAGATGGGGCTACATATTTGATTTATGATTTTAAGTATACTAGTTTTCTACCTCCGCGATGCGCAGGCGTAGATATCTTTATTAATAATTTATTATATTATATATAATAGTGACTATTGAAACTGAATTTAAATTTGTCAAGGTAAATATTATGCATCAAATTACTCAATTAATAATTAGTTTATAATTTTACATTTGTGTCTCTTATTCCTCTCTCTAAGCACTTCACCATATTGGTGGATTTACTTAAAAGTTTGGTGACTTCAGCCCCTAAATTAATTTTTTATTTAATAATAGGATGATATGATTTTTTATGTAATAACTACTTTTACCAGCAAATAATTAATTAAAAAAAGAGTTGAAAATGAATAAGATGAGAGTGTGAGGGGGTTCATATTTGAGAATTAAGAGGAGCCAAAAAATTATTTTTATTTGATGTTAAATTTTTATATTTGTACATATTATTGAAATTAGTTTTAGTGTATGAGCTTTTCATATATTTTTTTATTATTATTATGAGCACAAATTTTTACTTAATTATGTGTTCTTTTTGTTACGTATAAACTCAATGAAATCCCTTAATAAATGTTTATGGATCTGTCACTACTTCACCACCACCTCTGGTCTCTTGTACATACACACAAACACTTGTATTATAAATAAACGAAAGAAAAAAGTGTATAATGATGCTACAAATAGTGCTCTGCTATCTGAGAAAATATAATTGAAATTATATCATATCTGCATGAGATATCTTCATATCTCTATGCAATATTCTCTCTTTATTTTGCTGATCTTTGTTTCTTAATAAACATTATTTTTTGAAGCAAATAATATAGATCTTATCATGGTATCAACCTAACATTAGTCTTCTCTCCTAAAATCCTACCTCTCTCTCGTATCTTCTTTCAACAACCGGTGTTACCTCGTTTCTTCGATCATGGCCTAAGATGCTGAACCTCTATCCTTCCCTACTCTCATTCATATGATCATGATCAAGTTTTCTTCTGCGAACTATCTTTTATGGAAAGCGCAGATCAACACTCTTCTCTCCAGCCAAAACCTATTTGGTTACATTGACGACACCAATTCTATTACCTCTAATATCCCTTTGTCCATCGGTGGCACCCTCGTAGCCAATTGCGCCTATGAACTCTGGCTCGCACAAGATTTGTGACTCCTTAGTTTACTTCTTTAATCTCTAACAGAATAGTCCATGGCTGAAGTACTCGGCTACACCACCTTGCGCTTGGTATAGCTCGCTCTTGAGGCCGCATATAGTCACAATTCTGAATCTCGCAAGCTATGCCTTAAAAACGCCCTCGAAACCATGAAGAAAGAGACTCGATTTGTGGCTAAATATTGCCAAAACTTCAACTCCTTATGTGATCAATTAGTAGTTATTGGATGGCTCGTTAATGATACAGATAAGGCTCATTGGTTCCTTTGAGGTTTTGTTTAGTCTTTTTCTAGCTTTTCTACTGCTAAGATGACACTCATTCCTCTTCATAACTTCTGCGATCTCCTATCTAAGGCTGAGAGCTTTGTGTTATTTCAAGAGTCCATTAACACAGAAGGATCTTCCTCTGTTTCCTTTTACAGCTAGCATAAACCTTCAGGTCAGTGCCCACCTTTCTCTGGAAATTCTAATTCTTCTCGTGGCCATGGAAGTGGTTTATGTTACTCCAACTCTCGCGGTCGTGGCCGCAATTCAAAACGTCGACCACCTCCCTATCAAATTTGTCGTCATGAAGGTCACTATTACAATTCCTGTCCGGAAAGGTATTCTTCGCAGTCATCTCCAGCAATTGCACACTGCGACACATTCTCCACTGGCCTCACTCTCGACCCAAAACATCAGAATGGTTCCTTGACATCGGTGCCTTAGGCCACATGACACCGACTTAATCTTTGGAGAACTCTCAGTCGTACTCTGGCATGATAGTCTTACTGTTGGTAATGGTGCTTGGCTTTCTATCTCTCATATTGGTAACACTCGACTTTCTGACTGTTCATTTATTAGATGTCGTAGTTTGTTGCCTATGTCATGCGTAACGTGTATATAGTTTTATTAATAATTTATTATTTAGTTTAACTTCCTAACTATTATGTAAGGATCATATTTTAATATTATAATTATTTGTATCAATTAGACCTTTTAACTTTTAAATCAATTTATTTAAATCATTAAATTCTTAAATTTATATTGTACGATTATTAAGATGTATGTACTATATTATAGTTTCTATAAACTCTAAAATCAAAAATTAAAAATAAGCCAAAATAAAGATAAGTAGAAGTAAACTTGAATTTTATTTAATAACCTGAAATAAAAACAAAACTAAAAATTAATAATTAATGCAAGAAAAATGTGTAAGAATTTTCTATATTTCTTGCATGGAAACTTTTCAAGTCTCATCATTTAACAAACTAATTCCAAATATTACAAATTCATTCTCAAAAGAACATATGCAAAACATATTAAATCAATTAACAAACTTTTTAATAAATGAAGAACTATAATCCAACTCAATGCAAAAATATCCGAAAAAATAAAATAAAGTATAAAACATCAAAGTCACATGTCATAATATATAATGCTTTCGACAATACCATTCTCTAAAAGATCTACTAAATTTTAAATTAGACAATGATCGAAATAATATTAATTTTTTTTGTTTTTATTTGAGTTTATTTTTAAAATTTTATTCTTAGTAAACATTATTTATTTCATGTTTTGATTGTTAATTAATTTATTGTATAATTTCTTTATTATTAGAGTTAATTTTGAAATTTTGAGTTTATTTCTATATATTTTATTTAATTTTGGAATTTATTTTTGAACGCATTATTTTAAATTATTTAAAACTATTAAATATTTCATTTTTTAAATAAGGGCATACTATGTCTTATAAAACTTCAGGGACTAGAATGAAATAACTTTAAAGTAGGAGTTTAATTGACCTAAATGGTGACAAAAAAATGTATTTTGATCCCATGAGAACAGTTAAGGGTTTATTTGAATATTTTCCCAAATATTAGTTAATTAAAAAACCTTTTAAAAAAAAGATATATAGATATCTAATACTTGTATTTAATTATCTAATATATTATAAAACTATTTTCATTAAGTTTTTAGGAAATTTATTTTTTGTTAAAAAGTTTTATTTTAAGTATATATGTGTGTGTGGATATCTAGATTATAACCATCACTATTGAGAAACAATCATGACAAAATAAAACACAACCATTGCATATACAATATTAGAACAAAAATAAGAGCAATCCAACATTAGTTATTTATTTGCAACAAATAAAGTTCATTAAAAATGTATATGCAACAAATAAGACCCATAAGACAAAATGACAAATATATCCTCGATTCATATATATTACTCCATCCGTCCCATTTTAATAGGCCCCTTTCTTTTCGGCACGGAAATTAAGAGTTGTGAGTGTAAAATGAGTTAGAGGAATGAATATTTTATTGTTGTGTGTGAAAAAGTTGTCATTTTTTAAAAGGGGCCAATTTAATTGGGACGCCAAATTCGATAAGTGGGTCTATTCTAGCGGGACGGATGGAGTATTTACAATAAAGGCGTGCATCAACAAATTTATGCATAAAAATAAAAATCGGAGAATAGAATTTAATTTATTACAAAAAATTTAAAACTATAATAAACAAAATAAAATTTTCTTTTGATCAATTCTTGAGTTCCATGCTTCCAACACCATCTCTAAACCAAATATCTTCTTCGTCATCTTAATATGTGGATTTCTTTCAAAACCTAAATTTAGAATAATACCAATCAAATAGATTAAAGTAAATTAAAATTTTGAAAATGTGTAAACTAAAGTCTAACAAAAACAATGAGAATGGTTGGTCATCCATGATAGATTTAGAGGTATTTATACTATTATAACATAATAAAATATTAAATGTGTTTGAATTGTTGATTGAGGAATTTTGACAAATTGATTTAATGATTAGCAAATTATACATAGATTTTGAATGTATTTATATATGTATATTTTTCAAACTAACCGTCGACTTACTATATGTACTAATTATGTATTTTTTGGTTTTTAGGTGAAAAGTTCTACTAATTATTGATTTCTATAATGTTTGTATAATTTATATTTATTAATTAAGACATCCATTATTTTCATATTAAACAAATTGCAATATAGCATGAATAGATTAATTTTAAAAGTGTATTTTCATATTTATTCAACGTTTTACTTACATGTTTTTTGCTTTGAGGAGTTTTGTTTTTATAAGTATATAAGTATAGATTATATCCATTGTATAATAACTTTCATATGTTAATAATATGTTATTTATTAGAATTATTTTTGGTATGTTTTTATTAGAATTATTAGATTTTTTCATGGTTTTCATCCTATTTATACTAAAAAAATCTCGTACACATATAAAAACGTCAACCATTAATTATGCTTCCTATTCAATTAGTTCATTATATAATTAATTCTGCTAATTAGTACGGATTATTATATTGATAGGTATTATATAACCATATATAAAATTTTTGAAAACTTATCTAAGTCATAGGACAATTATATGATTTATTGAGAAAATCTATTTGTCATAATTTAGCTTCAATTACTTATTTTCTCAATTGTTACCATATTTGCTTAGTTGTTTGATTTACGTTTTAATTCCGCAACATGCAATTTACAGATTCACTTTATATGGTTTTTAACCAATATTTTCATAATTCAATAGACTATTTTTGGAAAGTTTAAATAGGCAGAAAATTTTTTGCTTTAAAGGATTTTGCTTTTTCAAAGGATTTTGCATTTATAAGTATATATAGATATATAGAGTTTAGATTAGAGTACTATATTGCAGTTCGAATTTTATTTTTTTAAGGAATTATAATTAGAAAAAAACATAATTGTATTTAAAATCAACATTTAATGAAAATGTCAAATCATACGATGTCATTTGTTACTTTTTAAAAAGTTAACATCAAACCTTAATCATTGGATGTTTGCAGTCCATGAATTTGAAAAAAAATATAATTTATATATTTTTTAGAAATACATATATAATATTTTTTCTCAAAAAAAAAAAAAAAAAAAGAATCATAATATTTTTTAATATTTGTAACGCCCCCAACTGACCCTCCCAATTTGGGGTCGCGTTACATTGATGTTTCAGGTTTTGTCAAACATTTACTCTTTTAAATAGATAAGCTGAAGACTTGAATAATAAGAAAAGATAGATGAATTCATCAAAAACATACTTCGAGTCAATGTTAATTAAACAGTAATCAAAACATTTAGACGATTTCAAATGGGAAGGAAATGTTTCAGAGCGTGAAGCAGCGTGTGTGTAACGTGGCGGAGATATGCATATGATTATGCATATCTTAGGATCTATAAGCTTACAAAATTCTTCATGTCTCATGTTTACACCCCTACTCACCCATCCTCACTGCTCAACCTGTGTATTTTAGAAATAATACGAGGGGCTGAGTACTAATGTACCCAATGAGAAACATGCCCGAAAGCATACATTATATATTAGAAAAATGCTATGCAACTCACACAGATAGACATGGGATTTTGTTGAAAAGAACTATGCTATCTAAAATATTTTATTTTGCACGTGCTATATACATGTTATCATATTTGTTTCAGTTTTGTAACTGGAAGTTGGCCGACCTCCAAGTTACGATGATCAGTTAGAAATGTAAACACACTCAACCTACTGTCATCTAAGTGCACTAGTCTCAGAAATCCATTTTGAGACCCGATCGTTTAATAATAATAATCACCGGATCCAACTGGAGGACACTCCGCCTCATTCCAACAACACATGGGGACGGTTCACCAAATCGATATCAAATGGGCTACAACCCTGTTCACTAAGTGAGTTCTAGCGCAGTTATGGAAACCTGGTTCTAAACTCATTAGTTATTCTCTCTGTCGATGGGAATCGACAGAGGACAGATACAATAGCACAAAACATGCATAGCAATCTCAATTTAAAACAAAACAGTTTGTACGCATTTTGAAAAGAAAACACACATTTTTGGTTTTATACTGAAATAGTTTCCCACCTTGTTCTTGGCTTTAAGTATAGATGTCTTCTGCTAGTGAGAGCTCAGCTGTCCTTGCTTTCAACCTCCTACAATTGTTTAGGGATACTCAAGTCAGTACGAATGATCTAGGACAGTAATATCTTAATCAATAATAATCGAGATTCGAAAAGAAGTAAGATTGGTTAGAATTATGTAATAAATCTCCTGCTCAAGCCTCTGTATCGACCGACAGGGATCTGTGTCGGTCGACACACCCCTTGGTCGACACAAGCTCCTCCCAGTCGACACATGATATGTGTGTAATTTGCATGTTTTTGGGATGAGAATTGAGTGAATTAGTTAGAAGATTGTTGCACAAATCATACACACATCTCTTATTTCCTTGATTTTCCTTCACTTGGTGTCTTGGAGTTATTTTGTGTGTGCAGGATGTCGAAAAGGTGAAAAATGCAAGTTTTTGGAGCTGAATCGAGGCAATAGACGAAGTGCATCCCGCGCGGGACGAGAACCTCCCGCTCGGGATGCGAAAGAAAGAAAGAGCTGGAAATTCGAAGCCAATCCCGCGCGGGATGGCTCGGTCCCGCTCGGGACGCTTGCTCGGAATGAGCTAATGCCGCGCGGGATACGTAGATTTGGCGTGAATTGGAATGCAGAGGAAATTCGAAGGAGATCCCGCTCGGGATCATTCGGTCCCGCTCGGGACCGGGTTGGTACTTCGAAAGCTGATCCCCGACTCATCCCGAGCGGGATGAAGTTTTGCCTTGGCTCGTCCCGCTCGGGATGGACCTGACTGGGCCACACGAAGTTTCTCTATAAAAGGCGAGCGAAGACCACATTAGAAGGGTTCGAATTCTGAAAAACCCTAAGGAGATTATTGGGACGATTTTGCAGCGAAAATCACTTCCCAAGGCTAGACTTTGAAGGTGGAAGGACAGATTAAAGCTAGAGTTGGAGAATCAACATTGCTACACTAAGCTTTTCTCTTCTCCCCTCTCCTTTGATGCCTTACTTTGGAATTGTTGAGTTTTGTGTTAGAATTATGAGTAGCTAAACTCATTGTTGAGGAATAGGATGTGATTGGGATTGTTTTGGATATTGTTTGGATTCATATATTTGCGTTTCATGGATTTGATTATTATTGTGGGATTAATTTGTGTTCCTTTCATGATTGATCACCATGTGTTGGAAAGAATGCCTCTATGAATTAACTTAATAGGTTTTTGCATTAGGGGAGATTGCAATAATAGTTAGGTATTGATTTACTTAGAAATGGGTGAATTACTATCTAGGTTGATTAGTTCTTGAACTTTTGGGAGTTGATTTAGATTAATAAAACCTAGACTTAGGTTGCAATTTAGATTAATCCACGGTTATTGCACCGGTACTAAGGGCTTGACTATATTTGTTGAACTGACCCAATCCAATTATTGAAGCCGCATAGAAGAGTAACGAATCCAAACTTGTCCATTATCTACCCCAATCCATCCGAAATTCCTCAACTGTCTCTACCTGGTTTTCTCAATAAGAATAAGTTTAATTACGTTTTAATTCACTTGTTAATGCACGATAGTTAGTTAATTATTATCTTCAAGTTATTTTATCACCTCTAAATATTAGGTTTCAAAATCAGACTTTTACTTGAATAACGGGCGAATTGAGTCTTTGTGTTCGATAATTTTTACTTGATTAAAAAATACTGCAATCAACACACCCCCTTCATGTCGACTCTGTGTCGATCAACACGAACCTTTGTCGATCGACACACTCTCCTTGATCAGCTCGGTCGATCGTCACAGGTCATCGACTTCGCGAGTCCGCCGGAGACAGGACCTGCAACTTGCCGTAAAACACTCCCCACAACTCCGATTTCACATGCAATTACATATTTTGGCTCCTTAGATCACCAGGAACACGAATAATGCAACGAAAGTTGGATTAAATGCGAAAAAGAGAGGTGAATCGGAGCTCACCGGAGTTCCTCTCTCTCACGGCGGCGGACACAATTTTTGGCGAGGAAATTTGTGTTTCTTGGTATCCGAAGGCTCCCTACACGACGGGGAACACAAATCTAGCACCAAAACATCGATTAATGGCCGGAATAACAAGATTTAAATCTTAAAATCTCAAATTCGGAATTGAAACCCACCTCACCTTCTCTCTTCAATATCTCTCGCGTTTCTCGTCCTCTCGGAGCCCACGAGTACTCAAACTGAAGCTTGGAACAAGAGCTTTCAAATGTCGGTGGTGGCTGGTCCGGTGGCCGCCGGGGTTGGCCGGTGCGACGCCAGGAAGGTGACGGGGTTGGGTGAGGTTTGAGGGGGTGTTTGCTCTATCTCTCTCTAATTCAATATAAAATAAGGTAGAAAAGTTTATAATATGACTCTCCCTCTATACATATATCCCTTCCATTATACAATATGATATGTATATTAACATATACATGTAACTTTAATTTCCATATATCTCTTAATTAATCCATGTGTATAATTTCAATATAATTATTCAAAATTTTAATAGTTCATAACCTATGATCTATTCCACCTCAAACAAATGTTGTTCCATCATGAATTACCACATCTTACTTCCCAAACTCTCAATCCATCTCATTATCTTCTCACTAAATCTTGATAATTTCCTCACAATTAATAATATAATCAAGCTTAACAAATCAATTAATTTCTCCAATCATAACCAAATAACTTCCGATGCTTCCCAATTGAGGAAATCCCTTTTTATTAAATCTGAATAATTATTACATGGTCAAATATTCACGGGGTATTACATCCCTTCACCTTATAAAAATTTCGTCCCCAAAATTTACAAAGCCTCGAAAATCTCGGGATACTTCTCTCTCATCTTTTCCTCAAGCTCCCACGTCGCTTCTTCACGCCCATGGTGTCTCCAAAGCACCTTAATGAGCGGAACTGGCTTATTTCTGAGCTCTTGTATCTTCCGATCTAGTATAGCCTCCGGCTGTTCTTCATACCGTAAATCCGGACTTAAAATTACATCTTCTTGACGTATCACGTGTTGGGATTGTATACTGAAAGCATATATGATTAAGTGTTTTGTACACTGGTCTTCATATACGTTGCCGCAACAATACTCGCTGTCTGATAGAACAAACATACAACGAACCATAATATCCTATTATCTCGCCTATAGGGATGATCATATGGTGTGTAGGAGATCACAGAGGATCATATGAATCGTTTGACCTAGCGAGATATAAACAGTATCATAGCTGAGACGGTCCCTGGATAGGCTGTCGATCTAAGTTGCGGCACATCGGTTCATAAGTGGGCTTATCCTAGCTACTTGATGTGTCGGTACATGGTTATGTATTGATGGGATCAACAGTGGGATCTGCCATTCTCATTGACATATGAATGAGCCAGATCCCTAACATACTTCCTATGATCTTAAACCTAACTGAAGGATAAGGGGCACACACAGATTGACCACACTTTGATTTACCATGGTGGCGAATCTGACATGTACTCTTATACCCGTATTTTGGGTGTTGGCAATTTGTGTGTGGCCTGCTTAGTCTGGACGTTTAGGTAAGCATATCCGTTTCAGGATGGTGACATTCCCTGAGGAGCTCACAAGGTTCATTATGCTAAACCCTGCAGGTTGAATTATTTAATTCAGGCATAAGTGAAAAAGGGTGAGTGGCATTACTCAGGAAATAAGAGATTAATTAATTGTGGCTGATTGTCATAAGCCAAATTAATTAATGAATGTCTAAAACCTTAAATATGTGGATCATGTTAGTTTGGTGCACCCCGTTCCTAATAACGTGGTAATAAAGGGGCGAGTCAGCATTGTTACCGTGGTGAAGGTTAAAACAATGTTTTATTAATTAATTATGTTCTGGGTTGAACAAGGAATGATTAATTAATAAAGAGGGCCCACTTTATTATTTGCATCTGATCCCTGGTCTGGCCCATTAATTGCTCACAGCCCATTAGGGTTAGGGTTTCTCAAAACCCTAACACTATATATAGGCCTTCTCTCTATCAGATCATTAAGGTTGTGAAAACTAGGGTTTTTCAGTATAATTGAGAGAGAACGGCGGCGGCTGATCCGGTGGGAGGAACTTGATCGATTTCTCCAGATCTCGGATTCAACTTGGTAGATAATCCTCACCAGATTTCCAAGGAGCAAGGGAACAGATCAGAAGATCAGATCTGTAGGAACAATTGTTCATCGCCGGCGTTCAGATTCAGATCCAGATCTATTTCATCGTTATTGGCTCCGATCTAGATCTGTAGATCAAACGGTGAAATCAGGTATTCTCTAAATCCATCCTCTGCAATTAATATTGTAGGAGCATGCATAGGATCACATGATTTATTTAATTGAAATTTGTTCCTGGTATCCTAAGAACGATCCTTGGCAAGAATTTAATTAATGGCAACTCGTGTTGTACATCGTAGACTCAAACCCTACATCACGTGTCTAGGATCATACACGTACTTTCTCAGCTGAGATACGTGAAACACACCATGAATATTACCCATACTTGGGGGTAGTGCTAATCGGTATGCTACTGGACCAATGCGCTCTAATATCTCATATGGTCCAACATAGCACGATCTCAGTTTGCCCTTTACCCCGAAGCGCACTATTTCTCTGGAGGGTGAAACTTTGAGGAAAACCTTATCCCCGACTTCAAAACACAACACTGCCCTTCTCGAGTCGGCATAGGATTTCTGCCTACTCTGCGCTACTCTGATTCTCTCCCGAATTTGCCGGACAATCTCGATCATCTCGCCCACTGCGTCCGGTCCAATGACCTTCCATTCTCCTACCTCATCCCAATAAAGAGGTGAACGACACTTCTTCCGATATAATGCCTCATAAGGAGCCATTCCGATTGTTGCCTGATAATTGTTATTGTAAGCAAACTCGATCAAAGGCAAAATTGGCTCTCAACTGCTTCCCCGGTCTAACACTATTGTCCTTAGCAAGTCCTTGAGAGTTTGGATTGTCCTTTCTGATTGACCATCTAATTGTGGGTGAAACGCCGTACTAAAATTCAAGCGAGTACCCAACTCCTGTTGCAAACTCATCAAAATCGAGATGTAAACTTCGCATCTCTGTCAGACGTAATAGATTTCGGCACTCCGTGCAGTCTGACTATCTCTCGGACATATATCTGAGCTAGCTTATTGGATCAGTAATTTACCTTGATTGGTAAAAAGTGAGCACTCTTCGTTAGATGACCCACTATAACCCATATCGCCATATTCCCTTTCTGTGATCTTGGTAACCCCGTTACGAAGTCCATGGTGATATGTTCCCACTTCCATTCCGGAATATCTAACGGCTGCAACTTCCCATATGGCCGTTGATTTAACGCCGTAACTTGTTGACAGACCAAACATTTCTCCACGTATAAGGCTACATCCTTCTTCATACCATCCCACCAGTACCTGGTTTTCAGATCTTGATACATTTAAGTACTTCCTGGGTGAGCGGTATACGGCGTATCATGAGCCTCACTCAAAATTTCGTTCCTTAACTCTTCATTGGTTAGCACCAAAATTCTGTCTCTGAATAACAACGCACTGTCAGGTGCTTCTCTGTATTCTCCCACTGGTTTGACCTTCAGCTTTTGACGCAACTTCTCAATCTCTGCATCTTCCTTCTGTGCCTCAATAATTCTCTCTCTTATATCTGGCACTATCGTTATAGCCGCTAAATCACACCTCTTCCTTTCTGAATGTGATATCACTTCTAGGCTAAGTTTCTCAAATTCCCTGATCAAACTATCCTCTCTTGTAAGCATACATCCTAGTTGAGCTTCTCCTTTCCTGCTCAAGGCATCGGCCACTGAATTTGCCTTGCATGGGTGATAATTTATCGTCAGATCGTAATCATTCACGAGTTCTAACCATCTTCTCTGCCTCATATTCAGATTCTTCTGTTCGAAGAAATACTTCAAACTCTTATGATCAGTGAATATGGCACACTTCACTCCGTAGAGATAGTGTCTCCAAATCTTTAACGCGTGGATTACGGCCGCTAACTCCAAATCATGAGTTGGATAGTTCACTTCATGCGGTCTTAATTGTCTTGACGCATAAGCTATCACCTTTCCGTCCTGCATCAACACACAACCTAGCCCATTCTTAGATGCATCAGTGTAAACTTCGAAATTTTTATCTGATTCTGGCACTGCTAAGACTGGCGCGGTTGTTAATAGCTGCTTCAACTTCTGGAAGCTCTTCTCACACTCATCTGTCCACACAAACTTCACATTCTTCTGTAGTAATTGAGTCATTGGCTTCGCAATCTTTGAGAAGCCCTCGATGAATCTCCTGTAATAACCCGCTAAACCCAGAAAACTATGAATCTCATTTGGCGTAGTTGGTGATTTCCAGTCCATCACTGTTTGAATCTTGGCTGGATCTACATTAATTCCGTCCGCCGAAACGATGTGACCCAAGAACGTTACTTCTCTTAGCCAAAATTCACACTTGCTAAATTTGGCATAAAGCTTCTCATCCCTCAAGGTCTGCAGTACTGTTCTCAGATGCTGCTCATGCTCCACTTCACTCTTCGAGTATATCAAGATATCATCTATAAACACTAACACGAAATTGTCAAGATATGGATGAAATACTCGGTTTATTAAATCCATGAACACTGCAAGAGCATTTGTGAGTCCAAATGGCATTACTACAAACTCGTAGTGACCATATCTAGTCCTGAATGTTGTCTTCGGAATATCCTCCTTCCGAATCTTCAACTGATGATACCCTGATCGTAGATCGATCTTGGAAAATACTTTTGCTCTTTTAAGCTGGTCAAATAGATCATCAATCCTTGGTAATGGGTATCTGTTCTTCAGTGTCAACTTATTCAGCTCTCGGTAATCAATGCACATACGCATCGATCTGTCCTTCTTCTTAACGAACAAAACCGGTGCACCCCATGGTGACACGCTTGGCCTGATATACCCCATATCCAACAGCTCTTGTAGCTGGATCTTCAGTTCTAGCAACTCTTTCGGGGCCATGCAGTACGACACTTTAGAAATTGGTGCCGCACCCGGTTCTAGATCTATTGTGAATTCCACCTGCCTGTCTGGTGGTAATCCTGGTAGTTCTTTCGGAAATACATCCCCAAACTCTCTCACTATTGGCACGTCCTGCACTGTCAGCTCGGGTTTCTCTTCTCCTTCTAAATATACTAAGAAAGCTTGATTTCCAGACTTACGCAACAACTTCATTGCTTGAATTGCAGAGATTACAGATATCCTCTCCCTCTTTCTGAATCCATGCACAAAAGCGTCTTCATTCCCTTGCTGCAGAATGATTACTCTCCTCTCACGACACAAGATCGTCATCTTGTTCTCTGACAGCCAATCCATTCCTAGGATTATGTCTACGTCATGAATGTCCAATACATTCAGCTCTGCTACTTGAATTTCATTCTCGTTCATCTTGATTCTCAAGTCTCGGCACACTAAAGTAGAAGTAGTTATTTCTCCTGAAGGTATTGCTACATTCAAGTCCTGATTATTCTTCTCTACCTTAAGTCCTAATGCCTCAACACATGCAGATGAAATGAATGTATGCGATGCTCCGGTATCAAATAATACCATTACAGGTATATCATTAATGCATCCCATACCTGCCAAGTTGCCATCATCTTGGTTACCGTGCAAAGCATAGGCTCGGGTTCTCCTCTGTTGACCATCTCCACCCTGCTGATTACCCTCCTGGTTCCTGGGTGGGGCCTGATTACCCTGTCTGCCTACTCCATGGTTCCCAATGTTGCCTCTCCATGGCTGACGGTGTCCTCGGATCGCCCTGAGCTGCTGGTTAGCAGGTCTTTGAAAATTCTGGCGATTACCCCCTTGAGCTGGCGGTGTAGGGAAATTGTTGGCATAATGACCTTGCCCTCCGCAGTTGAAACATCTGACTGCATTTCCTTGGCAACCACCTGTATGCCTCCTACCACACCTTTGGCAGTTCTGCGGCCCTGCTTGGTCTCGCCTCTGAGCCTGGTGAGGGTTGAACCTCTGGAAGTTCTGTTGGTCCGGCCTCCCCTGGAAATTCTGCTGCCTACCCTGGTCGTGGCGTTTCTGACTGCCTTGACCTTGAACAAATTGCCTGGGTGGCTCTTCCCACTTCCTCTTCTGATTTGAAGCTGAAGCCTGCGCCTCCTGTGCTCCCCATTCTGGCATCTTCTTCATGTTCTTGGACGCTTCAATGTCCAAGGCATGGCTCAGCAGTTCTTGATAGCTTAAGCCTTTCATGGTGGCCAGTTGTGTGCGGATTTCTTCGCACAGCCCGTCTCTAAATTTCTCAACCATCTTTTGCGGTGTATCCGCCAGGTGTGTTGCCATCTGGAGTAGCTCACCGAACTTGGTGTCATACTCCTCCACCGTGAGCTTCCCTTGCTCGAACAAGAAGAATTCTACCGCCCTTTCTTTCCGTTATTGTTTTGGAACGTATTTCTCAAAGAAGGCCTCTTTGAACCTTTCCCAGCTCACATTATCCATTTCCGCTGGTGCGA
The DNA here is from genome assembly GCA_026898455.1 of Plectranthus barbatus. Taxonomy (NCBI): domain Eukaryota; kingdom Viridiplantae; phylum Streptophyta; class Magnoliopsida; order Lamiales; family Lamiaceae; genus Plectranthus; species Plectranthus barbatus. The sequence goes on along the minus strand of JAPKLW010001016.1, from coordinate 81,832 downwards.
CAGACTTGACATAAGTCTCCCACCATCTTTCCGCTTTCCCTATCAATTGATAGGACATACAATTTATCTTCTCATCCTCAGAGCACCTCATATGCTTGAAATTCTTTTCAAGCTCCCTGATCCAATCTTCTGCAGCAGTGGGTCCTCCAGTCCCATCAAAAGTCAGAGGGTGTTGCTTTCTGAAAGTTTCCACCCACATGACTGAAGGAATTTCCGGTGCATTTCCTTGAGGTGGTGGTACTGGTCCTTGCTGCCCTGCAGCGTTCTCATCTTCGGACAATATCTCGATCTCCTCATACTCCTGGTTTAATGGGGCATCCTCCCATAATGGTTCCTCATGTATCGGTTGTGGAATGGCTCTTCCATGTCCTCGGCTCCTCTGGCCTGTACCTTTACCTCTACCTCGACCTCTGCCTCGGCCACGGCCTCTTCCTCTACCTTGATCAATATACTCCATGAATGTTCTCTGAAAAAAACACCAGTCAATATCTCACAATTATCTCAACAAAATTCTCAATACCCAACCAAAGCTCTTTAACAACCACATTCAATAGCTTAATCAAAACATCCTCTCAATAATTGAAAATAATGTCACCATACATTGTTCTAACATAAATCATCAGAATAAAGGTCCACAATACCAAAAATAAACACGTCCATAACAATAATTAAAGGTCCAATACTGAATACAAATAGCTGGTACAACAATGTCCACAATGTCTCTCACTCGGATCCCTCGGACGGATCCTCCTCCTCCTCATCCTCATCATCTGCCTTCACCGGTCCCTTCCCTCTATCCTGAGCGGATGTCCCCCTGCCTCGACTGCCCTCTGTATCGCTAGATAAACATATTGGCGCCTGGCTCGTACCATAACCATGGATGGTCCCGTAACCACCAAACATATCCTCCTGTCCGCTCGGAGTCGGTCTAGTCCACATCGCCGTGCTATCCCATCCTGAATCATGGGCCGACTTAGCCCTGTTGGGCCCTGCTATGTCCTGATGCGGCTGCTGTACGTAAGGTGCGGGCAGTCCACTATGTCCAAATGGTAATGCCGAACCCGGATGCAATGTAGGAGACTGCACTGAAGCAATAGAGTCGCAGAAAGCATAGAGATCATAAGTACCTCCCTGCGGATATCCAGGCGGAAGTGGCATGTATGCTGCGGTCGGAGTACTCGGTACCGGTCGCACTCTCGGTCTCGAAGTGGATGCGTGCACAGGGGAAACCTGGGCATCAGCTGGCGCTGGTGGCGAAGCTGGAGTCCACTCAGGTGATGAGGTCATGGTCCGGGATGCCTGTGTGCCTCTGGAAGATGCTGGCGAAGGGTTCCCCTCGGCAACCACCTTCTGAATCAAGTCTCCCATAAAACGACGATAACTCCCCACGGTGCCTGTCTCGCTATTACAGTGTCATCTAGTCAATGATAACACCCACTTAGTCCATCTCTCCAGCATAAGGTTCATCGTTAGCTCCATCGCCTCCCTATCTGTCACTCTTAAGTAGCGTACTCTCTCTCATAGCGCCAGGTAGTCCAATAAAGCTGACGCGAGGTTATCCTCAGTGAAAGGAAGGCGCTCCCTGAAACGTCTCACAATCCGATCCTGAGAAGTCATCTGCCACCAAAACAAATAATAAATAGTCAGTACAGGGTCATATAGAATAACTACACCACACACTCTGTCGAGGTTCCCTCGGATCCTCGCATACACTATATTACACCAAGTCTGACTACATCTGCCAGTCTCACTATGTACATTCTGTACGACTACATGTTAGCTTGTAGTTTCTGCAAGTCAACTCACTCTCTCACTACTTAGTCAAATCAACAATTAAGGAAATTTTCAATTTCCACGCCTAAGTCAAGTCAATGCCTCTTCAAGGCCCACAACTATTTTGTCAGTCCGATCCGTCCTAGTTATTCCTTAATTCAATCATCAAATTATGCCATACTATAACTCGTTATTCATCTAGCACATCTATAGCCATAACATCAAGGTTTTAAAATTGCTTGCAATTAATTCAATAATCAATCCATAAATTCATACTCATTTCTCATTTTCAAGAAAGGTCACCTCACCGGTGTCAAATAAACACATAACTTTCATCTTTTAAACGTCAAACTTTCTCATTCTTCAAATTTTCAAACTTCCACAATTAAAGTTTTCACGAAATCATCACTTCCAATAACTTCATCAACAACAGGTGTTAGCATTCTTGCTTAACACAAACTTAGTATAAGTCAAACGCAATTCAACCTCCTTATTCCATCTAAATACTCGTTTCCTTTCAATCTTTCAAATCACTTTCAAATACTCGTAATGTTTTCAAAATATTCAAATCTTATTGAAATTGCAAGCAAGGAAACTTTTAAAACTTAAACTTTAAATACCTCAGGTGGCGCAGGATGGAGTAGGGTGTAAACACGAGCGAGTACTTCACATGACTTCCGATTTCAAAAACATTTCTAAGACTCGAAGTCTTCAAAATACTTTAAAGATTTGTTTAAGATTTTTCAAAACTCAAGCTCTGATACCACCTCTGTAACGCCCCCAACTGACCCTCCCAATTTGGGGTCGCGTTACATTGATGTTTCAGGTTTTGCCAAACATTTACTCTTTTAAATAGATAAGCGGAAGACTCGAATAATAAGAAAAGATAGACAAATTCATCAAAAACATACTTCGAGTCAATGTTAATTAAACAATAATCAAAACATTTAGACGATTTCAAATAGGAAGGAAATGTTTCAGAGCGTGAAGCAGCGTGTGTGTAACGTGGCGGAGATATGCATATGATGATGCATATCTCAGGATCTATAAGTTTACAAAATTCTTCATGTCGCCTGTTTACACCCCTGCTCACCCATCCTAACTGCTCAACCTGCGTATTTTAGAAATAATACGAGGGGCTGAGTACTAATGTACCCAATGAGAAACATGCCCGAAAACATACATTATATATGAGAAAAATGTTATGCAACTCACACAGATAGACATGGGGTTTTGTTGAAAAGAACCATGCTATCTAAAACATTTTATTTTGCACGTGCTATATACATGTTATCATATCTGTTTCAGTTTTGTAACTGGAAGTTGGCGACTTCCAAGTTACGATGATCAGTTAGGAATGTAAACACACTCAACCTACTGTCATATAAGTGCACTAGTCTCAGAAATCCATATTGAGACCCGATCGTTTAATAATAATAATCACCTGATCCAACTGGAAGACACTCCGCCTCATTCCAACAACACATGGGGACGGTTCACCCAAATCGATATCAAAGGGGATACAACCATGTTCACTAAGTGAGTTCTAGCGCAGTTATGGAAACCTGGTTCTAAACTCATTAGTTATTCTCTCTGTCGATGGGAATCGACAGAGTACAGATACAATAGCACAAAACATGCATAGCAATCTCAATTTAAAACAAAACAGTTTGTACGCATTTGAAAAGAAAACACACATTTTTGGTTTTATACTGAAATAGTTTCCCACCTTGTTCTTGGCTTTAAGTATAGATGTCTTCTGCTAGTGAGAGCTCAACTGTCCTTGCTTTCAACCTCCTACAATTGTTTAGGTATACTCAAGTCAGTACGAATGATCTAGGACAGTAATATCTTAATCAATAATAATCGAGATTCGAAAAGAAGTAAGATTGGTTAGAATTATGAAATAAATCTCTTGCTCAAGCCTCTGTATCGACCGACAGGGATCTGTGTCGGTCGACACACCCCTAGGTCGACACAAGCTCCTCCCAGTCAACACACCCCCTTCATGTCGACTATGTGTCGATCGACACGAACCTTTGTTGATCGACACACTCTCCTTGATCAGCTCTGTCGATCGACACGATCCTCTGTCGATCGACACAAGTGTGTCATGGAACCCTTGTCGACCAGCCCCTGTGTCGATCGACATGAGTCTTTGTCGTTGACACGAGATGTTGTCCTTCTCCTCGACCTTAACCTCTGTGTCGATCGACACACTCCTGTGTCGATCGACACAGGTCATCGAGTCATCGACTTCGCGACTTCGCCGGAGACAGGACCTGTAACTCGCCATAAAACTCCCCACAACTCCGATTTCACATGCAATTACATATTTCAGCTCCTTAGATCACCAGGAACATGAATAATGCAACGAAACTTGGATTAAACGCGATAAAGAGAGGTGAATCGGAGCTCACCGTAGTTCCTCTCCCTCACGCCGGCGGACACGATTTCTGGCAAGGAAATTCGTGTTTCTTGGTATCCGAAGGCTCCCTACACGATGGGGAACACGAATATAGCACCAAAACATCAATTAATGGCCGGAATAACAAGATTTAAATCTTAAAATCTCAAATTCGGAATTGAAACCCACCTCACCTTCTCTCTTCAATATCTCTCTCGTTTCTCGTCCTCTCGGAGCCCACGAGTACTCAAACTGAAGCTTGGAACGAGAGCTTTCGAATGGCGGTTGTGGCTGGTCCGGTGGATGCCGGGGTTGGCCGGTGCGACGCCGGGAGGGTGACGGGGTTGGGTGAGGTTTGAGGGGGTGTTTGCTCTATCTCTCTCTCGAATTCAATATAAAATAAGGTAGAAAAGTTTATAATATGACTCTCCCTCTATACATATATCCCTTCCAGCATACAATATGATATGTATATAAACATATACATGTAACTTAAATTTCCATATATCTCTTAATTAATCCATGTGTATAATTTCAATATAATTCTTCAAAATTTTAATAGTTCATAACCTATGAACTATTCCACCTCAAACAAATGTTGTTCCATCATGAATTACCACATCTTACTTCCCAAACTCTCAATCCATCTCATTATCTTCTCACTAAATCTTGATAATTTCCTTACAATTAATAATATAATCAAGCTTAACAAATCAATTAATTTCTCCAATCATAACCAAATAACTTCCGTTGCTTCCTAATTAAGGAAATCCCTTTTTATTAAATCCGAATAATTATTACACGGTCAAATATTCATGGGGTATTACAATATTTATTCACATGTGCTATTTTTTTAAATAATATATTCATCTAAGTTTATATATTCATATTATCGAAAAAGTTCATATTATAATTTTATGATCACAGATAAGATGCTTTTACTGTTTCACCTCAAATTGAGAACAACATACACTACTTATATTCGTTTATTATATTAGTGGGCTTTATTGCTCGGAAGAAGATGAATTTTTTGAGTTTGGACTTAAAATAAATAGGGAAAAAGGTGTTTACTAATGAGGAGTTTAGATTCAAGTTATTTGTTATAAATTTGATAAAAAAAATTGTTCAAACTCAAATAATAAAACTTAATTGTACAATGTATTTGTTGAGGTTCGATTTATGATTAAATATAGACCATTGGAACTTATGAGAAACAAAATAGAAAATAACTAAAGAACAACGAAATAAGACAATTATATTATTAACGACGAGAATTGAGAGAGTATGCTGGAGAGTACAAGTATATTAGAGAGAAAATCATGCCAAAAATGGGCTATCGACGACCATTTTATAGTCTAAGGGAGCCGTTACAACCCTAGCGAGTTTTGGGGGTAGTCCTCCAATTTCTAGGGAGGTCGTTGTGGGTGGTGGTCGTTGCGCTTTCTCCGGGATTGTTCAACTAGGGTTTCGACTAGATCACACGTCTCTCATGGTGGCGGCGTGAAAGAAGCGGTGGTGGTTCCAATTTTCCCAGGGTAGTTGAATTAAGGCTTCCATCTGCCTTCTGCGTCTTACGCTTGGTTCAGCGCCCGCCTCCTTTAGCTCTCCTCAGGTCTTTGTTGTCAACTTCGGGGTCCCTTGTTGGATGGGGTGGATCGTGCTTTCTCAGGACGATGAGAAGGTCGTGAACTGTAGGTCCTTAACTTTGGGTCGTGCCTTGCGGGAGCTGGACCTTGCTGGTAATTTGTCTCCCTTTAGGACTAGCTGAGGTCATCATTTGAAGATCGTGTAACTCCTTTGGGTAGGTCCCCTTGGGTCGTGGTCCAGTGCGCTGGGCCTGGGCCTAGTCGAGTTCACTATTTGGAGGTCGTAGAGCACATTTGAGTGTGTTCTCTTGGGTCGTTGCCATCCTTACTGGACCTGGGTCTGGTTTTTCCTAGCCCAATCATTTTTGGTCCCAACAATAGCCCCTTCGGGCTTGGGGCTGATTGAAAGGGAGGCCCCAAGGTTTAACCCGTCATACAACAAGTACTCAAATCGTGGAAGTCTTGAGCTCCTCGTAAGGAGGCATCGGGAGCCCTAGAGGGGACGTCGTAAGGTCCCTATCTCCTTTGGATGGTTGATCTCCCCGTGGGTGAGTTCAACGGATGTAGGGGTGTCCTGAAAGGCTCCCACATAGGAATGCAAGTGGCTCCATAGAGCTACCTTGCGGGCTCAAGTCATGGGTCCGGAACCACGAGATAGGAGGGGGGATATCTCGAAAGATGTCCCGCTTTGTGGGAGCTTAAGCTCTCATGTTCAGCACTTTGTGCATCTCCGTGGGGAATTCGTGCGTAGAGGTTTAGATTTTATCAGCTTTGGGGACCCTAAGGTCGCTTGCGTGGGTCAGATCCTAAGGTCGTGTCGATAGGATCGGGCCTTGAGTTAGTTACTAACCAGATTGTGTTTGCCGGGTTGTAAGTCGTTGGGCTGTGGCTTTGAAAAACATGCACGGGAGTTTGAGAAATAGTTTTGTCATGTAGTGCGGGTATAACCGTAATTACATGGGCAATTTCAGGGTAATTGTGAGAGGTTCGTGGGAATTTGAACCATCATTGGTTATGCATGTCACGTCACGTCTCACTCTCTTAATCTTCATGCGGCCTTCTTCTTTTAGAGTTCTTGGAGAGTTGTCCGGCGGTTGCACATTTTTTATTGAGAGGGGTTTCTTCCGTCATAAGGTTAGTCGCGTTTGCCTGCTCTTTCCTCTTTTAATTATTCTCTTCTATGAGGTTTCGTAGTTGTGTATTTAGCGTGATTAAGGCTTTTTAGTAATTCTTGAGTGGATATTCTGCGATGTCTTTCGCCTCCGACTCCTAGAACAAGGGGAGTAGTTCTCCCCCTCTCTTTTACGAATTGTTTCCCTCAGAGTCATCGACTCCGAATGAGGTTGGGTCTCTGTCTCTAGATCGTGGGTCACCGGAAATTGAATCGAGAAAGAAGGCTGCCCCAATCTCTGGGTGCTGGGTTGTTGAGGTTTCATCCTCTTCGTGGGACGAACCCCCGGTGCAATCTGCCTGCACAAAGAAGGGGAATCAGACAACGTCCAAGAAGAGGCAGGTATTAGAAGCGAAATCTACCACGAGAGATCTACAACTTCGTGAGGTCATGAAACAGGTTTCCAGAGAGGCTGTTCCTTTTTGGGTTCCCTTAGATGTAGAGAGGTGTTACAACCCTCCTTTAGGCTACGTGACTTTTTACCTTCCGATTATCAAAAAGAGGGTGGATCTGCCTCTGCACCCTTATTTATGTGACGTCCCCAACTCTTACAGCCTCGGTCCTTATAACCTATCCTTAGTCAGCTAGTGCCATATGGTAGGCACTCTTCTAATCTTCATGGATAATGGCTTGGGTCTTCCTTCTATACGGGAATGGCACTACATGTACAAGCTCAACCCTTTTCGTCCTGGGTACTATTGTGAAACTAAATGGATGGGGGACCATTCTCCGCTCGTACAAGAGGTTCCAGACAATTCTTTGAGGTGGTGGAACAAGTGGTTTTATCTGGAGATGAATCACGATGACCCAGAACTTACTCCGATTCGCGAAGATGTCTTAAGTCAGTGCTCACTTCATAGGTGATGGCTTGTTTGTCCATCTATTTGCTTCGTTTATGATGTATATTTTTCTGTTGCTTCTGCAGGTCTGCATCATATTGAGTTACTCGTGCGGAGCTAAAAAGGGTTGACAAGGCATACTTTGTCGAGGTAAATTTGTGGAAAGAGGTTTGGGCTAGTAGGAGTGTTTTTGCCTTTTGCATCCGACATCCAGACGGTAAAGTGGTAGATCTGCCAGCAAAGATGAGAGGGAGCAAGGCTACGGGGGCCGCATTGGCGGAGGCATTGAGAGTGAAGGAGCGTGCTCATGAGGAGTCTGGTCAGTAGTACAGGAAGCGTCCATCATCCGGGCGTAGGGCCGGATCTCTGCCGCACAAATGATCCCAGACCGACCATGAAGAGTGACAGTCGTTCATCCACAGCAAGGATAGCCAGAGGAAGAAAGATGAAAGGAGCGAGGAGAGGAACGTGGTGTTTGTGGAGGATGAGAGTGGTGTGCGCCGTGAGAGGAGGCGCTGTGGGAAGGAGCTCGTGCATGAGGAGTCCCCGGAGCATGAGGTTGAAAGACCCCACTCCCATCTTCCTCCTTTGCCTCCTCCTCCTACTGGTTGTGCAGGTGATGTTGAGCTGTTCGTGGCGAGGGTGCGTAAGCTGTTAACGGGTTCCGTCTCCATTCCTGAAGCTTCTTTAGATCCGGTTTTCCAGAGGATGGTCGATGTTGACCCCGTGCTGTGGAGGTACTTTTTATGAAACTCCGCATATCGTAATCGTTTGTAGCTCTTTGTCTAACATCATTGGTTGATTTTTGCAGGGCATTATGGGGCTTCTTACTCTGCACCGGGAGGTGATGACCCATGTTGAGGACCTCCTGAAGGATTTAAAAATGCAAAGGCAGTTGGTCCCCGGGTTGCAGAGCTGGTGAGCAAGGTCCAGACCCTTGAGGAGGTTCTTGGCGATACACAGGAGGTGTTTCGTCTTTGTAAGGCAGAGTTAGAGCGTGCCAGGAGCGGGTCCTCAGATTTGAAGAAGGAGTTTGCCAAAGCTGCGGCGGAGGTGAATTCTCTAGGGGCGAGGTATGTACACTGACGACTCAACTATGTTCTGCACAGGAGGAGCTTCAAGCGCAGGACATTAACCTTTGGTAGGAGCCGACTGGCCTGGATGACGAGATCGTGCGCCTCAAGAAGGGTGAGGGGACTGGATTACTCGGCCATCATGATCTCCGAGCACTTTAGTGAGACATATGAGGTATGTGACATTACTTGGTTGTGTTTTGCTTTGGGCGCACCGACAGATTCAACATTTTGTGCAGATGATGGTGGAGCAGGCGATGGCAAATGTCCGTGCGCGCCTGGCCTTGAAGTTTCCTGACTTGAACTTGGGCTTCCTAAACGAGCCTGAGGAAGGTGTTGGGTGTAAGTCGCCATCCCCCGAGCCTAACAGGGACGATCAGCAGGAGACCCTCGAGTTGTTCCCTACCGAGATGCTTCCAATCCGACTCAGAATGTTGAGGAACCTCATGGGGATGGTCCGTCTGGCCTGCAGCCAACTCCTTCGGAGAACCCGCAGCACTCCGTGTCCGCCGCGCCCTGATTTTGCATCTCCACTGCTCTTGCTAACTGAACAACTTTTAAATCTTTTGCTTCTGAACAATTTTAGTTTCTGCATTCCGAACAACTTTTTAATTTCCTGCACTTGAATGGTTTTTTGTTTGTGAATAGCGGCCACCCGCGGGTATTAGCGGGGTGGTCTTTTTTTGATGCGTACTTCCTTATAGCATGTTGTTCTAGGTTTGATGTGTTTTGTTGAGTTCCCTGTTCCAAAAACATGTAGGTAGAATGGGGGAGGGTCGTGAGTGTGGGCGATGCACTAGGCATCGCCCCTCCGACGCTCGAGTTAGTATCTCGTAGGTGAAAAAATGACCAATAGACGAAAATTAAATTTAAAGTATGTAAGGAACAGGGAAGAGGGGGCATATCTGTAAGGTCCTTGGTGGGGAACCTAGACACGCTTCTACTTGTAATAGCATTTTAGATGCTTGATGTTCCCGCTGTTGCATATGGGTCTCCCATCAAGCGTATTAAGGTTGTAAGCCTCTTGCCCAGGGATTCTGATAACTACGTATGGTCCCTCCCACTAGGGGGGCGAGCTTTCCTGGCTTGTCTTCTTTTATGTTCTGGAATACCTTTCTTAGCACGAGGTCACCATCCTGGAAGGTCCACAATTTTAGCTTCCTATAAAAGAATTTCTTAACTTGTTGTCGTCTTTGAGCCATTCGTGTATAGGCGTCGTTTCTTTCTTCGTCAACCAACTCACAACCTACCATAAGGTCGTGATTATTGCTCGCAAGTTGGAAGAATTCAACCCTCAGACTTTGTATTTAGGTCTCTATAGGTATTACTGCTTTCTCGCCGTGGGCTAAAGAGAATGGGGTAGCCCCAGTCGCTGTTTGAGGGATTGTTCGATAGGACCATAGGACCCCGGGTAGTTCCTCTACTCATCGGGACTTGTGGTCCTCCAACTTTTTCTTCAGGGTACTCATTAAGGTTTTATTTGTGGATTCTGCTAGCCCGTAGGCTTCTAGGTATCTCGGTGTTGAGAACACGAGTTTGATTCCGAATTTTTCACAGAATGTTTTGACCTTGCTGCTGGAGCTGAGCTCCATTATCGGTCTGAATTTCGTTCGGGACTTCGAACCGGCATAAGATGTAAGTCCATAAGAACTTTATGACTTCTACCCCCCGGTCCTTCTTAGTGTTTCCTCTTCCACCCATTTCGTGAAGTAGTCGGTGGCATTAGGATGTACTCCTTTTGGGCGGATCCCTTGGGCAGCTTGCCCAGGATGTTTATTCCCCAGGACATGAAGTGTCAGGGGTTTGTTGCATGCAATAGTTCGGCACTTATGTGGGAGGTGGATTCGAACCTCTAGCATTTGTCGCATTTTCTCACAAATTCCCTTACGTCATGGCGTAGGTTCTGCCAGTAGAAACCTGCAGAGATTACTTTATGAGCTAAGGACCGACCTCCAGCATGGTTTCCACAATCACTTTCGTGAATCTCGTACAAAACTCTGACTACCTCGGGTTCATCAATGCACCTAAGCAAGGGTCCTTCTAGGGATCTTCTGTATAAGGCATTGTTCACCATCGTGTATTTCGCAGGTTTTCATTCAAGGAGTATAGTTTTGTTTCTGTCTGTTGGTCTAGTCCTATTTTTTAGGAACAGCCGTATAGGGTCCATCCACGACTGCTCGTTTCCTGTATCTACAGGCAATATTTCCCTCTGGTTCATGGCGATTGGTTGCTCACCCAAGTTATCAAGATCGGTTTTTGGATCAGGGTAGTAGTTGTAGTGGCTAGGCTGGCTAGGGTGTCGGCAATGCAATTTTCCTCTCGATCCACGTACTTGATGTTGCATTCCTGGAAAAGTTCTCTTAACTTCTTCATTTCTTAATAGTAGCACAACAAGCGGGGCTCTTTAACCTGATACTCCCCGTTTGTCTAATGACCACTAGTTGCAAGTTGCTGAGGATCTCTTCTCTCCTAGCCCCTAATTATTTTCCCAATAGGATACCCCTTAGCAAGGCCTCGTATTCGGCTTCGTTGTTAGTAGCATTGAAGTTCAAACAAATTGACCTTTGAAAGGTTTCAACCCAGGGGTTGGACAAATGCAGCCCGACTCCATTGTTGTTGGCGTTGCTAGCTCCATTTATGTGCAAGATCCATGGTTCCTCCACAGCGGATTCGTGGCTGAGGTGAGCCACTTCGTGCTCTGCCTGGGTTTGGAGGTCGTTGGTGAACTCGTCGTATCCTCTTAGCTCCTCAAACCATTTGAGTAGTCTGTTGGATAGGCTTGGTTTTGAAAACACCGTGCGAAATGGGTACGCAGTTACGACCTTGATTAGATGCGACTCAAAGTGGGGTTTCAACTTCCGAGCGGAGTTGATGAGTGATAGCGCCAACTTCCCCAAGGCTATGTATCTGGTCTCAGGATCTAGCAGGGCCTGCTGGTGTAGTGGACTAGGTGTTGGATGGTCCCAACTTCTCTCACGAGGACCAATTCAACTACCTCTTCTGATACGGACAAGTATAGCAGGAGGACCTCCCCGATCTCAAGTTTCGCCAAGACCGGAGGACTAGTGAGATAATGTTTTAGTTCTTCTAAAGCCTTTGTGCATTCGTCGATCCATTTGAATTTCTTCCATTTTTTCAAGGTTTGGAAGAATGCTCGTGTCTTCTCTGAATATTTCGCCACGAACCTGCTTAGGTCCGCGAGTCGGCTGATAAGCCTTTGTACTTCTTTCAGGTTCCCGGGGTGAGGCAGCTAGTGGATCGCTCTAATTTGAGTGGGATCTGCCTCGATCCCTCCTTTTGTCACCATGTACCCTAGGAACTTGCCTGAGGATACTCCAAATGCGCATTTTGCTTGGTTGAGTTTCATGTTATACTTCTCGAGAGTTTCGAAGGCCTCCTGTAGGTGAGCCACATGGTCTTCCGCCTTGAAGGACTTGACCAACATGTCATCGATATGTACTTCCATGGTTCGTCATATGAGGTGCTCGAACATCTTGTTAACTAACCTTTGATAGGTCGATCCGACGTTCTTCAGATCAAAGGGCATTACCTTGTAACAATGATTCCCTTGTAGGTCATGAAGGTCGTCTTCTCTTGATCCGAAGGGTGCATTTGGATTTGGTTATACCCAGAGAAGGCTTCCATAAAGCAGAACAGGTCGTGTCCCACTGTAGCATTCACGATGCTGTCAATGTGGGGCAGCGAATAATGATCTTTGGGACACGCTTTGTTTAAATCTATGAAATCAATACCGATGTAGTTCTTGCCATTCTTTTTCTTTACGACCATAACGTTCGCCAGCCACGTTGGGTACTTGACTTCCCGGAATGACCCGATACTCAGGAGCTTATCGATCTCTTCATTAATAGCTTAGTTCTTCTCTGGGGCGAACTTCCTTCGCCTTTGTTGCACTGGCTTCTTGTGAGGGTCTACTTGCAACTTGTGGGTCATCACCTCTGGGTCAATGTCTGTCATATCTTTGTGGAACCACACAAAAATGTGGGCTATGGATCGTAAGAATCATACGAGTTCGGTACAAACCTCAGGAACTAACTCCGCTCCAATGAAGTTCGTTTTGGCAGGGTCGCGCTTGTCCAGATGGATTTCCTCAAGATCCTCGGGAGGTGTGGACTTGATCCATTTTTTTATGGTGTTCACTGCCTCGAGACTGGAGTAGTAATATTCTCTAGAGGTTGTCTGTTCGCCGTGGATGGTGTATATTCCCCACCTTGTGGGGAATTTTTCTACTTGGTGATAAGTGGAGGGGATGGCTTGGAGTTCGTGCAACCAAGGTCGTCCCAGAATGGCGTTGTAGGCTGAGGGTGCGTCTACTACCTGGAAGGTCAGGTCCAGGTTTTCCTCACCGCAATATATTGGGAGGCGTACGTCCCCTAGCGTGTTCCTTTTCTCTCCGTTGAACCCGGTTAATTGGGTAATATTTTCTATCAACTTTGATTCGGAAATGTCCATCTCCTTGAAGGCTTGGAAGAACAGTACATTGGTCGAGCTCCCATTATCTACAAAGATCCGACGGACACGGCACTTGGTGATCGGGAGCGAGATGACAAACGCGTTGTGGTGAGGATGATGGATCTCAAGAGACTCTTCACTGGTGAATTCGGTGACCTCGTGTTCTGGGTTCTTACGAGGTATTACATCCGCATTTCTGGCTTTGCGATAGACTCTTTTGGTTGAAGCCCGGTTGATCCCGCTTACTTCCGATCCTCCAGTGATATAGTGCATCATCTTCTCCGTCGTTGAGGATGCCGGTGGAGGCTTGTCACCGTCCGGCTTCTTCTCGGGGTTGGTCTTCCCACGGGCCCAGGTCTTCTTCCCCTTAGGCGAAAGGTATTCTATGAGCAGACCTTTTCTTAGGAGCTCTAGGATTTCGATCCTTAGCGCGCGGCAATCCTCTGTGCAATGACCATGATCGTTATGGGATTTACAAAACTACTTGGCATCCCACGAGGCAGGGTCGATCATCATCCACGGCGGCCATCTCACAGCCCCAGACATCTGCTTGAGCACATTGTTCACCAAATCTGAGGGTTCTATACTTAAAGTATAATCGAGCACGTAAGGAGCATTGGTTCAAGGATGTCGTGTGTATGGATGTGACCTTGCCTCCTTCTAATCATGAGGATCGTGTTTGTCATCTCTTGACTGTAGGGATTTTTAGTGAACCGAATCACAAAAACCCATGTGAACCGGATCGATTTATGGATATTGCATATAATCAAAATTCACAAAAACCTAGAATGCTCCTATGAATTTAATTTGATTCGTGGATTGAGAGATACCGTAATTCCATAGAGTCTGATCTGATCTTTCGCGTTTGAATATCCAACTTTAATTCAACCACGCAATTCAATTAAATCTGCGGAAACAAAAATTAGAAATCTAATTTCTTGATAAAATCAAAAATAAAGAAAAAGAAATAAAGAAGAATCTTGTTCTCCAGATCACATCTTCAGGGCTGTATCCCAATGCTGTTCAGATCTGCTACTGGTGAGGACTCCACAGATCTGTAGCTGTGCAAGGCCAGAACCGAAATTCTCCTCCCTCTGCACTAGTCGTCACCCACTCTCTCTTTCAACCTAGGGTTTCAAACTGATTTGAATGTTATGAAGTGGCGGGCTCAATTCAGCATATTTAATTGGGCCAATCCATGGACCTAATGCAAATAATAAAGTGGGCCTATAAATTATTTAATTTCCTTGTCCACAACCCAGGACACAATTGATTAATTAATATTAATTCTTTTTCACCACATAATTAATACTACCTACGCCTTTATTACAACGTTATGAGAACGGGCTGCATTAATTGAGAATCCCCATATTTAAGGTTACCGGACATTTATTAATTAATCGGAGCTTCTGACAAGCTCTATCTACAATTAATTAATATCTTATTATTCCTGAGTAGTACCACTCAATCTTTATCACTCGAGCCTGAACTTAATCAGACTTTGGCACGATGAATGTCATTGAGCTCCTCAAGGAATGTCCCCATCCTATTACTCGGATATGGTTACCTAAACCCAGTCTCAGGCGGTACTACACGAACTGTTGTTACCCCAGATGCGAATATACGAGCACGTTAGTAAGGCTCTCCACCATGGCTAGTCAAAGCAACAGTCATCCCGTGCAAACCCATGAACCTTTGTTAGGGTTTGGACTCAATCAATAACGAGATCTTGTATTCACTGATGTCAGACAGTCGAATACATCTCACTGCGGTCCATCAATACGCCACCCTTGCGTACCAGCATGTCAAGTAACCAAGACAGACTACTTATTCCGATAATGCCGCAGCCATCCGGACAGACGTATCCTCATACGCTGTCTCGGCTGTGATCAGGTTTATGTCTCACTAGGTCAAGTGATCATATTGTCTTCTGTGATCTACTACACGACGTATGATCGTCCCTATCGGTGAGACAAGAGGATACCATTGTTACATACATGTAAGATTGTTTGACAGATAGGAGAAATAAAATGTTGTATACTCATTATAATAAATGCTTTCAGTATTCAAAACCCATCAATCTCCCACATATACTCAAAGCATAACTAAGCTATTACAGAGTATACAGTACGTCTATCTAGTCTGCTATCTCTTTAACCACTGTCAGTGGTCGGCACCCACCTCAGACCCAGCTCACGAATATGTCTTTCGTAAACTTTTTGCGGCAAACTCTTTGTAAATGGATCAGCAAGATTGTCAGCAGTGTCAATCTTCTTAATCAGCACATCGCCCCTTGATATGATTTCTCGTATGATATGGTACTTTCTCTCTATGTGTTTGCTTGCCCTGTGAGACCGCGGTTCCTTTGAGTTTGCCACCGCACCAGAGTTATCACAATAAATTATGATGCTCCTCGGCAAACTCGGGATCACGCCCAACTCTAAAAGGTAGTTCCGGAGCCACACCCCCTCTTTCGAGGCGTCGGAGGCGGCGACATATTCCGCCTCCATGGTGGAGTCAGCAATGCATTTCTGCTTTGAGCTCCTCCAAGATACAGCTCCACCTCCCAGGGTAAACACATATCCTGAGGTCGATTTCTTCTCATCCTGGCTCCCTTGGAAATCCGAGTCTGTATAACCCACAGGGCACAGATCCTCACTTTGATAAACTAGGCAGAAATTCCTAGTCCTTTTCAAATACTTGAGGATATGCTTTACAGTAGTCCAGTGCGCCTGTCCAGGGTTAGACTGATATCTTGCTACCATGCCAACGGCATAACAGATAGCTGGCCTGGTACACAGCATCGCATACATGAGACTACCCACAGCCGAAGCATATGGTACAAGACTCATTTTGTCTTTCTCCCGCTGTGTCTGAGGACACTGCCTACTAGAAAGACGAACGCCATGTCGGAAAGGCAGCAAGCCTTTCTTGGCAAGTTGCATGCTGAACCGGGCTATCACAGTATCCACATAGGATGACTGAGATAAGCTCAACATTCTTCTTTTACGATCTCGTAAGACCTTAATCCCAAGAATGTAGCCAGCTTCTCCCAGATCTTTCATTTGGAACTGTTCGGATAACCAAACCTTAATTTCAGACATCACTCCCTCGTTGTTTCCAAATAGGAGTATGTCATCAACGTATAGTGCAAGGAAGACCACGCTCCCACTGACACAAAGTCGGTAAACACAACTTTCGTTTTCCAACTGTGCAAATCCATAGGATTTAATCACATCATTGAAACGTAAGTTCCACGACCTTGAAGCTTGCTTAAGTCCATACAAGGACTTCCTAAGCTTCCAGACAAGATGTTCTTTGCCCTGGCTTATGTAACCCTCGGATTGCTGCATATAGATGTTTATACCTTCTTCAAGGTAACCGTTTAGAAAAGCAGTTTTGACATCCATCTGCCAGATCTCGAGGTCCATATGTACAGCTATGGCAAGGAGTATATGGATGGATTTGAGCATGGCTACGGGTGAAAAGGTTTTGTCATAGTCAATACCCTCTTTCTGACTATAACCCTTAGCCACCAGCCTGGCCTTGAAATCCGTAATCTTTCCATCCGCCCATTTCTTTCTATTGTATACCCATTTGCACCCTATGGCCCTAAAGTCATCCGGCAAATCAATTTTCTGGTATACATCCATAGCAGTTATGGATTCAATTTCAGAATCCATGGCGACACGCCATTTGGCAGCATCCTTGTCCTGCACTGCCTCTTCGTAAGTCAATGGGTCAGAGTCCTCATGTCCGTCTTCCGGGCTTAAGTCCGAAGACTCACCCACGAACATATACCTTTTCGGCTGGAAAATAACTCTCCCACTGCAACGAGGCATCGGTGTCGTGTCAGTAGTAGGTGCAGTGACTTGTGATCCTGCACCTTGCACTGAAGAACGTGTCTGTGGTGCTGTACCTCTCACAGGTGCACCCACATCTACACGTTCCCCTTCCCTTGGAATTGCATTCTCGTTCTCAATTTCTTGAAGAACGATATCACTCCTTGACTTGTGATTACTCACATACTCGTCCTCCAAGAATCTAGCGTTGGTGCTAACAACGACCCTTTGACTCTCAGGACAGTAAAAGTAACCACCTTTCATTTGCCTGGGATACACTATGAACAGCATTACTTTTGACCTGCTTTCTAACTTATCAGGTTCCTTCGACAGTACGTGTGCCGGACAGCCCCATACTCTAAACTTGCACAAACTAGGTTTGCGACCAAGGAAGAGCTCAGAAGGCGTCTTAGGAACTGATTTAGAAGGCACCACATTAAGTACGTATGCTGTTGTCTCCAATGCGTAGCCCCAAAACGAAATTGGTAAGTTTGCAAAACTCATCATTGATCTTACCATCTCTAGAATAGTCCTATTTCTTCTTTCAGCTACACCGTTTTGCTGGGGAGTACCCGGTGCAGTCCACTGGGATGTAATCCCATTTTCTGACAAATATTGCAGGAACTCGTTACCGAGGTATTCACCACCGCGGTCAGATCGCAGCGACTTGATAGTTTTCCCGACCTTCTTTTCAACCTCAGCATTGAACTCTTTGAATTTCTCAAAGCATTCAGACTTGTAGCGAAGCAGGTAAACGTATCCGTACCTTGAGTAATCGTCAATGAAAGTGACGAAAAACTCGTACCCTCCACGAGCCTGCGTGGACATCGGTCCACATAAGTCAGAATGGATCAATTCCAACACTTCCACTGCTCGAGACTGACTAGCCTTGAAAGGCCTAGTAGACATCTTGCCCTCGATGCAGGATTCGCAGACTTGATAAGGTACAGCCCGGACTAAGTCCAATGTACCGTCATCTGCAAGTCTCTGAATCCGCTTCAAGCTGATGTGACCCAGTCTCAAGTGCCAGAGATATGTAAGATCCTCATCAGAAGAAGTAAGTTTTCTCTTCCTAGGATTATCAATTACGGATGTATTAAATGCAATACTTGCGGAAGACTTATGATTACAGTTAACAACATAGAGAGAATTATTCAGCATTCCACGACAGATAACACCGTTATTACCAATGATAGAAACACCACTATAAAAAATAACTGAATATCCATCAACAAAAAGTTTGGAAACTGAAATAAGATTCTGCCGGAAATCTGGCACATACAAAACATCTCTCAATGTTAAAACGGAATCATCAAAGTACAAGGTGAAATCTCCAATGGCAGCTGCACTCACTTGTGTTGCGTTCCCCATCGAGATAGTAACCTCGTCATTCTTCAACACCCTCCTCGGTGTGAACCCCTGCAAAATGTAACAAACATGATCAGTAGCTCCAGTATCCACTACCCACGAATGAGTAGAAATCGATGCTAAACATGTTTCCGTTACAAATGCAAATGACGTACCTTGTCCCTTGCTTCCGCATGCCTTCTCACTTGAAGTGACACCAACCCTCTTCATTTCATTTGACCTCCTTTCACGTGATCTGCGATCAATCATGTTCTTGCACACAGTATGAACCACATCTTTCAATGTGCCCAAACTGTGCTCAAGATCTGATAACTCAGACTCCCATGAAGGTACGAAGGACTGTCCTGCTATGAGATCAGTAAGCAACTCCTTGAAAGAGTACTCACTTCTCTTAGCTACATCCTTCTTAAAGTCATAGAATGAAATCGGTAAGGAGTTTAGGATTATATCGATCTTAGCCCGATCACTGATATATCCACCTCCACGTGTGAATCATTTCATGGTGTTATCCATGATCATCACATGCAGTGTCACCGAACTGACATCAACCATTCTCTTACAGACAAGGTCTCTAACGAGATCACAGTTGACAGTTCGCTCCACTTCACCATACGTAGCCACTAAGTCCATCCAGATAGTAACAGTGCTACAATAGCCCATGTACTTGAGCTTAAGTTCTCTAGAAAGGTTATCTGAGATTAACTTGTAAGTAAAATCCTCAGATGCCACCCAACTGTCATAGAACTCCTTCTCACGTCTAGATACTTTATGGTAACGTGGGGCAAGTGGCATCATAGTGAGAACAAACATGTGTTGTTTAGTCAGGAGAATATACTCAATGCAATATCTCCACTCATGGAAGTTCGGACCAGTTAGAGGATTGAGAGCTAGTATATGATCGACAGTAGACTTAGACATATCTGAAACAATAAAGAATCTTAAATAAGAACATACATGTTGAACTTCGAAAACAAATGCATTAAAAACCTTTTAATAAATCAAATACAAATATTTTCCACTAATAGCCCAAGAGTTCCCACCGCAAGCTACACTCGTAGACGTTTACGATGTCACCCTCAACCAGAACTGCGGGTTTTAAGCCCCAATCCATTTAATTTCACTACCATGTCAGGATGCTTTTGATACTAGAAATTAATAATTAGTGAAAACCTTAGACCAAGCCATCTCTCAAGAACAGGGATGCAATTCTTGCATTATATTCTAAGATGCTTCTAAGCAATTAACCACAAATTTAACTCCGGCCAAAAGAGACAGTTTAGCATGGCACGTAACCATACCGCACAGCCCTCAAAGCTTTTGTTATCTTTAACTTAAATAAATCCTAGAATACTTGTGAAAGAGGTCCACGCAAGCTACACTCGTAGACGTTTACGCAAACACCTCCCACTATTCACATGATTTAAATTGTTTGTCTAGAAATCCCAAAAACCGTACCCATGCACCTCCGGGAACTAGCAAGCTACACTCGTAGACGTTTACTAAAACGAGAGATGCACTTACAGCCTAGGACCGCTTTGTGGAGGTCTATAATTTTAATTAAAAAATCTGCTTAGTATTTTTCTTTTAAAAGGTTTCTTTATGCGCACACATAATTTCCTTTTGTCATTATATTTTCCAAATTTTTGCATGTAATTAAACAAGCCCAAAAATTCCCAAAATATAATCCAACAAACGAAATTAATCACATAAGCATGCTTGGAAAGCTGTAAATAATAAAAGCAGTAAAACATGCTTTTCCTATTATCTACACATGCTTAATTGCGCACATAAATAAATCACATATCATACGAGGACAATTAAGGCAAACAAAAATTCCTCGTGGCCCCAAAATAAATAGAAAATAAAATCTATCTATTACAATTTGAATTTTGAATTTAATGGATAAATTCAAATCTTCTCAAATCTTCAAGGGCTTCCAAGTCTTGATACACCAAATCTTTTGGATTTTTAGGCCTTTGTGATCTGATGATTTGCCCTAACCCTAATGCAAACCTAGGGTTTACACAGGATTGCACAAACCACCAAAAACACAAGCCACCACGACGGGATAGCAGCAGCTGACGACGACCGAAGCTGCCGCCGACCGCCGCCGCCGCCGGCCAGGGCCGCGCCCAGCGCCCCGCTCACCTGCCGGCTGCCGCGCGCACGCAGGTCGTGCGCCCGCGCGCCTGCCGCACGCCCGCGCGCACGCAGGCCGCGCGCCGTGGGTGCTGCCCTCGCGAGCCGTGGGTGCTGCCCTCGCGCGCCGTGCGTGCGCCGCACGCTTTCGGCCGCGCCTGCCACGCCGCCACCGTTGTCTGCCGTGCCCGACCCTCCGTCGGCTCCATCTTCGTTCTTCGTCCTCGACCCGTCCAATTACATAATTTGAAAAATAGAATTACAGAAACTATTCTATTACAATTTTCAAATCTATGCTAATCATGAATTTTCTCATGATTTTACAAAATAATTCAGCCCTACACGGATAAACCGCCGTGGGCTGAATCAACGGGTTGCCACGAGGAACAAAAACCAAACATCCACAATAATAAATTCATACATGCATAATAGAATTCAATTATGAACAACAGAGCCATAAATCAGAAACCTGGCTCTGATACCAATTGTAGGGTTTTTACGTGAACCAAATCACCAAAACCAAAACTGAACCGGATCGATCATTGGATATTGCCCATAATTAAATTCACAAAAACCCTAGCATGCTCCTATGAATTTAATGCATAATTGTGGATTGAGAGATTACCGTAATTCCGTAGTGTCTGTACCGATCTTTTGAGTTTGATTTCCAAAATCCAATTCAACCACGCAATCCAATTTCTTTGCGGAAATAGAAATTAGAAAACTAATTTCTAGAGAAAAACGAAAATAAAGAAAAGAAAAGAAGAAATCTGTTGTTCTCCAGATTAGATCTTCAGATCTGTATCCCAGTGCTGGTCAGATCTACTACTGGTGAGGACTCCGTAGATCTGTGACTTGATCAGCATGACCAGAATTTAAAAATTCTCCTCCTTTTCTCTTCTCAAAAACGGCGCCCACTCTCTCTCTTAGGTTTAGGGTTTTTCAACTATGTTACAACTTATGAGAGAGAGCTGTCTATTTATAGACCTAGGGTTGGAAACCCTAATGGGCCATTTTGGGCTCAATTCAGCACACTTGTTGGGCCAGAACTGGGACCTAATGCAAATAATAAAGTGTGCCTATAAATTAAATAATTCTCATGTCCACAACCCAGGACACAATTAATTAATTAATATTAATTCTTTTTCACCACAGAATTAATACTGACCTACCCCTTTATTACCACGTTATGAGAACGGGCTGCATTAATTGAGAATCCCCATATTTAAGGTTACCGTACATCCATTAATTAATCGGAGCCTCTGACAAGCTCTAACTACAATTAATTAATATCTTATAATTCCTGAGTAGTACCACTCAAACCTTATCACTCGTGCCTTAACTTAATCAGCCTGCAGGACTTTGGCACGATGAATGTTATTGAGCTCCTCAGGGAATGTCCCCATACTATTACTCGGATATGGTTACCTAAGTTCAGTCTCAGGCGGTACTACACGAACTGCTGTTACCCAAGATGCGGATATACGAGCACGTTACTTAGGCTCTCCACCATGGCAAGTCAAAGCAACAGTCAACCCGTGCAAACCCCTAAACCTTCGTTAGGGTTTGGACTCAATCAATATAACGAGATCTTTTATTCGCTGATGTCAGACAGACGAATATATCTCACAGCGGTCCATCAATACGCCACCTCTGCGTACCAGCATGTCAAGTAACCAAGAAAGACTACTTATTCCGACAATGCCGCAGCCATCCGGACATACGTATCCTCATACGCTGTCTCGGTTGTGATCAAGGTTTATGTCTCACTAGGTCAAGTGATCACACTGTCTTCTGCGATCTACAACATGCCATATGATTGTCCCTATCGGTGAGACAAGAGGATACCTTTGTTCATACATGTACGATTGTTAACAGATAGGAGAAATAAGCTGTTGTATACTCATTATAATAATTGCTTTCAGTATACAAAACCCATCACTTTACCGCAGTCCAATGCGCCTGTCTAGGGTTAGACTGATATCTTGCTACCATGCCAACAACATAACAAATATCAGGTCTGGTACACAACATCGCATACAAGAGGCTACCCACCGCCGAAGCGTATGGTACAAGACTCATCTCATCTTTCTCCCGTTATGTCTCAGGACACTGCCCACTAGAAAGATGAACGCCATATCTGTAAGGTAGCAAGCCTTTCTTGGCGAGTTGCATGCTGAACCGGGCTATCACAGTATCCACATAGGATGCCAGGGATAAGCTCAACATTCTTAATCCCTAGAATGTAGCCAGCTTCTCCTAAATCTTTCATTTGGAACTGTTTGGATAACCAAACCTTGATTTCCAACATCACTCCCTAGTTGTTTCCAAATAAGAGTATGTCATCAATGTATAGTGCAAGGAAAACCACGCTCCCACTGACACGAAGTCGGTAAACACAACTTTCGCTTTCCAACTGTGCAAATCCGTAGGATTTAATCACAGCGTTGAAACGTAAGTTCCACGACCTCGAAGCTTGCTTAAGTCCATACAAGGACTTCCTAAGCTTCCAGACAAGATGTTCTTTGCCCTTGCATATGTAACCCTTGGGTTGCTGCATATAGATGTCCCTACCTTCTTCAAGGTAACCGTTTAGAAAAGCGGTTTTGACATCCATCTGTCAGATCTTGAGGTCCATATGCACAGCTATGGCAAGGAGTATCTGGATGGATTTGAGCATGGCTACGGGTGAAAAGGTTTCATCATAGTCAATGTCCTCTTTCTGACTATGACCCTTTGCCACCAGCCTGGCTTTAAAAGCCATGATCTTTCCATCCGCCACTTTATTTCTCTTGTATACCCATTTGCACCCTATGGCCCTAAAACCATCCGGCAAATAAGTTTTCTGGTATACAACCCTAGCAGTTTTGGATTCAATTTTGGAATCTATGGTGACACGCCATTTTTCAACATCCTTGTCCTGCACTGCCTCTTCGCAAGTCAGTGGGTCAGAGTCCTCATGTCTGTCTTCCGGGCTCAAGTCCGAAGACTCACCCACGAACATGTATCTTTTTAGCTATAAAATAACTCTCCCACTATGACGAGGCATCGGTGCCGTGTCAGTAGTAGGTGCAGTAACTTGTGGTTCTGCACCTTGCACTTAAGAACGTGTCTGTGGTGCTGAACCTCTCACAGGTGCACCCACGTCTACACGTACCCCTTCCCTTGGAATAGCATTCTCATTTTCAATTTCTTGAAGAACGATATCACTCATTGACTTGTGATTACTCACATACTCGTCCTCCAAGAATCTAGCGTTGGTGCTAACAACGACTTTCTGACTCTCAGGACAATAAAAGTAACCACCTTTCGTTTGCTTGGGATACCCTATAAACAGCATTACTTTTTACCTGCTTTCTAATTTATTAGGTTCCTTCGACAGTACGTGTGCCTGACAGCCCCATACTCTAAACTTGCATAAACTCGGTTTGAACCAATGAAGAGCTCAGAAGGCATCTTAGGAACTTATTTAGAAGGCACCACATTTAACACGTAAGCGGTTGTTTCCAATGCGTAGCCCCAAAATGAAATTGGTAAGTTTGCATAACTCATCATTGATCTTACCATCTCTAGAAGAGTCATATTTCTTCTTTAAGCTACACTATTTTGCTGGGGAGTACCCGGTGCAGTCCACTGGGATGTAATCCCGTTATCTGACAAATACAGCAGGAACTCATTACGAGGTATTCACCACCGCAGTCAAATCGCAGTGACTTGATAGTTTTCCCGACCATCTTTTCTACCTCAGCCTTGAACTCTTTGAATTTCTCAAAAGCATTCAGACTTTCAGCGAAGCAGGTAAACGTATTCGTACCTTGAGTAATCGTCAAAGAATGTGATGAAGTACTTGTACCCTTCACGAGCCTGCGTGGACATCGGTCCACATAAGTCAGAATGGATCAATTCCAACACTTCCTCTACTCGAGACTGACTCATCTTAAAAGACCTAGTTGACATCTTTGATGGGTTTTGTATGCTGAAAGCATTTATTATAATGAGTATACGACGGTTTATTTCTCCTATCTGTTAACAATCTTACATGTATGAACAATGGTATCCTTTTGTCTCACCGATAGGGACGATCATACGGCGTGTTGTAGATTGCAGAAGACAGTATGATCACTTGACCTAGTGAGACATAAATCTGATCACAGTCGAGACAGTGTATGAGGATACGACTGTCCAGATGGCTGCGGCATCGTCGGAATAAGTAATCTGTCTTGGTTACTTGACATGCTGGTACACAGAGGTGGCGTATTGATGGACCGCAGTGAGATGTATTTGTTTGTCTAACATCAGCAAATACAAGATCTCATTATATTGATTGAGTCCAAACCCTAACGAAGGTTCAGGGGTTTGCACGGGTTCACTGTTGCTTTGACTTGCCCTGGTGGAGAGCCTGAGTAACGTGCTCGTATATCCGCATCTTAGGTAACAGCAATTCGTGTAGTACCGCCTGAGATTGGGTTTAGGTAACCATATCCGAGTAGTAGGATGGGGACATTCCCTGAGGAGCTCAATAATATTCATCGTGTCAAAGTCCTGTAGGCTGATTTAGTTCAGGCACGAGTGATAAGGATTGAGTGGTACTACTCAGGAATTATAAGATATTAATTAATTGTAGTTACAGCTTGTCAGAGGCTCCGATTAATTAATATATGTTCGGTAACCTTAAATATGGGGATTCTCAATTAATGCAGCATGTTCTCATAACGTGGTAATAAAGGGGTAGGTTAGTATTAATTCTGTGGTGAAAAAGAATTAATATTAATTAATTAATTGTGTCCTGGGTTGTGGACATGGGAATTAATTAATTTATAGGCCCACTTTATTATTTGCATTAGGTCCCAGGTCTAGCCCAAGGAAAGTGTGCTGAATTGAGCCCAGGAGCCCACTAGGGTTTACAACCCTAGGTCTATAAATAGACAACTCTCTCTCATAAGTTGTAACACAGTTGAAAAACCTTAAACCTAAAGAGAGAGAGAGGGGCGCCGATTTTGAAAGAGAGAAGGAGGAGAATTTTTTAATTTTGGTCCTGCTCAAAGCACAGATCTATGGAATCCTCTCCAGTAGCAGAACTGAACGCACCGGGAAATAGATCTGAAGATCTAATCTGGAGTACAACATATTTCTTTTTCTTTCCTTTAATTTTGATTTTTACTCTAGAAATTAGATTTCTAATTTCTACTTCTGCAGATGAAAATCGAATTGCGTGGTTGAATTGAAGTTGGAAATTCAAACGCAAAAGATCGGATTAGACACTACGGAGTTACGGTAATCCCTCAATCCACAAATCTGAGTATTAAATTCATAGGAGCATGCTAGGGTTTATTGTATATTTAATTGTGCACAATATCCATAAATCGATCCGGTTCAAATTGGTTTTGGTGATTCGGTTCACGGGAAAACCCTACAATTGGTATCAGAGCCAGGTTTCTGATTTATGGCTCTTTTGTGCATAATTAAATTCGATATGCATGTATGAATTTATTGTTTTGTGGATGTTGGATTTTGTTCCTCGTGGCAACCCCGTGTAATTCAGCTCGCGGTGGTTTATCCGTGTAGGGCTGAATTAATTTTGTAAAATCACGAGAAAATCTGTGATTAGTGTAGAAATTTAAAATTGTAATAGAATAGATTCTGTAATTTTCAAAATTATGTCATTGGACGGGTCGAGGACGAAGAACGAAGACGGAGCCGATGCAGGGCCGATGGAGGACGACGGCGGGACAGAGCCACGGGCGCGGTGCACGTGGCGGCGCAGGGAGGCGGTGGTCCGGCTGCGGCGGCAATGGTCAGCCAGCAGCAGCGGTAGTCATCGTCGGCTGATGTTGTCCCATCGCGGTGGGTCGTGTTTTGGTGGTTAGTGCAATCCTGTGTAAACCCTAGGGTTTGCCTTAGGGTTAGGGCAAATCATCAGATCACAAAGGCTTAAATTCCAAAAGATTTGGTGATTGAAGATTTGGAGGCCCTTGAAGATTTGAAAAGATTTATTTCTATCCAAATAGATTCAAATTTCAAATTGTAATAGATAGAATTTATTTTTTTATTTTTTGTGGGGCCACGAGGAATTTTTGTTTGCCTTAATTGTCCTCGTATGATATGTGATTTATTATGTGCGCTATTTAAGCATGTGTAGATAATAGGAAAAGCATGATTTATCGCTTTTATTATTTACAGCTTTCCAAGCATGCTTATGTGATTAATTTCTTTTGTTGGATTATATTTTGGGAATTTTTGGGCTTGTTTAATTAAATGCAAAAATTTGGAAAATATAATAACAAAGAAATTATGTGTGCGCATATAAGAAACCTTTTAAAAGAAAAATACTAAGCAGATTTTTTAATTAAAATCAATAGACCTCCACAAAGCGGTCCTAGGCTGTAAGTGTATCTCTCGTTCTAGTAAACGTCTACGAGTATAGCTTGCTAGTTCCTAGAGGTGCATGGGTACGGTTGTTGGGATTTCTAGACAAACAATTTAAATCATGTGAATAGTGGGAGGGTTTTGCGTAAACGTCTACGAGTGTAGCTTGCGTAGATCTCTTTCACAAGTATTATTGGATTGATTTAAATTATAGATAACAAAAGCTTTAAGGGTTGTGCGGTATGGTTACGTGCCATGCTAAACTGTCTCTTTTGGCCGTAGTTAAATTTGTGGTTAATTGCTTAGAAGCATCTTAGAATATAATGCAAGAATTGCATCCCTGTTCTTGAGAAATGGCTTGGTCTAAGGTTTTCACTAATTATTAATATCTAGTGTCAAAAGGTTCCTGACATGGTAGTGAAATTAAATGGATTGGGGCTTAAAACCCACAGTTCTGGTTGAGGGTGACATCGTAAACGTCTACGAGTGTAGCTTGCGATGGGAACTCTTGGGCAATTAGTGGAAAACATTTGTATTTGATTTATTAAAAGGTTTTCAATGCATTTATTTTCGAAGTTCTACGTGTGTGCTCTTATTTAAGATTCTTTATTGTTTCAGATATGTCTGTGTCTACTGTCGATCATTTACTTGCTCTCAATCCTCTAACTGGTCCAAACTTCCATGAGTGGAGATACTGCATTGAGTATATCCTCCTGACTAAGAAACACATGTTTGTTCTTACTATGATGCCACTTGCCCCACGTTACCATAAAGTCTCTAGACGTGAGAAGGAGTTATATGATAGATGGGTGGCATCTGAAGATTTTACTTACAAGTTAATCTCGGATAACCTGTCTAGAGAACTGAAGCTCAAGTACATGGGCTATTGTAGCTCTGTGGCGATCTGGATGGACTTAGTGGCCACGTATGGTGAAGTGGAACGAACTATCAACTGTGATCTCGTAAAAGACCTTGTCTGTAAGAGAATGGTTGATGGCAGTTCGGTGACACTGCATGTGATGATCATGGATAACACCATGAAACGATTCACATGTAGAGGTAGATGTATATCTGATCGGGCTAAGATCGATATAATACTGAACTCTTTACCGCTTTCATTCTATGACTTTAAGAAGAATGTAGCTAAGAGAAGTGAGTACTCCTTCAAAGAGTTGCTCACTGATCTCATAGTAGAATAGTCCATCGTACCTTCATGGGAGTCTGAGTTATCAGATCTTGAGCACAACTTGGGCACATTGAAAGATGTGGTTCATATTGTGTGCAAGAACATGATTGATCGCAGATCACGTGAAAGGAGGTCAAATGAAATGAAGAGGGTTGGTGTCACTTCAAGTGAGAAGGCATGCGGAAGCAAGGGACAAGGTACGTCATTTGCATTTGTAATGGAAACATGTTTAGCATCGATTTCTACTCATTCGTGGGTAGTGGATACTGGAGCTACTGATCATGTTTGTTACATTTTGCAGGGGTTCACACCGAGGAGGGTGTTGAAGAATGACGAGGTTACTATCTGGAAGACGGACATGAGGACTATGACCCACTGACTTACGAAGAGGCAGTGCAGGACAGGGATGTTGCCAAATTGCGTGTCGCCATGGATTCTAAAATGGAATCCGTAACTGCTATGAATGTATACCAGAAAACTGATTTGTCGGATGACTTTAGGGCCATAGGGTGCAAATGGAGAAAGAGAGGGGCGGATGGAAAGATCACGACTTTTAAAGTCAGGCTGGTGGCAAAGGGTTATAGTCAGAAAAAAGGCATTGACTAAGACGAAACCTTTTCACCCGTAGCCATGCTCAAATCCATCCGGATACTCCTTGCCATAGCTGTGCATATGGACCTCGAGATCTAGCAGATGGATGTCAAAACCGCTTTTCTAAACGCTTACCTTGAAGAAGGTAGGGACATCTATATGCAGCAACCCGAGGGTTACATATGCAAGGGCGAAGAACATCTTATCTTGAAGCTTAGGAAGTCCTTGTATGGACTTAAGCAAGCTTCAAGGTCGTGGAACTTACCTTTCAACGATGTGATTAAATCCTAAGGATTTGCACAGTTGGAAAACAAAAGTTGTGTTTACCGACTTAGTGTCAGTGGGAGCGTGGTCTTCCTTGCACTATACGTTGATGACATACTCCTATTTGGAAACAACGAGGGAGTGATGTCGGAAATCAAGGCTCCACCATGGAGGCGGAATATGTGGCCGTCTCCGACGCCTCGAAAGAGGGGGTATGGCTCAGAAACAACCTTTTAGAGTTGGGCGTGATTCCGAGTTTGCCGAGGAGCATCACAATTTACTGTGATAACTCTGGTGCAGTGGCAAACTCAAAGGAACCGCGGTCTCACAGGGCAAGCAAGCACATAGAGAAAAATTACCATATCATACAAAAAAATCGTATTGAGGGGCGATGTGCAAATTAAGAAGATTGACACTACTGACAATCTTGCTGATCCATTTACAAAGAGCTTGCCGCATAAAGTTTACGAAAGACATATTCGTGAGCTGGGTCTGAGGTGGATGCCAACCACTGACAGTGGTTAAAGCGACACTAGACTAGATAGACGGACTGTATACTATGTAATAGCTTAGTTATGCTTTGAGTATAAGTGAGAGATTGATGGGTTTTGTATACAGAAAGCATTTATTATAATGAGTATACGACGGTTTATTTCTCCTATCTGTTAACAATCTTACATGTGAGAACAATGGTATCCTCTTGTCTCACCGATAGGGACGATCATACGGCGTGTTGTAGATCGCAAAAGACAGTATGATCACTTGACATAGTGAGACATAAACCTGATCACAGCCGAGACAGCGAATGAGGTGGCTTGACATGCAGTGAGATGCTGGTACGCAGAGGTGGCGTATTGATGGACTGCAGTGAGATGTATTCGTCTGTCTGACATCAGTGAATACAAGATCTCATTATATTGATTGAGTCCAAACCCTAACGAAGGTTCATGGGTTTGCACGGGTTGACTGTTGCTTTTACTTGCCATGGTGGAGAGCCTGAGAAACGTGCTCATATATCCGCATCTTGGGTAACAGCAATTCGTGTAGTACCGCCTGAGACTGTGTTTAGGTAACCATATCCGAGTAATAGGATGGGGACATTCCCTGAGGAGCTCAATAACATTCATCGTGTCAAAGTCCTGCAAGCTGATTAAGTTCAGGCATGAGTGATAAGGATTGAGTGGTACTACTCAGGAATTATAAGATATTAATTAATTGTAGTTAGAGCTTGTCAGAAGCTCTGATTAATTACTGGATGTTCGGTAACCTTAAATATGGGGATTCTCAATTAATGCAGCTCGTTCTCATAACGTGGTAATAAAGGGGTAGGTCAGTATTAATTCTGTGGTGAAAAAGAATTAATATTAATTAATTAATTGTGTCCTGGGTTGTGGACATGGGAATTAATTAATTTATAGGCCCACTTTATTATTTGCATTAGGTCCTAGGTCTGCCCAAGGAAAGTGTGTTGAATTGAGCCCAGAAGCCCACTAGGGTTTACAACCCTAGGTCTATAAATAGACAGCTCTCTCTCATAAGTTGTAACACAGTTGAAAAACCCTAAACCTAAAGAGAGAGAGAGGGGCGCCGATTTTGAAAGAGAAAAGGAGGAGAATTTTCGAATTCTCCTGCTCAAAGCATAGATCTGTGGAATCCTCACCAGTAGCAAATCTGAACGCACCGGGAAACAGATCTGAAGATCTAATCTGGAGAACAACAGATTTCTTTTTCTTTCCTTTAATTTCAATTTTTACTCTAGAAATTAGATTTCTAATTTCTACTTCCGCAGATAAAAATCGAATTGCGTGGTTGAATTGAAGTTGGAAATTTAAACGCAAAAGATCAGATCAGACACTACGGAGTTACGATAATCCCTCAATCCACAAATCTGAGTATTAAATTCATAGGAGCATGCTAGGGTTTATTTTATATTTAATTGTGCACAATATCCATAAATTGATCCGGTTCAA
This sequence comes from Plectranthus barbatus, assembly GCA_026898455.1. Lineage (NCBI taxonomy): Eukaryota > Viridiplantae > Streptophyta > Magnoliopsida > Lamiales > Lamiaceae > Plectranthus > Plectranthus barbatus. The sequence goes on along the minus strand of JAPKLW010001016.1, from coordinate 50,787 downwards.
ATTGGTTTTGGTGATTCGGTTCACGGGAAAACCCTACAATCTTGCCCTCGATGCAGGATTCGCAGACTTGATAAGGTACAGCCCAGACTAAGTCCAATGTACCGTCATCTGCAAGTCATTGAATCCGCTTCAAGTTGATGTGACCCAGTTTCAAGTGCCAGAGATATGTAAGATCCTCATCAGAAGAGGTAAGTTTTCTCTTTCTAGGATTATCAATTGCGGATGAATTACATGCAATACTTGCGGAAGACTTATGATTACAGTTAATAACATAGAGAGAATTATTCAGCATCCCACGACAGATAACACCGTTATTACCAATGATAGAAACACCACTATCAAAAATAACTGAATATCCATCAACATAAAGTTTGGAAACTGAAATAAGGTTCCGCCGAAAATCTGGCACGTACAAAACATCTCTCGAAGTTAAAACAAAATCATCAAAGTACAAGGTGAAATCTCCAGTGGCAGCTGCACTCACTTTTGTTGTGTTCCCCATTGAGATGGTAACCTCGTCATTCTTCAGCACCCTCCTCGGTGTGAACCCCTGCAAAATGTAACAAACATGATCAGTAGCTCCAGTATCCACTACCCATGAATGAGTAGAAACCGATGCTTAACATGTTTCCGTTACAAATACAAATGATGTACCTTGTCCTTTAGCATTCGGACAATCCACCTTTCCGCATCCAGCACACCTCTTCTTCTTTGGAGTGACCTTAACCCTCTTCACCTTCTTTGACTTGCTTTCACTGTTTGTTTTCCTGAGCTTGCTTTCACTGTCTGCTTTCCTGAGCTTGCTTTCATCACCGTCATCTCCAACCTTAGAGGTCGTTGAACCAGTACTAGAAGCAGTCAGAACAGACATCCATGCTCGCATGGAAGATTGCTCCACCACAAGGTCCTCAAGTAGCTCATGCAGAGCATACTCTCCCCTTGCAGCAGCAACCACCTTAAAGTCATAAAAGGTGTCCGGAAGAGAGTTCAGGATGATATCATTCTCGTCTTTCGCACTGATATTACCACCCCGCACAGTGAACTGTCTCATGAGATCAATCATAGACATCATGTGCGTTGTCACCGAACCATCCTCAACCATCTTCTTGCACACAAGGTCATGCACAAGTTTATAGTTAGTAGTCCGCTCCACATTGCCATAGGCTGTCGAGAGTTCCTTCCAGATTTCTCCAGCCCTCTCAAGATACTCATACTTGTGCCTTAATTTTCTAGATAGGGAACCCGTGATGAGCCAAAAGGCGAACTCATCAACGTCCTCCCATCTTTCATAAAATTCAAACTCAAGTTTACAGACCTTATCATGAGTACGCAATAGTGGATCCATGAAAATAACGTATGCTTGATTTTTCAGATACAGGATGTGTTTGATGCAAAAACTCCATTCAGGGAAGTTTGGACCAGTTAGAGGATTGAGAGCAAGTAAATGATCGACAGTAGACATAGACATATCTGAAACAATAAAGAATCTTAAATAAGAACATACATGTAGAACTTCCAAAACAAATGCATTGAAAACCTTTTAATAAATCAAATACAAATATTTTCCACTAATTACCTAAGAGTTCCCACCGCAAGCTATACTCGTAGACGTTTACGATGTCACCCTCAACCAGAACTGCGGGTTTTAAGCCCCAATTCATTTAATTTCACTACCATGTCAGGAACCTTTTGACACTAGAAATTAATAATTAGTGAAAACCTTAGACCAAGCCATCTCTCAAGAACAGGGATGCAGTTCTTGCATTATATTCTAAGATGCTTCTAAGCGATTAACCACAAATTTAACTCTGGCCAAAAGAGACAGTTTAGCGTGGCACATAACCATACCGCACAGCCCTTAAAGCTTTTGTTATCTATAATTTAAATCAATCCTAGAATACTAATGAAAGAGATCTATGCAAGCTACACTCGTAGACGTTTACGCAAAACCCTCCCACTATTCACATGATTTAAATTGTTTGTCTAGAAATCCCAACAACCGTACTCATGCTCCTCTAGGAACTAGCAAGCTACACTCGTAGACGTTTACTAGAGCGAGAGATACACTTACAGCCTAGGACCGCTTTGTGGAGGTCTATTGATTTTAATTAAAAAATATGCTTAGTATTTTTCTTTTAAAAGGTTTCTTATATGCGCACATATAATTTCTTTGTTATTATATTTTCCAAATTTTTTCATGTAATTAAAAAAGCCCACAAATTCCCAAAATATAATCCAACAAAAAAATTAATCACATAAGCATTCTTGGAAAACTGTAAATAATAAAAGCAGTAAATCATGATTTTCCTATTATCTACACATGCTTAATTGCGCACATAATAAATCACATATCATACGAGGACAATTAAGGAAAACAAAAATTCCTCGTGGCCCAAAAAAAAATAGGAAAATAAAATTATATCTATTACAATTTGAATTTGAATTTAATTGGATAAATTCAAATCTTCTTCAAATCTTTTAAGGCCTCCAAATCCTCAAGCATATCTTTTGGGATTTAGGGTTTTGTGATTTAATGATTGGCCCAAAACCCTAATGCAAACCTAGGGTTTACACAGGATTGTACCAACCACCAAAACCACGAACCACCACAGCAGGGACAGCAACCGCCGACGACAACCACCACCGGCATCGGCGCCAGTCCGCGCACAGCGCCGCGCGCTGCTTGATTTGCCGGCTGCGCCCGTTGGCCCGCCACCGCCGCCGTCCTCCTGTGGCCGCACGCGCACGCGGCCGTCTACCGCCGCCCAGTCCGTCGGCCTCATCTTTGTTCTTCGTCCTCGACCCGTCCAAATTACAGATTTGAAAAATAAAATTACAGAAAAACTATTCTATTACAATTTTATCAAATCTACACTAATCACAGATTTTCTCGTGATTTTACAAAACAGATTCAACCCTACACGGATAAACCACCGCGGGATGAATCAAACGGGTTGCCACGAGGAACAAAAATCATCCACGACATAAAATAAAATCCATACATGCATAATTGAAATTTATTATATACAATAGAGACATAAATCAGCAACATGGCTCTGATACCAATTGTAGGGATTTTAAGTGAACCTAATTACAAAAACCCATGTGAACCGAATCGAATTATGGATATTGCATATAATCAAAATTCACAAAAACCTAGCATGCTCCTATGAATTTAATTCGATTTTTGGATTGAGAGATTACCGTAATTCCGTAGAGTCTGATCCGATCTTTCGCGTTTGAATATCCAACTTTAATTCAACCACGCGATTCGATTAAATCTACGGAAACAGAAATTAGAAATCTAATTTCTTGATAAAATCAAAAACAGAGAAAAAGAAAGAAAGAAGAATCTTGTTCTCCAGATCAGATCTTCAGGGCTGTATCCCAATGTTGTTCAGATCTGCTACTGGTCAGGACTCCACAAATCTGTAGTTGTGCAAGGCCAGAACCTAAATTCTCCTCCCTCTGCACTAGCCATCGCCCACTCTCTCTCTCTCTCTCAACCTAGGGTTTCAAATTGATTTGAATGTTATGAAGTGGCTAGGGTTTTGAGAGAGAGGGATGTCTATTTATAGACCTAGGGTTTTAACCCTAATGGGCTATTAGGCTCAATTCAGCATATTTAATTGGGCAAGTCCTGAGACCTAATACAAATAATAAAGTGGGCCTATAAATTAATTAATTTCCATGTCCACAACCCAGGACATAATTAATTAATTAATATTAATTCTTTTTCACCACAGAATTAATACTGATCTACCCCTTTATTACCACGTTATGAGAACGGGCTGCATTAATTGAGAATCCCCATATTTAAGGTTACCGGACATTAATTAATTAATCGGAGCTTCTGACAAGCTTTATCTACATGTCATCGATATGTACTTCCATGGTTCGTCCTATGAGGTGCTCGAACATCTTGTTAACTAACCTTTGATAGATCGATCTGACATTCTTCGAATCAAATGGCATTACCTTGTAACAATGATTCCCTTGTTGGTCATGAAGGTCGTCTTCTCTTGATCCGAATGGTGCATTTAGATTTGGTTATACCCAGAGAAGGCTTCCATAAAGCAGAGCAGGTCGTGTCCCACTGTAGCATTCACGATGCTGTCAATGTGGGGCAGCGAATAATGATCTTTGGGACACGCTTTGTTTAAGTCTATGAAATGAATACCGATGCGGTTCTTGCCATTCTTTTTCTTTACGACCATGACGTTCGCCAGCCACGTTGGGTACTTGACTTCCCGGAATGACTCGATACTTAGGAGCTTATTGATCTCTTCATTAATAGCTTAGTTCTTCTCTGCGGTGAACTTCCGTCGCCTTTGTTGCATTGGCTTCTTGTGAGGGTCTACTTGCAACTTGTGGGTCATCACCTCTGGGTCGATGTCTGTCATATCTTTGTGGGACCACACAAAAATGTGGGGTATGGATCGTAGGAATCATACGAGTTCGGTACAAACCTCAGGAACTAACTCCGCTCCAATGAAGTTCATTTTGGCAGGGTCACGCTTGTCCAGATAGATTTCCTCAAGATCCTCGGGAGGTGTGGACTTGATCGGTTTTTTGATGGTGTTCACTGCCTCGAGACTGGAGTAGTAATATTCTCTAGAGGTTGTCTGTTCGCCGTGGATGGTGTGTATTCCCCACCTTGTGGGGAATTTGACTACTTGGTGATAAGTGGAGGGGATAGCTTGGAGTTCGTGCAACCAAGGTCGTCCCAGGATGGCGATGTAGGCTGAGGGTGCGTCTACTACCTGGAAGGTCAGGTCCAGGTTTTCCTCACCGCAATATACTGGGTGGCGTACGTCCCCTAGCGTGTTCTTTTTCTCTTCGTTGAACCCGATTAATTGGGTAATATTTTCTATCAACTTTGATTCGGGAATGTCCATGAAGGCTTGGAAGAACAATACATTGGTCGAGCTCCCATTGTCTACCAAGATCCGACGGACACGGCAGTTGGTGATCGGGAGCGAGATGACCAACGCGTCGTGGTGAGGATGATGGATCTCAAGAGACTCTTTACTGGCAAATTCGATGACCTCATGTTCTGGGTTCTTGCGAGGTATTACATCCGCATTTCTGGCGGTGCGACAGACTCTTTTGGTTGAAGCCCGGTTGATCCGCTTACTTCTGATCCTCCCGTGATATAGTGCATCGTCTTTTCCGTCGTTGTGGATGCCGGTGGAGGCTTATCACCATCCGGCTTCTTCCCGGGGTTGGTCTTCCCACGGGCCCAGGTCTTCTTCCCCTTAGGCGAAAGGTATTCCATGAGCAGACCTTTTTTTAGGAGCTCCAGGATTTCGATCCTTAGCGCGCGGCATTCCTCTGTGTGATGACCATGATCGTTATGAAATTTACAAAACTTCTTGGCATCCCACGAGGCAGGGTCGATCATCATCCACGACGGCCATCTCACAGCCCCAGACATCTGCTTGAGCACATTGTTCACCAAATCTGAGGGTTCTATACTTAAAGCATAATCGGGCACGTAAGGAGCATTGGTTCTGGGAGGTCGTGTGTATGGATGTGACCTTGCCTCCTTTTTATCATGAGGATCGTGTTTGTTATCTCTTGACTGTAGGGATTTTCAGTGAACCGAATCACAAAAACCCATGTGAACCGGATCGATTTATGGATATTGCATATACTCAAAATTCACAAAAACCTAGCATGCTCCTATGAATTTAATTCGATTCGTGGATTGAGAGATTACCATAATTCTGTAGAGTCTGATCCGATCTTTCGCGTTTGAATATCCAACTTTAATTCAACCACGCAATTCGATTAAATCTGCGAAAACAGAAATTAGAAATCTAATTTCTTGATAAAATTGAAAACAAAGAAAAAGAAAAAAAGAAGAATCTTGTTCTCTAGATCACATCTTCAGGGCTGTATCCCAATGCTGTTCAGATCTACTACTGGTGAGGACTCCACAGATCTGTAGTTGTGCAAGGCCAGAATCGAAATTCTCCTCCTTCTGCACTAGTCGTCGCCCACTCTCTCTCTCAACCTAGGGTTTCAAACTGATTTGAATGTTATGAAGTGGCTAGGGTTTTGAGAGAGAGTGTTGTCTATTTATAGACCTAGGGTTTTTACCCTAATGGGCTATTGGGCTCAATTCAACATATTTAATTGGGCCAGTCCTTGGACATAATGCAAATAATAAAGTGGGCCTATAAATTAATTAATTTCCATGTCCACAACCCAGGACACAATTAATTAATTAATATTAATTCTTTTTCACTACAGAATTAATACTGACCTACCCCTTTATTACCACGTTATGAGAACGGGCTGCATTAATTGAGAATCCCCATATTTAAGGTTACCGGACATTCATTAATTAATCGGAGCTTCTGACAAGATCTATCTACAATTAATTAATATCTTATTATTCCTGAGTAGTACCACTCAATCCTTATCACTCGAGCCTGAACTTAATCAGCCTGCAGGACTTTGGCACGATGAATGTTATTGAGCTCCTCAGGGAATGTCCTCATCATATTACTCGGATATGGTTACCTAAACCCAGTCTCAGGTGGTACTACACGAACTGTTGTTACCCAAAATGTGGATATACGAGCACTTTACTCAGGCTCTCCACCATGGCTAGTCAAAGCAACAGTCAACCCGTGCAAACCCCTGAACCTTCGTTAGGGTTTAGACTCAATCAATAACAAGATCTTGTATTCGCTGATGTCAGACAGTCGAATACATCTCACTGCGGTCCATCAATACGCCACCCTTGCGTACCAGCATGTCAAGTAACCAAGACAGACTACTTATTTCGACAATGTCGCAGCCATCCGGACAGACGTATCCTCATACGCTGTCTCGACTGTGATCAGGTTTATGTCTCACTAGGTCAAGTGATCATACTGTCTTCTGCGATCTACTACACGTCGTATGATCGTCCCTATCGGTGAGACGAGAGGATACCATTGTTACATACATGTAAGATTGCTTGACAGATAGGAGAAATAAAATATTGTATACTCATTATAATAAATGCTTTCAGTATACAAAACCCATCATTGACGACCTTCCAGGATTGCGGAGGGTGTTCCTCCTCGAGACCCGGTAGGGCTCGTTTTCCTCCCATTTGATTCGGGCCCCAACCTTGTTGAGGGCATCGTCCAGCGTCTGGCATGGGTACAAAGTTAATTCTTTGTACAAGTAAGAGTCTACATCAAGATCCTTCCTGAAAGCCCGATTGTAGTTGATTGGGGATAGTTTGGGATGTTGACCAATTACTTGTTGAAGCGAGCAACGTAGGAGCGCAATGGCTCCCTGGGCTTCTGGATGATGGCATAAAGCTCATCCGGGTGCTTCTCCAATTTCCGACTGCTAGCATATTTATGGTAGAAAAACTGGTGGAGCTCAGCGAAGGTAGATATGCACCCACGCGTGAGGCTCACGAACCACTCCTAGGTGGGTCCAGTCAGACTGGACCCGAAGTTCTTGCACATACATGCCTCCCGTTCTTCAGCTGGTATCGACACGACGAACATCTTTTGATTTTAAATTACGATGTGATTTTCTGGATCCGTGGTCCCATCGTATGGAACAAAATTTGGCAAGACGAACCTTGCCAAAATCTCAACGTTGGCAATTCTGGGAGCAAAGGGTGAGTCTGCGAAGCTTTTCCTTGCAATATTCCTCTCCGGTGGTGGTACTCCCGGAATACGGGCTAGCAGGGACTCGAAGTAGTTCGGCGGTTCTCGATCGCACTCATACTCATGGCAGCGACTACCGGGGTCTTGTGTTGGCTGTGTCCACTCGTGTTGTGGTCAAACTCCACGTTCAAGTTCCTCGGGGTGACCGACGGATGCCGTGTGGAACTTTCAGGGGCCGTGACCCATGATTGGTGATCCGCCACAGGCCTTGCCGCTCGGAGGCATTGATTCTCCTCCAGCACCTCTCGATGAGCCCTCGTCATTTGCTCCATCTGGAGGTTGATTCTCGCAATCTCCTGTTGTGCATCCCTCATCTAGTTCATGAGTTGCGCTACATTTGGATCGCTCATCGATGATGGATGGGGCGGAGGGAAGCTCAATGCCAGCTGTATCGGGCGGTCCCGCTCCATCTCAAGGAGAAGGTTTTGGAGCGCTCCTGCTCAAGTTCCCGTGGCCTCTGCCCCCTGGAGGGAAAAATTTTAGCGTCGGAGTTTACGATTGGAGCCTGTTCTTGAGCCACTTCCTGTCAAACGAGTTAGAATTTTGTTCCAAAGGCCCCACGGTGGGTGTCAATTTTTTTAGGTTCGATTTGTGATGAAATAGGGACCCTTGGAACTTATGACAAACAAAATAGAAAATAACTAAAGAACACGAAATAAGGTAATTAAATTATTAACGATGAAAATCGAGAGACCCTATTATAGTCTAAGGGATCCGTTACAACCCTAGCGAGTTTCGTGTGGTAGTTTCGATTTCTAAGGAGGTCGTTGTGGGTGGTGGTCGTTGCGCTTTCTTTGGGATCGTTCAGCTAAGGTTTTGACTGGATCACACGTTTCTATGCTGGTGACGTAAAGGAAGCGGTGGTGGTTCCGATTTTCCCGTGATAGTTGAATTAGGGCTTCCACCTGCCTTCCGCGTCTTACGCTTGGTTCAGTGCCCGCCTCCTTGAGCTCTCCTCATGTCTTTGTTTTCAACTCCAGGGTCCCCTGTTGGATGGGGTTCATGCTTCCTCTGGACGACGAGAAGGTCGTGAAGTGTAGGTCCTTAATTTTGGGTCGTGCCTCACGGGAGCTAGACATTGCTGGTAATTCGTCTCCATTGTGGACTAGTTGAGGTCGTCATCTGAAGATCGTGTAGCTCCTTTGGGTAGGTCCCCTTGGGTCGTGGTCCAGTGCGTTGGCCCTGAGCCTAGTTGAGTTCACTGTTTGGAGGTCATAGAGCCCGTTTGAGTGTGTCCTCTTGGGTCGTTGCCATCCTTACTGGACCTGAGCCTGGTTTTTCCTAACCCAATCATTTTTTGGTCCAACAACATTTAACTCTTTAGATAGTCAAGAATCTTATTTATTTAATTAATTTAAAATATAATATTATTAATTATATAAAACTTAGATTTTTAATATTTTAAATTGTAATAAGTATAATGAGTTTTTATTATTTTAATAACTACAGGAAAATAATTAATTTTAATAAATATAAAAAAATTTATACTCAAATAATATTTAGATAAAAAATAATTAATTTTTAAATATAATTAAGTTTATGAAATATGGTTCCAGAAAGTCTCGACTATGTTTGTGGATATTGAAGTATTCAATAATAAATTTCAAAACTCAATTATTCATTGATGTGATCAATCTAGTGATTCGTGTTAATTTCAGCATAAACTTTATTTTTAGCAACAAAAATATGTAAAGATGAGATCATACTATAAATAAAGTATAGGTAAATATGAATGTATTCGAACTTTTAAATTGATGGCATAAATGATTGATATAAAAATTACTCCCTCTGTCCCGCCAGATTAGTCCATATTTCCATTTTCGTCTGTCCCACTAGATTAGTCCACTTTCCTAAAATGAAAAAAAATCCTCTCACATCAATAAAATATTAATTCCACTACACTCACAAACATTGGTTTCTGTGCCGAAACCAAACTGGACTAATCTAATGGGACGGAGGGAGTACTATTTAGTAAAAAAACTTATTTACCAAAGCATTAATTACAACAAAAACACATAATTATATATGTATTATTGAGAAAATAGTAAATAAAACACATTATTTTTATGTTGTATGAAAACAAGACAAACATCATTTTATGAGATTTGTTATTATTGTTTATGCATAAATGTCATAATATAAAATAGTAATGTATTTTTGAAATGGAAAGTAACAAAAATTTAATTTTTGAGATTTCTTTCGTTTAATACATATTAAAAGATTTTAGCAATATAAGATCCAAGATTGGAATTTTATGCTCAAATTAAAAATAAAATAAAAAAATGAAATGGTATAATTGTTAAATGGGGGTGTCGGTGGGGAGGAACATAAGCAGGGTGGGTCCCTCCTAATTCCATGTTTCTCTCTCCAGCCTGTTTCCACTTAAACCCCCCCAACATCTTCCCACATACCAAACTAATCCTGGCCCTTCATTTTTTCTGTTGCTCCCATCTCATCGAATCACAGCCGTCTATATTTCTTTGAAACCACATTAATTGGCTATATTTTAAGAAGATTTTAATATGCTTTTATACAAATATGTAAAAATGTCCATTGTCGAGATTGCCCTCGAAACGATTTATCCTACACTTGGGGTAGTTTATTTTTACCCAAAATTGGATCACATGACAAACAATATTATGAGGATTTTGTAAAGGGAAAAGAAGGAAATATATTCCAAAGTTTTACTAATTAGGGAATTTTATTCCAATTAGGGAATTATATCCCAAAGTTTACTTTTGCTAGGGAATTTTATCCTCAAATGCCAACTCAACTTTTAAATAACACATGGCATTGATGTGGCGTTGACTCATAGATATGTCATTGCCATGTGGCATTGACGTGTCATTTTAATTTTTTAATAATATTTTTATTTTTAAAATATACTTTAATTGATAATTAATATATTTTATTTTTTAAAAATATTTTAGTTTTGAGTATTATTTTTATTTATCAATTATTATTTTTAAAATACATATTTGATATTTAAAATTAAAGTATTATTAAAAATAAATATTAATTATCAAATTAAAATTTATTATTAGAAAATCAAAATTGTGTGTATGTCCATAATATTTAATTCAATTAATATTATTATTTATAATATTTTAACTTAAAATATCAAATATGCATTTTTAAGAGAAAAATAATAGTTGAAATATAAGAATATTATTTAATAAACATAAAATATTATTAAAAATAATTTTTTTAAAAAATAGAAAAAAATAATTATCAAATTAAAAAATATTTTTAAAAATAAATATATTATTAAAATTTTAAAAATGCCACATCAATACCACATGACAATGATGTTACTATGATTCAGCGCCATGTCAATGCCATGTGGCATTTAAAAGTTGAGTTGGCATTTGAGGATAAGATTCCCTAACAAAACTAAACTTTGGGATATAATTCCATAATTGAAAAAAGTTGGGTTAAAATTCCCTAATTGGTTAAACTTTGGGATAAATTTCCCTGTTTTCCCTTTTGTAAAAGGGTAAATAGGGGAAAACACTCTAAATTATTGACATTTTTTTGAAAAATATTCTAATTTATTTTCATAAGTTAAAAATATCTCGATTTTTACTTTCATTTATAAATTATACCCTGATTTATTGATATTTTGGGAAAATATCCCAATGTATTTTATTAGTTAAAAATATCTTAATCTTTAATTTTATTTATGAATTATACCAAAACGAGAAATATTATTGGCTCACACAAAGATGACAGTCAAAAGAACTATCTTCGTCCGTGTAAATTTAATGTATTAAACAATAAATATTTGTTATATATTCTGAAAAGTATTTAAACTTCATGTTCTACTCTTTTTTTTTTCCTTCGGTTATTGTCACGTTCAATCCAAACCAAGACACATACATTTCTATAAAATATTATACGTCAAAACACGCATTGAGAGAAGAAAAATAAGGAATTCAAGCAACCGAAAAAAAAGAGCAAAACATGTAGTTTTAAATACTTTTCATAAGATAAATGCATTTGAATATATAGCAATACATTAAATTTAACACGGACGATGATATTGTTTTGACTGCCATCGTTGTATGAGATAATAATATTTTTCGTTTCGGTATAATTCATAAGAGAAATTAAAGATTGAAGTATTTTTAACTAATAATAATACATTAGAGTATTTTCCCAAAATATAAATAGATCATGGTATAATTCATAAATGGAAGTAAAAATTAGGGTATTTTTAACTTATGAAAATAGATTGAGATATTTTTAGGGTATTTTTCCCTATTTACCCTTTGTAAAATCCGATATTTATTATAATTTTCTCCTTTAAAACTTATTGCAATGCATTTTTCTGAACTAGTATTAGTTTCGGAAAATTAATTTTCTAAACGGTATAAAACTTACCTACGATGCTTGGCTTTCTCCAATGTATATTAGTTTAGTTGCACTAATAAAACTATCTTTGAGGGCTTCTTATTATTAAATTTGATAAGTCGAGTGCCTAAGTTGTCAATCTACTTTTTGATATTTGAAATATACAAATATTAAAGATAAAAATGTTGCAATGCAATTTAATCTCTTTCCTTTAATTTTAACATCTTAAATCTTATTTATGAAATGTAAATATCTAATCCCTTTCTATCAAGTTTTAATTTTATTTCCTTCTTAAGAAAATTTTATTAGAAAAATGAAATCACGGCACAACCCAATCAAGAAGAGCAGTTAATCCATATAAATATTATTAAACTATATTACAAACTATTATTTTTATTTAAAATTTATAGGAGAGTAAATTTTTGGCGATGAATAATTAACGTTTGCCAAAAATTTGTTATTTTTCATATTACAAAATATATTACGAATTATGTATATCTAATTGTAGTTTTCCAGTAAGTTACATTAATTTTTTGTTGCCGAAAATTTCCTCCTGTCATAAATTTAAAACAAATTTGATATTTTTGTAATATAATTGATGATAAAAACTTGTGCGAGATGATGCCTTTTTAAAATTTTAAGACATGTATAAAATATATTATTTAATAAATAAAGTATTTAAGCATATTAAATTGCATTGCTCAATTATTATTTGTTATGCTAAAATACATCATGAGTTAGTCTCAGATTAGGCACGCCTAAACGGTTTAGGAGTGTTTTATCCATTAACCCAAGCCAAACCCATATAATATATCCTAATAGGGGATTAATAAACCCTATTTGGAATGGGTGAACCCATTTGGGTATGGATAAAACCCGCCTAAACCGTTTAGGTGTGCCTAACGCAAGTTTTTGTCATACATGGGAAGGTCTCAGGTTAGGCACGCCTAAACTGTTTAAGCGGATTTTATCCATTAACCCAAATCAAACTCATGTAATATACCCTAATTGGGGATTAATAAACCCTATTTGGAATGGGTGAACCCATTTAGAAATGAATAAAACCCGCCTAAATCGTTTAGGCGTGCTTACGCAAGTTTTTGCCATTTTTTATAGGAGAACATCTAATGTTTAAGTGCCGCCTAAACTGAGCCCTATAATATGGTAAAAACTTGCGTTAGACACTAAACGGTTTAGGCGGGTGTTATCCATACCCAAATGGGTTCACCTATCCCAAATATGATTTATTAATTCTCAATTAGGATATATTGAATGATTTTGACTTGGATTAATGAATAAAACTCATCTAAACTGTTTAGACACGCTTAACCTGAAACCTTCATCTATAATATTGAACAGGTAACCTCTCAATTATAAGCAAGTTATTTTTACTAGTACTCCTGAACAGGTTAAATACTTAAATTTTGCCATTAGAAAAAAGTGAGAAGGATTGATTAAAAAAAAAAAAGAGGGGAGGGTATTTCTGGAAATTCAGATAATTGATTATAATTTATAAATGATGAGGAAATAGGAAAAAGAAAGGTGAAATAGACAGCTGATCTAACACAGTCTGTCGTCGGTGGACTCCTCTCTCTCTCTCTCTCTTGTTCTTTGCTTTTCTCTTCGCATTTCATCCAAACAAAATAAATCCGACTGACCACCAGAAACCTAGATTCTTTCTAATTCGTAGAAAAAAAAAAGGAATTTTAATCAAGGAAAAATATTTCAAATCACACTGGTGTGAGTAGGTAGTTAACCCTTCACTTTCTGTTCCTTTAATTTTCAATGCATTTGATGTTTCCATGTTCAGGATACATAATTCAATCTATTTGTTGCATTTTGAATCAAGCCCATCATTCAATCACTCACCAAAACCCCTAAAATCTTCTCCTTTCGTATAAATTTCTTGATCCATTTCGTGTTTCTGCAATTGAAAAGAAGAAAGAAGCTGAAGTCTCTGATTTAATTTTTATTCTTTTTGCGTGGCTAAGCAGAAAATGGAGCGCAGCAGGAGGATCGGCTTAGCAATCTGCTTCATAGCAATGGCGGCGTATATGGTGGGCGCGGCCGAGAAAGAAATTAAAGTGAAGATTGTTAAGGGGGAGAAGGTGTGCGACCAAGGATGGGAGTGCAAGGGTTACTCAAAATACTGCTGCAATCTCACCATCTCCGATTTCTTCCAGACCTACCAATTCGAGAATCTCTTTTCCAAGAGGAACTCGCCGGTGGCTAACGCCGTCGGCTTCTGGGATTACAGGTCCTTCATCCTCGCCGCCTCCATGTACGAGCACCTCGGATTCGGGACCACTGGCAACAAGACCATGCAGATGATGGAGGTTGCCGCATTCCTCGGCCATGTCGGCTGCAAAACTTCTTGTGAGTTTTTTCTTCAAGAACGCTTTTTTAAGGCTGAATCTCTTTAGTTGCGTAGATGGGGATGCGGTATTTATCATCGACTATTATTTTTTAGTTTGTTGATTGCACGTTTTGGATCTAGATATTTGGTATGGATTTGAGCTTGTAGCTAATTGTTTATTTATTTTGTAAATGTGGTTGGGGAATTGGGTGATCTAACTCTTATTTTGTTTGATTCCATTTAAATTTATAGTTTTCCAAGCAATTTGTCTTTGCCTATACTAAATGGTTTATCAGCTTTAAAGATTTTTGGGGGCTAAGTTGATTTTTTTGTCTTCTTTATTTATTTTTTGGGATCATATTTTTTCTTTGTATGTTCATGGTCGTTATTATGCTATTCATCTTGATAGTTTATATGAATGTAATTGATTGTTATCAAATAATACATGTGAGATGTCAAGAATTTTGCTCTATTTGCTGATTCTTCTTACATATGCTTGGGGACATACGTTAAAATATGTTGTTGAATAGATGATATGATTGGTATGTATCAGAGTTCTGGAATTTTGCATTGCTTACTTGAAGAATTCAACTTGTCTAGTGAGAAACATGCATTATTTTTTTGAGAAACATGCATTATTGGCTCCTAGTTTCTATCCGTGATAAAAAAGCACTCCAATTATTGCCCTTATATTTCAATGACAAAAATGAGAATTTGACATATGGAAGCAGAATTTTGGTAAAGTTGGCTAATCTGATTTTTGAATTGGCTTTTGCGAAACAATGTGGTAGATAGGAGAGAGGTTGTTGTATCTTTCTTCGCTTTTGGTCTTGCACAATAATCAGTATGGGAATCATGCAGGTGGTTATGGAGTGGCCACTGGTGGACCCCTGGCATGGGGTCTATGCTACAACAAGGAAATGAGTCCCAGCCAAAAGTATTGCGATGAATTCTACAAATATGAGTATCCATGTGCTCCGGGAGCAGATTACTATGGTCGTGGTGCTATTCCAATCTATTGGTACTTCATCAGTTCGTTAAAACTTTTTTGTTGTTCTCCTAAATGCATATCCGTGCTTTTAGTTAGTTTTGTGCTTGGCCTTGCAGTTGCTATTAGAAATCATGCTGGGATTAGTATTTTGAATTGATTTGGTGGTAGAATCGACTACTGCTTATCTCTGCAGGTTAAATGTTTATTTTCATTATGCCTACTCACTAATCCATCATAATCTTAGGAAGTTACTATAGTGGTTAGACAATGAAATTTACCCTCTGCCAGTAAAATTTCTTTCTTTTCCATTTGCATTTTTGAAGTCTTATATTTATGGTACCAAATATCTTTAGTTTTTATTCTATGAAGTAAAAAATTCATCTGTTTGAACGATCCCCTACTTAAGTTGTGGTGAAGTTATCTTTTTTATGTTTAATAAGATATTTAACTCAAGAGAAAGATATGTAAGGTAGGTTTCATTTTGTTCAATGTATGTTCAAATCAAGTAACCACTTTATCCTAATTAATATTTTACCTTATCTATGTGGTTAACACTATGTTTATTTTAACATATAGACTATGTTGAACTTGTTTGTTGGCTAAAAAACTTGTGGATTAAAACTATGTAAATAAGATTCCTCGTCTTCTTGTTTTCTTGTTCCAGGAACTACAATTATGGAGCTATTGGTGAAGGCATCAAGCAAGATTTGTTGAACCACCCCGAGTATGTTGAACAAAACGCCACTATTGCCTTCCAAACCGCAATCTGGAGGTGGATGACGCCATTGAAAAAGGGACAACCGTCTGCTCACGAAGCTTTCGTTGGGGACTGGAAACCCACAAAGAACGACACACTAGCTAAACGAGTTCCTGGATTCGGAGTCACAATGAATATTTTGTATGGAGATTACACCTGTGGGCAGGGCGACATCGATCCAATGAACAACATCGTATCTCACTTCCTCTACTATCTCGATTTACTGGGTGTGGGTCGGGAGCAAGCAGGACCCCATGAAGTGCTCTCCTGTGCGGAACAGGCTCCATTCAATCCTACTGTCAAATCATCATCTTGAAAAACCTTCATTCGACGCCGCGTAATAAGATTCTCCTGTATTTGTGTGATTAATCATCATATGTTGTTATAAGTGACTGGTATTGCTCAGGTTTTATTTATTGTTATACTGGTTTTGTGAATTCGAATTGCCTCTGTTGCTACTTGCTAGTGTATCATCATGAAGCTGTGATACTTCATTCATGAATGTACTTTGTTTGTTGGTTTATATTTGATTATTTTTTTGTTATTGTTATTCTTCTTGTTGTTGTTTCTTTGTTGCTGTTTGGTTTGAACCATGAGCTTCATTTTTAGCTTAAAATTGGCATTTTGATGAAAGAAGTTTTCGTTCGCATCTGGTTCAAGAAAAATTACAGATATGACGATTTTGGAAACGTTATTTAAAGACTTTGGAAGAAAATTAATTAAAACAATATTACATTAAAAACTAAAAGAATACTTACTCAACCCAAACTCTTCTAGAGAAGAGGAAGTGGGGTTGAAGACAATGAGAGTTGGAGTATAGGGTTTAGGTCATTTTTAACAAGAACATCAAACTCAGACCTAAAATGCATTAAATATTAAATCAAATAATAAGTCATCTCTAATCCAAAACACCAAACTTAAATTTAAATGAGTATTTTCAGCATTTTTTTTCCGTAAGTTTTTATACTTTTAGATAAACTAATGAAATAAATTAACAAAATACAAAAAGACAGAAAAGTAAATTTCATCTCAAAAGGACTACAATGTAAGTAAAAAGATTTTAAACAGTGAAATGCATATGTGCGATTATGGGAGGAGAGAGAGTACGTAAAAGTAAAACTCAAAATAGGTTATTGTTTGGTGTACGGATGGGGCACAAAAAACTCAAAAATTGAGTATGGGTTTTGGGTAAGCAATAGGGAAGCACAAGCTCTTTAGACTTAGGGATTTCTTATCTTACTATGAGAATAGAAAGAATAGAAAATAAAAAATAAAATAATATCTCTATATGTAATAAATTAAAAATAATAAACTCATAATTTATTATAGCAAAAATTTTAAATAAAATACATGCCTCATAGTCATAGCATTAATAATAATACAAAAAACTTAATTAAGATTCTAATAGATACATCAAGCAAAGATATAACAAAGGTGCCAGTAGTTCAACTACCAGAAAAACAGAAAACCCAACGACGCAACTTCCGCAAACAAGCTAACACTGAATACTAACCAGCAAATGAAGAAGATGATTATAGATAATCCCAGCTTTCCTCAAAAATACATTTCTCCACCTACAACGCTTGCATCACCTTGCTTTCTTTCGGATCTTTTAGGCGATTCTTGAACCCCAAAAGCTTGTTGAGGGCACCGACATAGGCTCGAACACTTGAGATGACGATATCCATTGATGCTCCCGTCCCACTGGGTTATATAGAAGAAGAGATTATGTTTTTCAGGTTCTAAAGAAAGACCAAAGGCAATATGAGATCTTTTTCTTTCTCGTTTTTCCATTTCGGTACCTGAATGCGCGGTTTATAGGCTCTCCCGTCAAAGCATGGGTTGATGTCACACTATCTTCAGCACGTATTAGAACCCTTGTTGTGGATATAGCATCGATGCCTTCAGTAACAGCATTCATGGAATACTCGAGAAGTGTTACGGGAACCTGTGATCAAGCAAAGCAGTAAATATGGCTGTTTCGTGATATTGAATGGAGTATTATTTACAAGACCAAGAACTAATAAATAAGAGTCTCTCTCGACATCTAAACAGTGAGGCTCATTGAGCCTGTTTGGTTGCAGAAATCCAGAATTAATTCACATGCATTATTAAACAGATGTGCGCATTCACTTTCATAGAAGCAGAAGAATGCACAAGCAACTGAAACGTTATGAAGCATCTAACCTTAACAATAAGGTCAACTGCCTTATATGCAGCATCAACAGGCCCTGTCCCAACTGAGCAAGAAATATGCTCGTCACCATTAGCATCACTGAGTTTAACTGTTGCGGTTGAAAGGCCAAGAGTTCCACATGTGACCTGCCCAAAGATACAATATTGGTAATTGAATGAAACATCATAATGTACCATGACTATATCCAGAGATGAGCAACAAAGCAGAAAGTAGGATGTAGACATGCCTGTACATCTTCAAGTTTCCAAACAATTTGTGGCTGGAAAACTTCATCGGAAACTAGGGCAACCAGGTCATCATCGGAGATATTCTGGAACATCGACAGAATATAACAGGTGATGGGAATAGCATGACAACATTATGAGTTAAGCATATATACGCACGTATAGCTGGTTAAACAGTCCACCAGTCACAACTAAGACCACTTCTGTAATGTATAACAGTTAAACAGTATACCAGTTTGCCAAAAGGACCAGTTGCAAAAAGAAAGCAAGAGAGTCTTCAATCATAATATTGTCTGTGATGTACAAGAAGAGGTTCCAATGATCATGTGCTTATTATAAACTTCTCATTTTTCTCAAACTTTTGAGTCAGAATATTTATGGAATAATTCATGTAGTCTGTCTAGGAAGATTTCAACAGCAAAGCAAGAACCTGAGTACCTTCTTATTTCCAGCTACAGCTTTGAAACGTGTAAATAGATCATCAAGTTCCTTGCCATCAATATCGTAACCAAGCTGCAGATTCATTCAGAGAAAACATGAATCCATAGGAAGAACAATTGCAGAAGCAAAATTGATAGTCAAAAAGAAGCTCAAATTTCCTATTTACCTCCAGCATTTTGGCTTTCAAAGCATGACGTCCACTGTAAAATAGTCCAAAAAAAAATTACTTATTTAAGAAAAATAATCTACCTACATCAGGTACTGGAGTATAAAGATGAAAATCATAAGAATAGTGATCAAGAAAGTAACATATACCAAATGACTCATAATTGAGGGCAGCCTATACGCTGTACATTCACCCGAATCATTACCAAATTAATCAGATCAAGAAGTAGTATTTATTATGCTTTTGCTTGTCTATTGTGATTATTCAGTATAGAGGAACTCTGAGTAACTGAACAAAAAATAATGCTTTGCATTTTATAAATTTCTTAATTGCACTAGACCTTGTAAACAAGATGGTAAAAACTTATATAAGTTATTGTACCAATCATAACTCCAATGCTAAAGAATCTAAGGTGGTAATTCTCTTTTCTTCCCCCAACTGGGATCAAAACAAAAACCATAAATAGGTATTATCTTATTCTAAAGCCCTGGTTCTTCACTAATTTTTTAAGCATCGTAGGGATGGAAACTTGACTGAAGAAAATGCTAGGCAATATAATCAGAATATGTTTTGTAAATAACATGAAATTTAGAGTAGAGTTAAAACTAACAGCTAATGTAAGTTTACAGCAGAAATACAAACTGAATGAGGCGCAGAATAATGGTGTTCTTTAATGAATGTACCGTATGATTGAAAAAATAAATAAGATCACAAAACTTAGAAGTTGCAATAAATGAACAACTGGAAGATAAGAAGAAATATGGAACAGAGTAATCGAGCATACCTGAGTTTTCCAAGCACTATACCAGACTCATTAGATCGAAGAAGTCCAATATCTTCTGGAGATATGATTTCATAAGTGTTTTTATGTTTAAGCATTCCATCCTACAAAATAGCACAAAAGATGAGTGAACAAGAAGTTCCAAACAGCTTAAAATGATTGGACTCAAGCAAATTCACCGATTGCAATTCATAAAATGGTAGATCAATAAGCCAAATATGTATTAATTGTATATGTAAAAGGCTTGTACACAAAGGAAAACTGATAAAACCAACCTGATGAATCCCACTTTCATGAGCAAAAGCATTAGCCCCAACAATTGCTTTGTGTGGTTGGACGCGCAGCCCACTGTACTCTTCAACCTGAAAACAGTGTTCAACAATGTGGGAACAATGTCTATGAGTGTGAGTGTGTTGCATGTGATAAAATGTTTACATAATTCAAGAAATGTTAAAAAACATAAATGAAGCTAAGGAGAGTATACCATCTTGCTTGCCATGACTATATGCTGAGTATTGATCCCTGTGTAAAGACCGTCTAATGCTTGGTCTCCACGGCATTTTAAGGCCATCACAACCTTAAGCAATCAGAAAATAAATTAACTTTTATTCAGAAGAACAATAGGGAACCTTGATGGTTCTTGAGCCAAGTTTGTAGTTTGTAACTGATAGAGAGCAGTTTTCCGAGGAAGGGCCTCGGCCATTGATAGTTT
>JAPKLW010001016.1:0-20124 GCA_026898455.1 Plectranthus barbatus | reverse complement strand
AGCAAGTAGCTACTGGGGAAGGGAAACTTAGCCAAATTTCCCAACAATTTCCCCCTTTTTGGTGCGATCAAAGCCTAACCAGCGAGCACTCAGCTGATGAGGAAAATTACAAAGCATTTCTGGGTTTTTACAAATAAACCTATCAGATCTAAACCCATGAAACTACTTCCTCACATCAGCTCTAACCTAAAAATCTTCCCCCTCAAACTGGGAGAGATATTGCTCGATTAAATTTTGAAGTAAAACTCTGAGCCAGGTTAGAATCAACAAAGTATCAAAATGAGTGCTGGTGCTGATTACACTGAATGTGTAAGTTCAGCTGGTAAGTAAAAAGTTGACATTAGTTGGACAATGAGAAATTGTCGTCAACCCGTCAGTAATCAATCCATTAATGATGTTACAATTACAAGTACAGGATTAAAACTGACTAGACTAACTGATACACAAGTACGTCCTAACTGGTACACAAGTACGTACTTGCATCAAGATACAAAACTAGTCCAACTGATACCAGAAAAACTACTGACTAGACTAACTGATACACAAGTTGTCAGCAGTACTTCGTTCTTCTTCAGTTAGACTGGCCCGCTCTTCCTTGGCAGTGATACAAAACCTATTTAGGTTTTGCTACCTTCGCTCCTTGGTGGCAATGTATCCATCTGCCTTTCTTCAGTTAGCGTGGCCTTCTCTTCATCAGCAGCTGCTCGCACCTCTTCCCCCTCTTTGATCTGCGCCAAAATGCACAAGAGAGATAGAGTCTTGCTTTCATCGTCCAGCTGTTCTGGTTCATATTGCTTGAGGACCAGCTTTTCGTTCAAGATCTTCTCCTTCTGAACTTGGGCCGCCCGGACTTGGGCATTTGAGAAATGGCGCCTTGTTGTCGGTTGTTTCAACTGAAACGATCGGACAAAGGGACGACGAAGGACATCATTCTCTAACTGCGCATAAGTTGTCATTTGGCTGTGAGCTTATGAATAGGGCATAAAGAAGAGGTTAGAATGCGAGTATATATGCACGATGCCATGCAGAATCGACGAGTGAGATGAATCTGCAAAAGTGATGATCAACGGTCTTCAGTAGGGCTCTCTTCCCTGTGGCAACGTGGTCTGACGATGCGAACGTGGGCTACGTCGTAGAGTTGTCTTGGTGCCCTGTGATTGGTGGAAACCAAAAAGGCGGACTGCGCAGCCACTGTGCGCATTAAATGTGGCATTAAATGCCGCATTAAATTCTGAGGCCAGTACACGCTACATGGATTTGAACAATCCCGCCAATTCTGCGACAGCTGGCTTGGCTAGGCATCACCAGCATACGCCAGTTGCATACTTCCCCCTAACTGGTTGGCCTCTTCATCAGTTGGCAACTGATACCACATGCTTATAATACATTCTGCTGGCAAACTCATCAGTTAGCAACTGATACCACTTAATGAAGAGCCATTTCTCCACTTGATGATAATTTCTTCAGTTAGCAGCTGATACTCCCTTGTAGATATACATCATCAGTTATCAACTGAGACCACTTGAGAAATCAACCACTTGCTGGTAGCACGTCCTGCTGGCAAACTCATCAGTTAGCAACTGATACCACTTGATGATCAGACTAGCGACCTTAACCAAATTGAGAGCTTGGACTCAATTTTCGCCAGTCGTGGGAATGACCACCAGTTGTCTGCTGGCAACTGGAAGTGGATCCATTTCTTCAACACTGCTAGAAAGTGGCAGCTGGGACCCAATTTCGCTTCAGCGGAAGATAAAAGCTGACAATATGAAATGAGAGCTGGGACTCATTTCCTTGGACAATTGAGGGATAAAGTCCGCCAGTAGATATCGTCTGTGGTTGAAAGACACCACTTGTCGAGAAACAACATACGAGGAAAGTGAAACGACTAAGAGCTTGGACTCAGTCGTAATCAGCATTCACCAGAAGATCAAGAACAGAATGAGAGCTTGGACTCATTCTTCCT
The DNA here is from genome assembly GCA_026898455.1 of Plectranthus barbatus. Taxonomy (NCBI): domain Eukaryota; kingdom Viridiplantae; phylum Streptophyta; class Magnoliopsida; order Lamiales; family Lamiaceae; genus Plectranthus; species Plectranthus barbatus. The sequence goes on along the minus strand of JAPKLW010001016.1, from coordinate 18,158 downwards.
CATCATTAAGGCTCGCATCAATCTCCATAAGACCGAGTTTGATGCACAACTCCTTGAATCTTGCTTCTGGCAGGGGCTTTGTGAAGATGTCAGCCAGTTGATCTTCAGTACGAATGTAGTCCACGCTGACATCCTTCTTCTCGACATGATCACGAATGAAGTGATGTCGAATGTCTATGTGCTTGGTTCTGGAGTGATGAATCGGATTCTTCGTGATGCACATAGCACTGTTGTTGTCGCAATAAATAGGAACACAGCCAGTGTCCACTTCATAATCAGCCAGTTGTTGCTTGAGCCAAATAATTTGAGCACAGCAACTGGCAGCGGCAACATACTCAGCCTCAGTGGTAGAAGTAGCTACAGAGTGCTGCTTCTTGCTGAACCAGCTAATCAGCTTGTGTCCGAGAAACTGACACGTACCACTGGTACTCTTGCGGTCAATACGGCATCCAGCGAAATCTGAATCTGAATATCCGATAAGCGTAAGCTCATCATTTCTGGGATACCATATTCCAAGAGATTCTGTCCCCTTCAGATATTTCACAATCCGTTTAGCAGCTTCCATGTGTGACTTCTTAGGATTAGCTTGAAATCTGGCACACACTCCGACTGAATACGAAATGTCGGGTCTGCTGGCAGTGAGATAGAGGAGTGATCCAATAATTCCTCGGTAAACAGTAGGATCAATTGATTCCCCTTGCTCATCAAGAAATATCTGGCAGCTGGTACTCATCGGGATCCTTAGAGACTTAGTCTTCTCTGGGCAATATTTCTGAATTAGATCCTTGGTATACTTCCGCTGGCTGATAAATATACCATCAGCTGACTGCTGGACCTGGAGTCCTAGGAAGTATGTTAACTTGCCCATCATACTCATCTGGAATGAGGTCTGCATCAGTTGAGAAAACTTCTCACAAAGAGTTATATTCTTCGACCCGAAAATAATGTCATCGACATAGATCTGCACCATCAGCATGTCAGCTCCATCGTTGAGAAGAAAGAGAGTCCGATCGATCTTCCCTTTCCGAAATCCATTGCTGGTGAGGAACTGAGATAGTGTATCATACCAAGCCCTGGGCGCCTGTTTCAATCCATACAGGGCCTTCCTTAGCTTGTACACTTTGGTGCCAATTTCAAATCCAGGAGGTTGCTCTACATATACCTCCTCCTTTAGTTCGCCATTCAAGAATGCGCTCTTCACGTCCATCTGGAACACCGTGAAGCCGTGATACGCTGCATAGGCCAAAAACAGCCGTATCGCCTCCATTCTTGCAACTGGTGCAAAGGTCTCATCAAAATCGATGCCTTCACACTGTCTATAGCCCTTGGCGACTAGACGAGCCTTGTTACGGACCACAATGCCATCTTTATCTCGCTTGTTCTTGAAAACCCACTTGGTGCCGATCACTGACTGGTGTGATGGTCTCTCTACCAAGTCCCAAACGTTGTTGCGAGTGAACTCCGCAAGCTCTTCGTGCATGGCATTGATCCAATCGGCAGATTCGAGCGCATCTTTGATGGACGTAGGTTCCATCTGAGAGATAAAGCAAGATAAAAGCGCTCTGCCGTGTCGAGTCTGGACAGAACCTTCCGGATCACCGAGAATAGCATCAGATGGGTGATCCCTCAGCCATTTGGGAGGACCAGCGACTGCTGGTGCCGGCTGTGAAACAGGTTCATCTGTCCTGACGACTGGTGCTTCCACATTTCCACCAGTCGGAGCTGCAACATCAGCTGGTGCTGGACCTTCACCAGTTGGAACAACTTCATCAGCATCACCTTCTGGCTGGTTGTCTGAATCTCCTCCAATGTTGTCAGCATCAGCTGGAACATCCTCTCCAGCTGGTCCATCACTGCCTTCTTCTTCAAAAAGGCCAGTAGGGATTCCCCCTAGATTGTTACTGGGTCCACTCAGGGAGATTGAGTGTAAGGTCTCAGCAAGGTCATTTGCATCACCGACCCTCTCAGGTTGCTGATGGGCACCTGAGGTAACTGGTTGTGAATATGATCCATTCATCGGTCTAGTCGAACCAGTTGGTTGAGCATTGGAAGAATTCCTGCCCAACTGGTCATTGACATCATTGACCTCAGGAACATCTTCTGCCAGTCGGCGTAAGGTCCTGCGCACTAAAGTAGCTTCATCAAAAACAACATTGCATGTTATTTCCACAAGCTGGGTCGTCTTGTTAAATACTCTATAGCCCTTGTGAGAGGGGTGTCCATATCCGACAAACACACCCTCATCAGCTTTAGGCGAGAAAGCATTTAAGTTCGACTTCCCATTATTATGGATATAACATGGAGAACCGAATGCACGAAGATGAGCTAAAGTAGGCTTACGACCGAAGTACACTTCGTAGGGAGTTTTCTGAAGTCTGTCGTTGATCCCGCTCCTATTCTGAGTATAGCAAGCAGTCACCAACGCCTCTCCCCAGAAACTCTGACCCAAACCAGACTCAGCCAGCATGGATCGGACTGCTTCCTTCAGCGTCCTGTTCCTACGTTCTGCCAGTCCATTCTGCTGTGGTTGCCTTGGAGTAGATCTCTCATGTTTGATCCCGGCCTCCGCGCAGAAATCCATCAGCGGACCATTGCAGAATTCAGTCCCATTGTCCGAACGAATTCGCTTCACAACAGCTTCTCTCTGCTTCTGAGCTTGGATGATCAATTCTGGAAGAATCATCTTCACCTCATCCTTTGTTCTGAGAAGCTTCACCCATGTATAGCGCGAGTAGTCATCGACTACCACCAGCGAATATCGTCTTCCTCCAATGGTTTGCGGCGTTACTGGTCCAAACAGGTCCATATGTAACAGCTCGAGTACCTGACTGGTACTAGGGTGAACTGGCGACTGGTTCTTGAAGGATTTCTTGGTCTGTTTGCCTTGCTGGCAGGCCTTGCAAATCCCTTCCTTCTTGAACCCGCCCTTGGGAAGACCATCTACAAGATCATGCTTGGTTAGATAATTAATAGTTTTGAAATTCAAATGACTTAACCTTTTGTGCCACAGCCAGTTGGTCTCCATGGAACTGGTGGCAACAAAGCATGTATCAGTCTTCCCGCTTTGCCAGTCAACGACATACAACCCTCCTTTGCGGACACCTTTCAGCTTGGTCTCGCCAGATTCTTCATTCTTGATTTGGCACCCGGATTTGTCAAACACAATGGTGTAACCATTGTCGCACAGCTGGCTGATGCTCAGGAGGTTGTGCTTCAGGTTGGTAACAAGGGACACGTTGACAATACGCACATCATCCTTCTCTATGCATCCCTTGCTGATAACTCTGCCCTTGGAGTTATCACCAAAAATAACTGGAGGTCCTCTGACCTTGGTGAGCTCCGAAAACAAGAACTCCTCACCAGTCATATGAGCGGAGCAACCACTGTCAATGATCCACTCGCTCGACCTCTGAAGCTGATACGCATGATCCTGTTCCTGCAAGAAAAATGAAATCATTTAGGTCCCCGATCATCAGCGGGTCCTGCAGGGTTAGATCTCTGGAACATTCCTTTCGGAATCCAGATTTGAGTAATCTTCAGCTCAGTGTTACCCTTGCTGACATTACTTGTAGCCTTTCCCTTCCTCTTAAAATAATGCATGGAATTGTTTTTGGAAGGTGTGGCTGTGTGTGCAGTTCCTCTAGAAGTATTCTTCTTCTGAGGAGATCGGAAATTTCTTTCCGACCGCTTGTGCTGCCTTGGTGGTCTTTGGAACTGTGGACCACGGTGGTTAGCCTTCCTAGCCCTTGATGAAAACATTTGATTGGGCTCAGGCCTCCGATAGATATTCCTCCTATCGGGAATTGTCCTTCTCTCAGTATTCTGCTGAGAGTGGGACCCCTTGTAAGTATGCTGGCAACTGGCATACTTGTAAGGTTGTGTGTGGAACCTCTGGACAGCTGGTGCTGGCTGTCGGGTTCCACTGGCTGCTGGTGCTGACTTCCTTGCCTTGGAATATTTTGGCTTAGTCAGCTTCTTAGGGTGTGCTGGCGTCTTGTCAGCAGAGGAATTTGCCAGTCGAGGTTGTTGTCGTGATGACTCACCTCTATATCTGGGCTGATGATTCCTTTGCTGATCAGCCATACGAGGTATGCTGGCAGCACCAGCTGGTGCTGACTCATTTACCATTCTGCCCTTACCCTTACCAGCATTGGGTTGGTTTATGCTCGAATCATTTGTAAATCCCAACCCGGATTTATCACAGGGCTTTCTCCAATGACTTAGAGCTGCCTCTAAATCTCTGGAACCCTTGTTCAGAAAATTGATCTTATTTTCTTGCTCCAGAACAAGATTGTGAAAGTTATCTCGCTCAGTTTTAGCAACTTGGAAATCTTGGAGCAATTCGAAATGAGCCTTTTTCAAAGTTTCTAGCTCTTCGCTGAGTGACCTAGATTTTTCAATCTCACTGGTCAAAATGGAAACTTGATTTTTCAGCGAAGTGTTTTCGCCAGCTAAAACATTTTTCATTTCATAAAATTTTAAAAACTCATTCTGAAGAACATCTAAAGTGACATCTTCTGAGTCGGAGCAATGCGACTCAGAATCGTCTATGATTTGAACAGGCATGATATGCAATTGAGGATCTGATTGTACCTCATCATCAGCAGTCAATGCTAGATGTTCTTCCTTGTCAGCATCTTCTTCAGCTGACACTTCTCCTAGAGCAGCCATGAATGCCAGAAGAGCTTCTTCTTCAGACTCTCCATCTGACTCGTATTCCCCATCATCATGGTCGGGGATATCAGGAACTTCAGTCCTTGTCAGCATGGCTTTGGCAACTGCCCTGGAGGCACGCTCTTCAAAGAGCTTCTTCAGCCTTTCCCTCTCAGTTTTGTCCACCTGCGGACATTCAAATTTTAAATGGTCAGGGGATTGGCATTGATAGCAAGCACGAGGAGCTCTTTTGACGAATTTCCCGTCAGTTGAGCTTGAAGAGACTCCCTGCTTTGACTTAGCCTTTTCCAGTAGGACGGCCAGTCGTTTCATTTGCTGCTCAAGTTCAGCGATAGAGCTCTCGCCACTTTTGGAGTAAGATCCTGACGTGGATGGGATCTCCTTCGGCTGGTTGGTCTGCCCAGCAGGTCTGTCAGCATGGAAGGGCTTCTTGGGCATCCGCTTGAAGTCCTTCTTGACGAAGTAAGCTTCGTCCTGAGCCTTAACGCTGGGGGATCCAACATTCCTGATAGCCTCGTTTTTATTCACTATCTGGATATCCCATTCATGTGCCTGCAACTGAGCAAACACTTCTTTAGGAGTTAGTTTGGATAAATCTTTCTCCTTTAGTGCGGTGGTTTTCACAAACCAATCCTCCTTCGGCATCTTGGACAGGATCTTCGAGTTAAGATCAGCATTTTCGTACTCCCTGCCCAGAGACTTCAGCTCGCTGACAATGGCGTTGAATCTCGCCTCCATCTCCTTGATGGTTTCTCCAGTCAGCATCTGGAAGGACTCATATTTATCCACCGCAACCTGCAATTTGTTGCGTTTCATTTGGTCAGTTTCTTGACATAAACTATCAAGAAAATCCCATACTCCCTTAGTAGTATCAAACCGCAGTGCGTCCTCCATCAGCGATTCTGGAAGGCACGCAAGGATCAGCTCATGTGCAATGGAATCCAGCTGATTCCGCTTTCTGTCCTCAGCATTCCATTCATCTTGGGGCTTTGGGACCACCGCAGCTGGACGATCTCCCAGCTGATGCTGAATCTTGGTGATCTCTATTGGCCCTGTCTCCAGTACATCTTTCATGTCTGGATGGATGCTCTTCAGGGAGATAAGCGTCCTCTTTCGCCATGTAGAGTGCTTCTCCGTCTTGTAGTCCATTAGCTTTGGGATATTCATCTTGAAGTACCTGAGCTAGACAAACAGACAAACAAACAGGAGTGCAAGGAAACGTGGATCACGGTCCTAAGCGACACAGAAACGAACGGTCTGTAAGAACCGTCCGCTCTGATACCACTTGTTGGTCCCGGATATCAGGGTATACTTTGGCAGCGGAAAATACGTAAGTTCGTTTCTTGCACTCTGCTGGTTACACAGCTGACTGGGACCTTGTCAGCTGGTAAGTCAACTGGCAACTGAGTATTCAGCTGACTGGCAACTGGCTGGTCAGCTGATGACTCAGGACTTAGAAAATTTTAGAGTCGAGTTTGCACAGTTATAAACTGGTTTCAGTTATACTCCAGCACTTGGGTGCTGGGTTTTAAATCAGTAAGTAAATGCTGAAAGCAGTAAATAACAAGGATATTTTATAGTGGTTCGATCAACTGATCTACGTCCACTCTCCAGTCGAAGCACTGGAAATTCACTAAGAAGAGTAATCCGGTACAAGATTTCCTACGACCTATTTCCAGCTGATGAATGCCCCGTCCACCAGTCCACTGGATCAACCGCTCCCGGGTCTTGTCCTTCTTCAACTCTTGTCAGCTGGATGGAGTGCGAGCACGTCACTTTAACCTCCACCGGTACCACTGACGATGTGGGTGTTTAGTTCTCCCAAGAACTTGACTCTTGCTGGCGGCAAAACTGCCCGTAATAACTCTGGAGCTGGCTGGCTCAAGAGCTGCTATGTTCTTCCTCGGAATGAGAAAGAACACCAAATGAGATCAATAACTCACAAGCTAGAAGCTTGGAGTCTCGTGTTCAAATGATTGACACACGGAGTAGCTTTAAGAAAAGCCTCGAAAGATTGCTTATACGCTGATATGAATGCGTTTGAGCTTTCGGTAGTTCAGGAGTGGCTAAGAGTGGGCAAGAGTATTGAATGCTGTTGGATCTCACGTATTTATAGACGTGAGATTCAGATTCAAATACTAGCCGTTTGGACACATCCGGAAAAGTCTCTGTCCTCGCATGTCCTTCTGCAGGCGGCAGGTAGGAATTTCCGGAAAGCGCCATACCTTTGATCGCTTTATCTGACACAGATCTCTTTGTGTCAGAACGACTCTATTCGTCAGTACGAGGAATCGCAACTGGTGTCTTGAACTGATAGACTTTAAGGCATCCTCCTTAAAGTTATACACTGTCAGTTACTTCCTCAGACGAATCTTCTTTTTGTCTCTAAGTCTTCGGGAGAGCGAATCTTCAATTCTGCTGATAACCTCCGACTGGTAGATCATACTGGTGATCTTTGTGCTGGCAGTCTCTGCTGGTGACTTTCCTTAGCACAATCAAGGTCTACCAATTCGTCTGATGTTATCTCTTGGAATCTCCCGTGACTGGTGGCTTCACCGCTGGTGAATAGTGTCAGCCAGAACACATATTCTGCTGGTAGATCTGTCAGCCTCCTGCTGATGAAATCTTCCCACTGGTGAACAGTAGCCAGTCGATAGCTCAACTCTATGCTGATGAACAGTGTCAGCATGAGTCTTCGTCAGCCGCTTGCTGGTGAGACTTCTCTCAACTGGTAAGCACATCTCATGCTGGTGAACAGTAGCCAGCATGAGTCTTGATCAGCTGCGACTTACAACTCAAAATACCTATACAGGACTTTACATTTGAGACTAGAGCTATTCTAGAGACAAACTGACGCTGGTTGGACTTAGGATTTGATCCACCAAAACACCAAACTAGAATCTAAGCAAGTAGCTACTGGGGAAGGGAAACTTAGCCAAATTTCCCAACAACGATCTTATGCACGATTCGCAATTTACGTGCATATCGGCTTACCATCATTAATCGAAAAGACGATAGTCATAACTTTTCTACACTTTTCGAAGAAACTTTTCAACTTCTACTTTCCAAAATCGGACGAAAACCCTATCTCTCTCCATTCGGAAGCTCTCGCCGGATTATTTTCAACGATAAACATCGAATGATGCCTCCAAAGAGAAACTCAGAAAGTTCCCTTGGTGCAGGTAAGAGTATTTCTAACATCTTCGTTGATTTTTAAACTATTTACCTTTTGCATGTGAAGAACACGAACTTCATTTTTAGAAGATATTAAAAGATGATACGTTAAAAAGGAAAAATAAACATTGTATTTCAAGCATGAAATTATTTCTCTGAAAATGTTTTTGTTCTTTTGCCTAAAACATTATTTTATGATTTTTTAAGTATATTTCGCATAAAATATACAAAACTACTTTTTTAGAGTTCAAAAAATGATAGTGTTTCGTCATTTCTAGTGCTTGAATCACTGATATGTTCTCATAAATATACGAAATATAAAAATAAACATTGTATTTCTATCATGATGTGTTCTCTGAAAATGTTTTTGTTGTTTTGCCTAAAACTTTATTTTATGATTTTTTAAGTATATTTCGCATAATAATTAAAGAAATGCATTGTTAGGGTTCAAAAAATGCTAATGTTTCGTCTTTCCTAGTGGTTGTGTAACTGATTCGTACTCATAAATGTATGATATATAGAAAATGCATCTTATTACTTACAATAATGCTAATGTTTCGTCTTTCCTAGTGGTTGTGTAACTGATTCGTACTCATAAATGTATGATATATAGAAAATGCATCTTATTACTTACAATAATGCTAACTATCCTAGTGGTTGTGTAACTGATTCGTATTCAACTCATAAATGTATGATATATAGAAAATGCATCTTATTATTTACAATAATGCTAACTATCCTAGTGGTTGTGTAACTGATTTGTATTCAACTCATAAATGTATGATATATAGAAAATGCATCTTATTACTTACAATAATGCTAATGTTTCGTCTTTCCTAGTAGTTGTGTAACTAATTCGTACTCGTAAATGTATGATATATAGAAAATGCATCTATTACTTACAAATAATGCTAACTTTCCTAGTGGTTGTGTAACTAATTCGTACTCACGAATGTATGATATATAGAAAATGCATCTAATTACTTACAATAATGCTAACTTTCCTTGTGCTTCAATCAGTAATGTGTACTCATGAAACTTTGTTTAATATGTTATTTTTTCATAGGAAAAAAACGAGGGAAAAACGAGGATTCAAATATAGACCAACAACCACAGCCTCACAAAGCAAGCACAACCACTATTGTTCAGAATGAATACCCAGATTTATCATGTCGATCAAGTCCAAACATGCTAGTTCTTGCTTTGTTGGAAATGACCCCTGCACAGAAAAAAGTTGTTATAGATATAGGATTTAAAGCTCTATTCAACATAGACGCCAGAGAAATACCAGGAAAATTAGCAAACTGGTGTATGTCTAATTTGGAGCCAATTACATGTAGTCTGTTGATGAATGATGGAACCAAGTTGCATATTCGTGAAGAAGATGTCTGGCTTACACTTGGCTTACCAAGAGGACGAATACCAGTTGATCGGAAAGCAAAAATGGCAGACAACACCTTATTAGATAAATGGATGTTGAAGATGGGAAAACCGAAGATGAATATCCTTACCGTAGATGTTTAGAATGCTATGAAAAGTGATAAACGTGGTGGAAGTTGGTTTAAGAAAAACTTTCTAGTACTCATGGAGGCAAGTTTATTTGAACATGTTGCAGATGGATATGTTAAACCTAGGATAATGGACAATATGTCTGATTTGGACTCAATAAAAGATATGAACTGGAGTGCATATATGATATCTGTTTTGCTTCGTACTCATGAGTGCTGGAAGAAGAATCCACAGGGCAAGTTCACAGGACCAACACTATTTGTCATTGTAAGTATTCTTATTTTTATAATTTAACTTATTATATTTAAATTCATAATCAGAATAAAATTTAAACATTAATTTATATATTTTGTAGGCTTTCTATGTTGACAGAGTAGTACCCTACTCAAGGACTGTCTTTCGTTGCTTCCCAACAATCACAGGTTGGGAACACAATATTCTTCGACAAAGACAAACTTTTGAAATGAGGAATGGTGGATTTGGAAAAGGATGTGTTGAGAAACATTTGAAAACAAAAACAGTAATGCAAGACTCTATTGTTATTTCAAATGAGATGGAAGGCATGTCTGAAGCTGAACGTCGTGCACGGAAAATGATTACCACAGCAAGAGATTTGGCAAGTTTGATGTATGAGATGTTAGTTCAAATAAAAGACACACCAGCAAAGATTTTAGAAGATGAAATATTTCAGCTGGCATTACAAACTTTTCATAATCTCATGGGTGTAACACAACAGCCAAACTCAGCAATATGTGGACCAGCAACTTCTCTCAGCCAGGCAATCTTGGACAAATAGTGGGCAGATCCTGAATGGAATAGATGCCTTGATGAAATTATGACTGTTATTGTAGAGAAACAGAAGTTAGTAAGATTGGATGAAGACTCAAGAAATGAGAATGAGGAGGTATACAATATTTTTTATGCATTATTTAGCTGATAACTAGGCATTATACATCTTTAAAAATAGCATTATATTAAAATAAAATTATTCTCATTAGCATTATTCATGCAACTGAAATGAATTTTAAACATATTAGTTACATTTTAAATTATTTATAATACTCATTGATCAAAATGATTTATGCAGGGTTTGAATCAAGATAATAGACTGAAGTATATAAATATTTAATATTCATTACTCATTAAATATTATATTATTATAATTATTAATAATAATTGCAAATTACAGAGAAATATTCCACTTGGAGAAAGTGATCAAGCAATGGAACAGGAAACTGAAATTCATGACAGAGTCCAGGTAATACAAACAAATAATATTTTAATTATATTTTAATAAACACATCTAACTTTAAAAATCTCATACATGAGTCTGATAATGCAATTCATTCAGTTTTGGAGGTTCAGCACTTCAACAATATATATAAATATATATATATTTTTTATGAAATTGTTACCATGATATACTTAACAAATTTAAAATTTACAGGATTTGGCAACATCTGGATTAGTTGGTGAAGAAAATATGAATGAATTTGTTGATGAGGAAAATATACATGATTTGGCAAAAGATCAGCTGGAAAGTGAAACAAATGATGAGCAGGAACAAGAAGCTGCTTCTGAGGTAACACTAAAATTTATCATTCAAAATGCATCGCTCTTATATGTATAATGCATTAATTCTAAGTAAAACATGCATAATTTTTCTGCAATATTTTATATATTTTCAGCCATGTGATATTGCTACCAGGTCACAAACAAAGAAAAAACAAAGCAAAGAGGACGTTGAAATTCAGAAGCAAGCCGAAAAACAGAAAGAAACCAAAAAAGTGCAGGTATATATAAATACATTAATAATATGTATATAATGCATCACATTTATTCAAAAAATGCATCACTTTTATGTAACAATGATATTGTTTGATATTAATATAGGAATCTGAAATTCAGATACAAAAGTTGAAACGCGATAACCGAGATAGAAAGAAACCAACAACATTGCAATCTCCATATACCGAGGAGAAAAGCAAGACACCATTGACCCTTGATGCACGGGAGAAAGCTGTTTACTACTGGGTTATGACTTGGGACAAGATTTTGGATAAGTAAGAAAGATGAAATTCTTTCCTTTTTCTAAAAAATAATAACTACTAACTCATTTAATATTTATGTTTTGCACAGGAATGATAATTTTTATACTGATGATAACACCAACATTGGGAGATCTCATATAAAATCAATGGCTACCAAACAGATATATCAAAGCTTCCATCATAGATATTTGGGTTGTTTATCTGAACAACATTGAGAAAAACAAAGCAGTTGGGTCAACTTCACTGTTTTTTTTCACCACATATCCATGTGTAAGCTTTACTATAATCTACATTTCTATTTATCACTTCTAGCATATAAGTTTAACAAACAAATAATATATGTAAATTAGAGCTTCACTGTTGTTGACTCACCAAAGACTTGGAGTGATGAAATAATTCAGGAAAAATTCAATGAAAAAATTGAAGATGACTTGACCAGAATGAATGATGCAAAGCTGAACAATATTGAATTGGTATGTGATCTAGACAAAATATGCAAGATTTATAATCTTTATCTAATACAAATTATAATGCATTTTTCTTCTTTCTTGAAGGTGTTCTTTCCTGTGTGTCAATCTGATCATTTCTATATCGTTTGCATCAACTTCAAAGCCAAGAGTGTTGTCATTATAGATAATTCAAATGCAGTGGAAAACGAACCAATTGAAGTCAAATATGGGTCTGCTCCGCAAAAGCTAGTAAGAAACACTAAGTTATTAACAATAAACATAAATATTTATACTTTAATTTGACATTCAAATCTTTTATTGCAGTTAAAATGTTTTACTCAATATATGTCATAAAAAAGACTCCATGTCAAGTCAAAGGCTATTGCTTCAGCATCAATTCAGAGGTTACGTATGCCACGGAGGGATGCTACAAACAAAGTTGACTGTGGAGTGTATGTCATGAGGCATATGGAAACCTACAAGGGCCAGAAACTCAATGAGTGGAAAACTGACCTCAAGAAAATCAATGTCAAGCTGTTGAAGCTCTTCCGAGCTAAATACTGCACAATCCTGCTGACAAATAAGATCAACCAAAAATCTGAGAAGAACATTAAAGAAGCAGAAGAGCATTTCAACAATGGCAGGAAGGATCAAGACATTGATGTGGTCAACTTAATTGATGGTTTCAATGAGCCGCCTGATGAAAAATCTGATGACGAGTAAACGTTTCCTTTGATGTGTATCTGAAACAATCAACTTTTTTTTTGTCTGTCTGCTTGAAGCTACAAAACAATATTTTTGTCTTTTAAGAATGATATGATATACTTAGTATGCCCAAATTTAGTTCATTACTTATATGAAATCTCTGTTTTACGTTTATGTATATGTGATTTTTATTAAATGATAAGAAATATCTTCAAAAATATTTCTTAAAAATTGCATTATGTAATTTACAAAATGCTAAATGTACAAAATATGTATCTTGATTACTTAAAAAATGCATCAATAATCTGTCATAAGTATCTATATTTTCTAAACAAAATTATTAAGTTTTTTTTTATCAATAATTCAACTTGGTACTCTTTATTGAACAAATTTTTTTACACCATTACAAAATATACAAAAATATATCAAACAGACATTAGAAACATAAAAAAATATAAACTCAAAAAATATTCTAATTATTAAAACGACTGTTTATTAAAAAATGCATACCAAATGTAGGAAAAATGCAAGCATCATGTTTATTGCTAAAAAAATTAAATCTAACAAAAATACTCTAGTTTTTTCTTTCCACAATTCCCGGCATCATGATTAGTCAATAACTTACATTTTGCACAATGCCGTTTTGACTTTTCCAACATTCTGCTTGCCTTCTCCTTTCTTGAAATAATCCGGCTACCACTACTCTTAGTCTTCACAATATTTGGTGGAAGAATATCAATTTTCTCAGGAACTGCACCTCCATAAAATTCGTCAAATAACTTCTTTTTATCAGCAAAAGCAGATGGTGAAGCTATGCCAGTTATACAGCTACCCACATCATCAACCCAGATAGAAATTTAGACAATTTATCAATATCACCATCTATTCTTTGAATCCAACCAAAGACTGAAGACATAATCGTATTCACCATCCTCTGTTTGTCATCAACATAATATTGCACCACATCATCCAATGAAACGCCATGTACAGGTTTAACCTGAGCAATTTTCTGCCATCGTCCACAAACATACTTATCTGGAACACACTGAAGCTCTTTATTCTTCAATGCAAAAAAGATGTGTCGACACAAATCCCCATCCTTCCAAACATTTTGCATGAACAGACATAAGTATCTTCATCCTTATTATATATAACACTGAAATTATTACCAAATTCACATTTAAACTTGTATTTTTCAGTGTTATCTACAACAATAATCTCCAACATAGTGTAGTCGAAACAAGATGCAACAATTTCTTCCTGAACATGTTTAAAAATCTTTGAAGTAAACAACTTAGCAGAATGCTTTTGAATAGCTAGCTTTGTAGACAATATAAGAAGACCAGTCTTGTCAATATAATTCAATTTGGCATGACGGTGTCTTTGAGCATCAAGCGCATTATTATAATGCATCCAAAACTGCATCAAATTAAATCGAGACCTAGTATAACGTTTGAAAAAATGATTCTCACTCTCTGAAATAAATGTTGTTCAAACCAATCCACTCATTCCAAAATCTCTAAAAAATGCTGGTACCCAATAATATATATTCTCAAACATTGTCTAAAACCATGGATTATCAACCAAACCAAATTTCTTCATTATACCAACCCATGACTTTTCAAACACATCAGGTTCAACCAGTTCTGACCACACACAATCTTTCAGACTTTTCTTAAATAACTCATTAGAATGAAGTGCTTTTGAAACCTTATCTGCAAGTTTCAACATGATGTGCCACATACACCAACGATGACGAGTATTGACCAAAACTCGTTCCACAGCCACCTTCATTCCCAAGTCTTGATCAGTAATAATCAAACTTGGTGCTATTCCCATACAATCAACAAAATTTTCAAATAACCAAGAAAACGACGCAACATCTTCATTTGACAATAAACCAGCAGCAAAAGAAACAGGCATTCCATGATTATCCTTACCAGTAAATGGAGCAAAAATAATACAATACCTATAAAACAAAATACATAGCATTAGTGCATATATATATATAAGAAAAAATGCATTACACAATGTAAATTAATGCATACATATAATATAAAAAATGTACCGTATACATTATTTTAATGCACAAAATAAACAATTATACTGCCTACAAATTAAATGCTTTAACACTTCAAAGAAAATGCATAAAGAATATAATATACCAGCATCAATGCATATATAAATTACAGAAAATGCATCATAATTTATACGAAAGATGCGCCATAAATGTTCAATTAATGCAAAAACTAACACTTATGCTGCCTATTAAATAAATGCAGTAGCACTTACAAAACAAATATACACAAAAAAAATAATTAAAAAGGCTATATAAAATGTAATATAAACAGAAAGAAACTTACTTGTTCGTAGAATAAGTTGTAACAAAAGCAACAACATCACCAAACATATGATAATTCCTTCTTGAAATAGCATCACACCAAAATAACCTTTTCAATTTCTCCTCAGAGTCAGTCTCATATTCATAAACAAATCCTTCACAATCATCTTTTTTCCTTTGCATCTCATTCAAAAGCATCTGAGCATCTGAGCCATCCACAAAAGCCCTCATATCTCGAGAAAAATTTCGCACTTCCATAATTGAACAGCCAACACCAACATGTCCCCCAAGCAACTCAGATAGTAATTTATATGGAATGTGTTGGTCCAATGCTAGCTTTAGCACAATCTAAAATAAATCTCTGATGCATAATATCAAGATTACGATTTACCTTCATAAAAACTTTATCTTGTTCCTCCACCAAATCGTGATTATGCTCCTCAATAAAACTATAAACCACATATCCAACAATAGATTCAAATTTAAAAACAATCTTAGCATCACATCCACATCTCATAGAAACATGCCGTTTTTTACTACTAGATGCTTCACCTAAATCTCTCTTACCACCTTCACCACCATACTTTTCACCTTGCCGACTACATACCACATATCGCCAAATAACAACATCATCAATCTTTGTTGCACTTGACAATCGAATATCAAAACCAGAAACACGTGCATAACTCCTGTAAAATTCAAAAGCTTCATCCAATTTGGTAAAGTATTTTCCTTTTCTCTGTTTCAAAGATTCATCACAAACAGGAATGAACTTATCTGAAACAAGTAAAATATTAATATTGATTACAAGTTATAATAATGCAGTATACACGCTAAAATAATGCAATATTTCAATTATGTATAACAATACAAATACAACAAACAACAAACAATAAAACATCATATTTTTAAAAAAAACGTATGCATAAAATCAAATAAAACTATAAAAACAGAACAAATAAGAATAGCCTCACGTGAATAAAGATTCAGACTCTCAATAATATTCAACAAACTTCAAAGCACATGTCAAAACAGGATCCACAATCCAAGTCTAATGAACTTAGTTCATAGCTAAAGAAGAGAAACACAAAATAATAAGTAGATTTATCGCAAAATCTTAAACAATCGACGGAATCATATCATGATTATAACCAAGAGCAAACGAACAAAAAATACTTCAATTTTCATACCTTGCTCCTCACCAGTCATCATATTTTGTCTCGCTCTCAGCCAAAAACACAAAACAAGAGAAACGAACTATAATCGAAGAAGAAGAACAAAAATTTAAAGGAGCAATCGCGATCCTCTTCAAATCTTCAGCCCGCGTTCAGATATAGGAAAATCTGTTATGATTTTTACGAATCCGATTAGCTTAGGACAATTACCAAAATTAAAATTACAATTACTATCTTACCATTTTATTAAAAATCTGGTGCGAATTAATTAAAGGGGCTAATCTAATCTGATCCGTCCATTTACAAAAATAAACGCACTATATTCTTTCTCATTTAACATGGGAAAGTCTATTATTATATGATCACAACTCTCTCTCTCTCTCTATATATATATATATCATATGATATAGTATTAATATTGATGATCACAAGAGAAAAATGAGAACACATAAGCACAATATTCAAGTACATATTTATATGAGAAAGATGATATGGGTAGTGATGTGTGGAGTGCAAGAGATGAGAGATGTCAAATAAAATTTTAAATTTGTTAAGACATGTTGAATAATTGTCGAAAGCAACTAAAACATTCAATATTTGAGCTCATATTTTTAAAAAATTATATTTAACGACAATATATTACCCATTAAATAATATTAATATATTACTAATAAAATCTATACGTCACACAGGTGATAAGCTAGTTATTAATAAAATAAAATTTTGATTTTATAACTTTATTTTTAATTCTATTAAATATTTAAATCGAGAGCGTAACCAATTACGCGGCACTTATGTGATGACTGCGTTAAATAAGTAAATAATTGTTTGTTGAATAGTAATCTCTATTATATTTATATATATACCTAAAAATAAGAACCTTAAAAAATAATCCACCCATATTAAACTTCCTAAAATAACATTGCAAAAATTAATGAAAGAAATCGATGTGGTGGAATAAAATTTCCGGAAATAATTATAAGAATAAAGGAGTTGATTGAAACAATTATTGTAATAGGTGAAAATAAGGAAATATTTAATATCTTCATTCAAATATTATTAAATAATGCCAATATTAATTAAAAATAAATATGAAAAATAAAAGAATATTTTTTATTAAAATATTTTGTTTTTCAAGCAATACTTTTATAGTTTGATAATATTTTAATGAAGAAAATATATATCGTTTATTTTAATGAAGTAATGAATAAATATTAATTAATAAATATATATGTAAAATTAATACTTTTATTTTAAATAATACTCCCTCCGTCCCGCCCGAATTGTTACACTTACCAAATTGGGCGTCCCACCCGAATTGTTACATTTCTAAAAAAGGTAACTTTTTCACACTCAACAATAAAATATTAATCCCACTAACTCATTCTACACTCACAACTCTTAATTCCCGTGCCGAAAAGAAGTGTAACAATTCGCACGGGACGGAGGGAGTATCTTAATTAAAAAATAAAAATAAAAATATATAAATAATCAAATTATAATATATTACGAAAAAAACAATTTTTTAGATATGTGACAGTGAGTCAACGACACATCAGCATCACGTGACACTTAACAATAAAGTCAGCAAAGGAGGATAAATTTCACACGAAACTAAACCTGAGATATAATTTCCTAACTGAACAACTTTGGGATATATTTTCTGGATTTGTGAAAAATAATATATACTTCCTTATTTTCCAAAAATTGCATCATCATGCTATAAAAAATGAAATGAAAAAAATCTGATTGAAGGAGAATGGAGCCGCCATTTCATATATGTAGATCAACCATTGTCTATACTAGTTTGAATCCACATCAACTGTCCTCATATGAAATATCCGGCATTGTTGGATCGATTGCTAAGTTTGTGCTGCAATTATTTCTACTACTTTGTTGATATATTTATTTAGATGCAAGCATGTATATGATCCAAAAAACTCAAATTTATGATCTTTTGATTATATATAGTGTGCTTCTGTCACGCCCCCAAACCGGGCCTATGAGACAGTCCCACGTGCGGACAATGCATACTAAGGGTTTTGAACAATTTAGAAATGCTTGACAATAATGAAGTTGA
>JAPKLW010001015.1:274170-284183 GCA_026898455.1 Plectranthus barbatus | reverse complement strand
GGGTTGACTGTTACTTTGACTTGCCATAGTGGAGAGCCTGAGTAACGCGCTCGTATATCCGCATCATGGGTAACAGCAGTTCGTGTAGTACCGCCTGAGACTGAACTTAGGTAACCATATCCGAGTAATAGGATGGGGACATTCCCTGAGGAGATCAATAGCATTCATCGTGCCAAAGTCCTGCAGGCTGATTAAGTTCAGGCACGAGTGATAAGGTTTGAGTGGTACTACTCAGGAATTATAAGATATTAATTAATTGTAGTTAGAGCTTGTCAGAGGCTCCGATTAATTAATGGATGTCCGGTAACCTTAAATATGGGGATTCTCAATTAATGCAACCCGTTCTCATAACGTGGTAATAAAGGGGTAGGTCAGTATTAATTCTGTGGTGAAAAAGAATTAATATTAATTAATTAATTGTGTCCTGGGTTGTGGACATGGGAATTAATTAATTTATAGGCCCACTTTATTATTTGCATTAGGTCCCAGGTCTGGCCCAACAAGTGTGCTGAATTGAGCCCAAAATGGCCCATTAGGGTTTCCAACCCTTGGTCTATAAATAGACAGCTCTCTCTCATAAGTTGTAACACAGTTGAAAATACAAACCCTAGAGAGAGAGACGTGGGCACCATTTTTGAAGAGAAAGGAGGAGAATTTTCGAATTCTGGTCCTGCTCAAGCCACAGATCTACGGAGTCCTCACCAGTAGTAGATCTGAACAGCACAGGGACACAGCCCTTAAGATCTGATATGGAGAACAAATTATCTTTCTTCCTTCTCTTTCTGTTTCGATTTTATTTAAGAAATTAGGGTTCTAATTTCTGTTTCCGCAGATTAAATCGGATCGCGTGGTTGAATTGGATTTTGGAATTCAAACGCGAAAGATCGGTTCAGACTCGACGGAGTTACGGTAAACCCTAAAATCCACAATTCTTCGTATTAAATTCATAGGAGCATGCTAGGGTTTAGAGAATTTAATTATGGGCAATATCCATAGATCGATCCGGTTCAGTTTGGTTTTGGTGATTCGGTTCACGGAAAAACCCTACAATTGGTATCAGAGCCAGGTTTCTGATTTATGGCTCTGTTGTTCATAATTAAATTCTATATGCATGTATGAATTTATTGTTTTGTGGATGTTTGGTTTTTGTTCCTCATGGCAACCCGTTGATTCAGCCCGCGGTGGTTTATCCGTGTAGGGCTGAATTATTTATGTAAAATCACGAGAAAATCCGTGATTAGTGTAGATTTGAAAATTGTAATAGAATAGGTTTTCTGTAATTTTCAAATTTTTATTTGGATGGGTCGAGGACGAAGAACGAAGACGGAGCCGACGCAGGGCCGACGGAGAACGACGGCGGGCGACGGGAGGCGCGGGCGCGCGGCACGAATAGCGCGCGCGGGCGCGGCGCGCGCGGCGGTGCTGGGCGCGGCCCTGACCGGCGACGGCGACGGCGGCGGCTTCGATCGTCGTCGGCTGCTGCTGTCCTGTCGCGGTGGCTTGTGTTTTGTGGTTTGTACAATCCTGTGTAAACCCTAGGGTTTGCATTAGGGTTAGGGCAAATCATCAGATCACAAAGGCCCAAAAAAATCTAAAAGATTTGGTGTATCCAGATTTGAAGGTCTCTTGAAGATTTGGAAGATTTGAAAAGATTTGGATTTATCCAAATTAATTCAAAATTCAAATTTGTAATAGATAAGTTTTATTTTCTATTTTTGGGGCCACGAAGAATTTTTGTTTGCCTTAATTGTCCTCGTATGATATGTGATTTATTTATGTGCGCAATTTAATCATGTGTAGATAATAGGAAAAACATGTTTTACTGCTTTTATTATTTACAGCTTTTTAAGCATGTTTATGTTATTAATTTCTTTTGTTGGATTATATTTTGGGAATATTTGGGCTTGTTTAATTACATGCAAAAATTTGGAAAATCCCTACAATTGGTATCAGAGCCAGGTTCCTGATTCATGGCTATGTTGAATGAGATTTATTCATTATGCATGTATGAATTTTATTTGTCGTTGATGGTTTTTGTTCCTCGTGGCAACCCATATGATTTAATCCGCGGTGGTTTATCCGTGTTTGGATTAAATCTGTTTTGTAAAATCACGAGAAAATTCGTGATTAGATTTGATAGGAAAATTGTAATAGTTTAGTCTATGTAATTCTATTTCAAATCTGTAAACTGGACTGGATGGAATGAAGAACAAGATGAAGACCGGCGGGACGAGGGCGACGCGCACGGCGACGACAGGCGGCCGCGGTAGATTGGCGGCAGGCTTGACCTGTACGCGTGTGCAGCTGCGGGTAGGCAGCGGGCAGCGCACGGCGGCAGGCTCAGCCTGCACGCGCATACGGCTGCGGGCAGGCGTCGACGGCAGTGGGTTGCGACAGCAGCGTTGGCGGTAGCGATGGCTGTCGTCGGTGGCTGCTGCCCCTACGACGGTGGTTCGTATTTTGAAAGTTGGTCAAATTTGATGTAAACCCTAGGGTTTGCAGTTGAGTTGTGGGACCAATTTTCAAATCACAAAACCCTAGATCCCAAAAGATTTGGTGGTTGAAGATTTCAAAGATTTGGAATTATCCAAAAGATTTATTTTTCAAATTTAGATTATATAGGATTTATTTTCTTATTTTAAGGGGCCACAAGGAATTTTTGTTTGTCTTAATTGTCCTTGTATGATATGTGATTTATTAATTGCGCAATAAGCATGTGTAGATAATAGGTAAAGCACGATTTACTGCTTTTATTATTTACAGCTTTACAAGCATGCTTATGTGATTAATTTCTTGTTGGATTATATTTTGGGAATTTTTGGGCTTGTTTAGTTACATGTAAAAATTTGGAAAATATAATGACAATGAAATTATCTGTGTGCGCATTTAAGAAACCTTTTGAATAAAAATACTAAGCGGATCTCCACAAAGCGGTCCTAGGCTGTAAGTGCATCTCTCATCTTAGTAAACGTCTACGAGTGTAGCTTGCTAATTCTCGGAGGTGCATGGGTTGCAGTTGTTGGGATTTCTAGACAAACAATTTAAATCATGTGAATAGTGGGAGGGTTTTGCGTAAACGTCTATGAGTGTAGCTTGTGAAGATCTCTTTCATTGATTTAAATTTTAGATAACAAAAGCTTTAAGGGCTGTGCGGTATGGTTACGTTCCTTGCTAAACTGTCTCTTCTGGCTGGAGTTAGAGTTGTGGTTGATCGCTTAGAAGCATCTGAGGATATAATGCAGTTGTTGCTTCCCTGTTCTTGAAACATGGCTTGGTCTAAGTTTTATCACTAATTATTAATTACAAGTGTCTAAAGGTTCCTGCCATGGTATGAAATTAAAGAATTGGGGCTTAAAACCCGCAGTTCTGGTTGAGGGTGACATCGTAAACGTCTACGAGTGTAGCTTGCGGTGGGAACTCTTGGGCTATTAGTGGAAAACATTTGTATTTGATTTATCAAGAGGTTTTCAATGCATTTGTTTTCGAAGTTCAGCATGTATGTTCTTATTTAAGATTCTTTATTGTTTTAGATATGTCTATATTTAATGTCATCAATATTTTCGTACAAAATTTTTTAACTGGTCCAAACTTCCTGGAATGGAAGCGCTATCTTGAATACATTCTGGTTGCAGAAGAACATATGTTCGTTCTGCAAGTACTTCATCCTATAGTGCCCACTGCTGAGTCCTCTCAAGAGGAAGTAGACTATTACAACAAGTGGGAGAAATCAAACAATGTAGTCAAGTGCTACATGATGACCACTATGTCGAAAGTCTTACAACAGCAGCATCAGCACCATAGGGACGCCTATGACATTATGGCCAGTCTGGTGGCGACCTATGGGGAAACTGATAGAGCTGTTAGATTTAATCTCATGAGAGAAATCGTGAGTAGAAAAATTACTGATGGTAGCTCAGTGAGAGAGCACGTAGTTTCCATGACTCACCTCATGGATGAGCTGACTGTGCACGGTGGAGGTATCGACGCTGAGGCCAAAGTTGATATCATACTGAACTCTCTACCCAAGTCATTTGAGAGTTTCAGACTGAAGGTTGTCATGAACAAGAAAGAGTATACCCTTAATGAGTTACTCAATGACTTGATGGCAGTGGAATCAGTTATGAATCCTCAGAAGGTTGCCTTAGCCACTTCTGGTAATCTCTCTGCTACACCGAAAGGTATGAAGCGGAAAAGAGGGATTAAGAAGTGGGCTGCGAAGGCACCTGTAAAGGATGGTGGGTGATAGCCCGTTTCGCAACGCGCTATAACTGCAAGTGTACAGACCAATGCAGTGGGCAAGTAATAAATTATCGATCTCGAAGATTGCAGGATCGAAGTACAATCTAGCACTAACACATGAATACCGTACTACTATCTAGATGACCCGGTAAATGAGTTTGATTATTAATTTCCTAGACGAATATTAAAAAGGCAATAATTAAATAAGAATTTATAAAACTTAATAAGAGATTAGGATCCCAGGGTAATCCACATTGAAGAGTAATCAAATAATTATTTATGCAATTCAATTCCAAGTTTAATTTCCAAAGATGTGAGTTAATCGCAAAAATAATTATCAGGTGATCCTCCCGGACTCTAAACCACAATAAGGAAATAAAAGATCATGTGACTCCTCCCGGACGTACAACAGACTTTTACTCTTGATTAAAACTTTAGATTTTTACAACCCTTCAAAGCACAATTTCCTCCCGGACAATTGCTCTAATAAATCTGATTTAATTGCATCTTAATTGATAATCTAGACCTCCCGGTTCAAAAACTATCAACTCGAATTACAATCAATGGCCAGTATCTCGTAATTTATGAAAACCCCAATTAAAATCAGAACATCAATGAAAAAGGAAAATCAAATCGCATAACATATCGAATGAAACTCAACAATGGTTCAAACCCTAGAATCCACAAGAAACTTAGCCAATCATGCTAAGTTCTAAGAAAACAAAGAAGTGAAGAGTCATGGAAAGTAAGAACATGAAAACCGAAAACCGTAATCTTCAATCTTTAAACTCTGAGCTGCTCTTCAAGTCTTCTCAGAATTCTACTGCGATTTCTCGTCTATCTCTGAGTGAAAATTAGGTGAAGGAACCCTTTTTTCGTTCTAGGAAGCCCTATTTATACTTGGGGATCTTTAAATCTTGAAAAGATATGATTTTGGGCCTCAAATTCGTCAGAATACGTCAAAAATGTGCCAAACTCGGCGACCCATCTACCCGGTCAGCGATCGCCGTTTGTGCAGAGTGGGTCGCCGAAATCGCGCCGAAGCAACCTGAAGAATTTACGAACTCGGTGACCCATCTGCTAATTCGGCGATCGCCGAGTGCGTCATCGGGTCGCCGAGTTCGTGCCGTGGGATAAAATGATTATTCCCACATCGGCGACCCATTGGCAAACTCGGCGATCGCCGAGTGCGTCATTTGGGTCGCCGATTACTCCACGAACGCAAAATCGACGAGCCTTTTGGTATTTTCTGACTCCTTCCTCTTCCCGATGCAAGTTAGCATCGATTGTCCCCCAGGGCACTTGACTAAATCTCAAAAATCAGCTCAATTGTGCATAAAATCTGCGTAAACAACCACAAACCAAACCAAACGTAATATTTCCTTGAAGAATAGAGATAATGCATGCAACTATCACGTAATACGTCAATCTGAGGTCAAAAAGTGAGCAAATTTGTATCTGTAAAATGCACAAAGTGAGTGCTTATCAAACCCCCCAAACTTAAGCTATTGTTCGTCCTCGAGCAATGAAGAGAAATAAAAACAAGAACAGAATAAACACGAGGGGGTGCATTACTTGATCATCAGCTGTTTCAGACACAAATTGGGGTTGTAATTCCCACACCAACACTGCATCACTCATCAGTTTAGTGCAAACAAACAATTTCATTCCAGGCCTCTAAAAGTCTGCTTCTCACAAGATAGTGTATCACTCATATTTCGCTCGAATTGCAGAAAAAGGCAAGTGTCTACGCTCAAATTATCAGCTGCACAACTCTCCTACTTTAGGCTTGCTCATCGTCTAGACTCTCTACTGACTTTGGGAGTGCTAGGACAAAGATAAAAAAGGTCTTTATCTTGGGTTCTAATGTAGGCACATTGGTGATGGGTATGGAAAATTTGGCTAAAGTGACTAATTATTTACAACCTTATAACTCCCTTCACTTCGACTATTCCTCATCTCATACCATTTGACGGAATCAACTGACTCACATAACAATATACTTGTAACTGAAACAAACGCATCCCATAAAATAATTTAATAGGATTCGAACTCAACGATGAAACCAATATGAAAACTTCTTGTGCATTACTTATTTACAGACGATTATGCACACTCTAACAAATAATACCCTGCACTTCCGTACAGAACTCGATTTTTTTTTTAACACAAGTCACACTGACCTCTTCACAATTACTGATGCACTGATTGTGCAACGTGCTTCTACTATACACTTGTTCATCAAAAATGTTTGAACTACTTGCCTATGACAAATCTACTTTCACCACCTAACATCTTTGGATACCCTTACAATTCCATCCACACCTCCTATCATCCGGGTTAAGAAGGAAAAGTTTTCAGGCTCAACTAGGCTAACAAAGGAGTATGTATCGGGTTAGTGTTTGGGTTCATTGTGGCTTATGAAATGATGGCCTAAGATCATCTCTAAATCCTTGACACTCGCCTATACAGTTTTGAGCAAGAAACCAGAGCAAGTTCTAGAGGTGAAGTGTGCAGCGACATACTCACAGTGAAACAAAACACAGGCTCAATTCTCACAGGCTATAAGCTTATTTCAGAGGCCAGGATCAATTTCGTAACAGTCCACACCTTACCAATTCATGTGCAAGTTATCAGTATAGGTCATACGAGAAAGAAAACGTTGTCATCATAAACTTGATCAATAATGCAGATAAAACAGTCAAGTGATTTCATTCCCTTCCACAATATTGATTCCCGATTACAGACCCAATCGTACGATAAATAAACAATTACAAATCCAGAAGTAACTAACACATAACTAAGAGCAATTAAAGTACATCAACAAAAGTAGAACAAATTAAATGGTTCATAATGCGGTAATCTCCAAATCAAGTACAACAAATCAAGTACAAATCAGCAGTAGATCAGGGCAGGTAAGAATGAAGCAGAAAATAAAATAGGAGGCACACACATCGACCGATCCCCTCCCCCTCCCCCAAACTTATTCGATACAAAGGAAAGAATAAGTTTGTGGAAGAAGATCACGGAGATGTGTGTGCAACCTCAATAACCTCACTGTGGTGGGGGCCAGTTCTGCGGGAAACGCGTCATGAATTGTCTCATCTGATCTTCCGCCTCTCGCTGGCGTCGCCATTGTTCCTGCTCCCACTGAATGTGGCGCTGTTGCGCAGTCCACTGTTCTCTCTGCTTGTCCTCAAAAGATCTCCGAGCCGTCCACTCGCGCCTCTGCTCTTCCTCAAAAGAGCGACGCTCAGTAGCATAGGTAGACTAAGCAGATGAAAGGGCCTGGAGCTGCGTGTTCCACTCCGACCACTGCCTCTCAAGTGAGGTGAGGCGCTGCTCGAATGCTACGCGGTGAGTGCGGCGCTCGTAGAAGGTCGAGGTCCCACCCCTGTCCTGTCCGGACGATCCGCCTGTCTCCAAGCGGCGATTCTGCTCCTTGTGCTGCTCACGATCGGTCTCCTCATTCTCCTCGCGATCTGTCTCCTCGTTCTGCTCGCGATCTGTCTCCTCGTGCTCCTCATGATGCTCGAGATGTGGCTCTTTGAACTCCGGGTTAGGATTCTGCCTCCGGGCCTCCTCAGCGGCATGAATAGCCTGTAGATGTGCCAACGTGTCAAGCTTCCAGTTGCTGCGGTACTGCCGAAGCCCTACATTAGTGAGCTCGGGGTTCGGCAGTGGGAAGAAAGGCGGGCTGCGCTGCGTGAACATGTATGGAGGGTGCGCCGCTTGGATAAACCGGAGATCTACCAATTTTGCCAACGTGAGCCTCATGATTGGCTCGGCTCGCTCCCCGGAGGTGTCAACCCCCATAGAGTACAGAATAAAAGTCCACAGGCCCTCAATGCAAATAGGCCCCCTCTGAGCCGCCGAGACCCGGTTGGTCTGCATGAGGAATAGCTGAGCAAAGTTGAGCTTCTCCTGATGCAACATACAGTAAATGACCATCAGCTCCTTGTAGAAATGACACATCAGCTGCTTTTCAGAAAAACCATGGCAAGGGCAGGAGCGCAAGAGATCCTTGTAGCGTTCCCAGGCCTCGTACAGTGACTCTCCAGAAAACTGCCTGAACTGTGAAATCTGGGTCTGTAGCTGAATAGTTTTGCTGGGTGGGAAGAACTGAATCAAGAACAGCTTGCATAGTTCCTCCCATGTTGAGATCTCGTTGCAGTTCAGAGTCATGTACCACGATAGCGCTCTGTCACGCAGTGTGAAGGAAAACAGGCGCAACCGAACATAGTCAATAGGCACCTGATTCTGCTTAACTGTATCACACAGCAGCAGGAACCTCTGAATGTGTAGATGAGGATCCTTGGTGGGCAATCCCCCATACTGATTCTGTTGAGCTGTGTGTATCAGACCAGTCTTCAGCTCAAAATTCGGTGTATCCACCTTCAGTCCAAAATCTGCATTACGATGCCTATCAGTCATCGGCTCGTACATCTCATCAATGGTGGGTAGTCGTGGTACTTCAGGAGCCTGGCGCTCTTGGAGTCTTAGATTCATTTCTTGTAGCTGCCTCTGCAGCTCAGCTATCTGTGCCGCCTGATCGTCAGCCATAGTGAACGCTAACTTTCTTCACGCAGTGTTTCTTCGGCAGGTGGATTCGATCTCTGGATCTAAAGGTTCAGGAGGTGGACCTTTTGACCTGGTTCGCATATACTACCTGCAAGGAAACAGATCGTGAATAGCACAGAAAAGAAACAAAATAAATGTGCGTAAAATAGAATCTAGAGTAGATAGCGTAATATTGGAGCTAGTGTAAATTGTAAATCTGTGCAATCCCCGGCAACGGCGCCAAAAACTTGATAGCCCGTTTCGCAACGCGCTATAACTGCAAGTGTACAGACCAATGCAGTGGGCAAGTAATAAATTATCGATCTCGAAGATTGCAGGATCGAAGTACAATCTAGCACAAACAAATGAATACCGTACTACTATCTAGATGACCCGGTAAATGAGTTTGATTATTAATTTCCTAGATGAATATTAAAAAGGCAATAATTAAATAAGAATTTATAAAACTTAATAAGAGATTAGGATCCCAGGGTAATCCACATTGAAGAGTAATCAAACAATTATTTATGCAATTCAATTCCAAGTTTAATTTCCAAAGATGTGAGTTAATCGCGAAAATAATTATCAGGTGATCCTCCCGGACTCTAAACCATAATATGGAAATAAAAGATCATGTGACTCCTCCCGGACGTACAACAGACTTTTACTCTTGATTAAAACTTTAGATTTTTACAACCCTTCAAAGCACAATTTCCACCCGGACAATTGCTCTAATAAATCTGATTTAATTGCATCTTAATTGATAATCTAGACCTCCCGGTTCAAAAACTATCAACTCGAATTACAATCAATGGCCAGTATCTCGTAATTTATGAAAACCCCAATTAAAATCATAACATCAATGAAAAAGGAAAATCAAATCGCATAACATATCGAATGAAACTCAACAATGGTTCAAACCCTAGAATCCACAAGAAACTTAGCCAATCATGCTAAGTTCTAAGAAAACAAAGAAGTGAAGAGTCATGGAAAGTAAGAACATGAAAACCGAAAACCGTAATCTTCAATCTTTAAACTCTGAGCTGCTCTTCAAGTCTTCTCAGAATTCTCCTACGATTTCTCGTCTCTCTCTGAGTGAAAATTAGGTGAAGGAACCCTTTTTTCGTTCTGGGAAGCCCTATTTATACTTGGGGATCTTTAAATCTTGAAAAGATATGATTTTGGGCCTCAAATTCGTCAGAATACGTCAAAAA
>JAPKLW010001015.1:252975-274160 GCA_026898455.1 Plectranthus barbatus | reverse complement strand
AAAAATCAGCTCAATTGTGCATAAAATCTGCGTAAACAACCACAAACCAAACCAAACGTAATATTTCCTTGAAGAATAGAGATAATGCATGCAACTATCACGTAATACGTCAATCTGAGGTCAAAAAGTGAGCAAATTTGTATCAGTAAAATGCACAAAGTGAGTGTTTATCAGTGGGGCTGTGAAAAAGCCTAAAGTGGTGACTGACAGGGACAGGTGCTTCAGGTGTGGTAAGAAAGGACATTGAAGGAAAGATCTTCATGCCAAAAAAGCTAGACAAGGTATGTCATTTGCATGTATGACTATAAGCATGATTAGAGTTTGTTGTTGCTCTTCCTAGAGTTGTAAGCACTGACTTGTTGATCATGTTGTTGTACTTTGCAGGGGACCATGCCGACAAGGCTGGTGAATAATGGCAAGAAGATACCAAGCTACATGGATGACAACCTTCTCTAATGAAGCCTCATGAAGTTTTCTTTCCTTTATGTTTTTGATGGATTAAGTACATTTTGAGAGTTTTCTTTTGTGGGCCGTGCTTTCGGCAGGACAAATGTTTTTCCAACTTCGCAATTGATATTCTGTTATTTATGATTTCATTCATTGATAATAACGATGTTGTCCATTATGGGATGTTAATTTATTCTCTTTATGCTGCTTTTATCAAATATGTCCTTGAATATTGCATGTAACTCATCCGAAATTGATAATCCTAGAAAGAGAAAACTTGCTTCTTCTGACGAGGATCTTACATATCTCTGGCACTTAAGACTCGGTCACATCAGCTTGAAGCGGATTCAGCGACTTGCAGATGACGGTACATTGGACTTAGTCCAGCCTGCACCTTATCAAGTCTGTGAATCTTGCATCGAGGGCAAGATGTCTTCTAGGCCTTTTAAGGCTAGTCAGTCTCGAGCAGAAGATGTGTTGGAACTAATCCATTCTAACTTATGTGGGCCCATGTCCACACAGGCTCATGGAGGTTATGAGTACTTCGTCACTTTCATTGACGACTACTCAAGATACGGATACGTTTACGTGCTTCGCTATAAGTCTGAATGCTTTGAGAAATTCAAAGAGTTCAAGGCTGAAGTAGAAAAGAAGGTTGGGAAAACTATCAAGTCACTGCGATCTGACCGCGGTGGCGAATACCTCAGTAACGAGTTCTTGCAGTATTTCTTAGATCACTGGATTACATCCCTGTGGACTGCACCGGGTACTCCCCAACAAAATGGTGTAGCTGAAAGAAGAAATAAAACTCTTTTAGAGATGGTAAGATCAATGATGAGCTATGCAAGCTTACCCATTTCGTTTTGGGGATACGCATTGGAAACAGCGACTTACGTATTGAATGTGGTTCCTTCTAAATCGGTTCCTAAGACACCTACTAAGCTCTTCCTTGGTTGCAAATCGAGTTTAAAGTTCAGAGTATGGGGTTGTCCGGCACACGAACCTGATAAGATCGAAAGCAGGTCCAAAGTAATACTATTTATAGGGTATCCCAGACAAACGAAAGGTGGTTACTTTTACTGTCCTAAGAGTCAGAGAATTGTTGTTAGCACCAACGCTAGATTCTTGGAGGACAAGTGTGTGAGAAACCACAAGTCAAGGAGTGATATCGTTCTTCAAGAAATTGAAAACAAGAATGCGAATCCAAGGGAAGGGGAACGTGCGAATGTGGGTGCACCTGTGAGAGGTTCAGCACCACATGCGCGTTCTTCAGTGCAAGGTGCAGAACCACAAGTTACTGCACCTACTGCTGATACAACACTGATGCCTCGTTGAAGTGGGAGAGTTATTTTCCAGCCAGAAAAGTATATGTTCGTGGGTGAGTCTTCGGACTTAAGCCCAGAAGATGGACATGAGGACTCTGACCCGCTGACTTACGAAGAGGCGTGTTGCCATGGATTCGGAGATTGAATCCATAACTGCTAAGGATGTATAACAAAAAGCTGAGCTGCCGGATGACTTTAGAGCCATAGGGTGCAAGTGGGTATACAAGAGAAAGAAAGGAGAAGATGGAGAAATTACGGCTTTCAAAGCCAGGCTGGTGGCAAAGGGTTATTGTCAGAAAGAGGGCATAAACTATGACAAAATATTTTCACCCGTAGCCATGCTCAAGTCCATCTGGATACTCCTTGCCATAGCTGCGCATATGGACCTCGAGATTTGGCAGATGGACGTCAAAATCGCTTTTATAAACGATTACCTTGAAGAAGGTATGGACATCTATATGCAGGAACCCGAGGGTTACATATGCAAGGACGAAGAACATCTTGTCTGGAAGCTTAAGAAGTCTTTGTATGGACTTAATTAAGCTTCAAGGTCGCAGAACTTGCGTTTCAATGATGTGATTAAATCCTATGGATTTTCACAGTTGGAGAATGAAAGTTGTGTGTACCGACTTTGTGTCAGTGGGAGCGTGGATTTTCTTGCACTATATGTGGACGACATAATCCTATTTGGAAACAACGAGGGAGTGATGTCAGAAATCAAGAGTTGGTTATCCGAACCGTTCCAAATGAAAGATTTGGGAGAAGCTGGGTACATCCTAGGGATTAAGGTCTTATGAGATTGTAAAAGAAGGGTGTTAAGCTTATCCCAGACATCCTATGTGGATACTGTGATAGCCCGATTCAGCATGCAACTCGCCAAGAAAGGCTTGCTACCTTTCAGATATGGCGTTCATCTTTCTAATGGGCAGTGTCCTGAGACACAGTAGGAGAAAGATGAGATGAGTCTTGTACCATACGCCTCTGCGTTGCGTAGCCTCATGTATGCAATGTTGTGTACCAGGCCAGATATCTGTTATGCCGTTGGCATGGTTGCGAGATATCAGTCTAACCCTGGACAGGCGCACTGGACTGCGATAAAGCACAACCTCAAGTACTTGAAGAGAACTAGGAATTACTGCCTGGTTTATCAAAGTGAGGATTTGAGCCCCGTAGGTTATACAGATTCAGATTTTCAAGGAGACCAGGACGAGAAGAAATCGACCTCAGGATATGTGTTTACCTTGGGCAGTGTCCTGAGACACAGCGGGAGAAAGATGAGATGAGTCTTGTACCATACACCTCTGCGGTGGGTAGCCTCATGTATGCAATGTTGTGTACCAGGCCAGATATCTGTTATGCCGTTGGCATGGTAGCGAGGTATCAGTCTAATCCTGGACAGGCGCACTGGACTACGGTAAATCACAACCTCAAGTACTTGAAGAGAACTTTGAATTACTGCTTGGTTTATCAAACTGAGGATTTGAGCCCTGTGGGTTATACAGATTCGGATTTTCAAGGAGATCAGGACGAGAAGAAATCGACCTCAGGATATGTGTTTACCTTGGGAGGTGGGGCTGTATCTTGGAGGAACTCAAAGCAGAAATGCATTGCTGACTCCACCACGAAGGCGGAATATGTCGCCACCTCCGAAGCTTTGAAAGATGGGGTATGGCTCCGGAACTACCTTTTAGAGTTGGATGTGATTCCGAGCTTGCCAAAGAGCATCACAATCTATTGTGATAACTCTGGTGCAGTGGAAAACTCGAAGGAACCACAGACTCACAAGGCAAGCAAACAAATAGGAGAGAAAGTACCATATCATACGAGAAATTGTATCGAGGGGTGATGCGATGATTTAGAAGATTGACACTATAAATAACCTAGCTGATCCATTTACAAAGAGCTTTCCGCAGAAGGTTTACGAAAGACATATTTGTGAGCTGGGTCTGAGGTGGATGCCGACCACTGACAGTGGTTAGCGTGATAGCCAGGGTAGATAGACGCACTGTATACTCTGTAATAGCTATTGTAATGCTTTGAGTATAAGTGGGAGATTGTTGGGTTTTTGTATACAGAAAGCATTTATTATAATGAGTATACGATTGACTTTTCTCTTATCTGTTAAACAAACTTACATGCACGTAACAATGATATCCTCCTGTCTCACCAATAAGTACGATCATACGGCATGTTGTAGATTGTAGAAGACAGTATGATCACTTGACCTAGTGAGACATAAATATTATCACAGTCGAGACAACGTTGAGAATACGTCTGTCCGGATGGCTGTGATAAGCTCATTATTTTACTCGCATATCTATATTATTTTCTACTATTTTATGTAGTTTTATTGAGTTTATTTATATATTATGTGCATGAGTCGATATTTGGTGGTGTTATGCGGGTTATGGTGTGTTTTCACAGTTTTTAGGCCAAAATCACCGGAAAATCGTTCCGAAAGCAGTGACGTGCAAGAGTAGCAGTGAATGATTTCTCCACACAAGGAATTCGGGCAATTGGAGTATGGCAGTGGATAGAGCTTCGAGTTAGCTTTCCAACGCAACTGGAATCGGGTCAATCGGAGTTCGGGAGAGGAAGTTATGGCCAAAACCGTGAGACCGCGCAGGAGGACGCCGGAGAAAAAAAAAGCGCCGTCGATCAACGCTTGATTGGCGTCGATCGACACAAGTCTGGCGCGGGAATTCTGTCAAATTCGAGATATATCATATCTTTAGCCCTAGATTTGATAGGATACACCTTCCCCTCTATAAATACCTCCTTAAATTCGATTATTAGACACCACCATTCATATTTTTCAGTTCTCTTTTCATATTTTCATTCTGCAATTTAGTTTTTAGAGTTTGGAGACTTGGGGAACAAGAAACCCTTTTATTTTCTAGTAAGTTCTTTATGTTTATGCAATTTAATATGTTTTCTTTTGGATTTCTATCTGCGATGAGTGGCTAGAAACCCTAGTGGGTTCTAGGGTTTGAATATTATTATGGATGCATGTTAGGATTAATTAATTGGGTTCATGATTCCTGTGTTTATTTCATATTCTAGATTAATTCAAGGACCGCGATGTGACGATTAATTTAGATGTCTAGCTATTGATAGAAGGACCGAGAGGTGAATATTAATAGTGGGATTAGGAATGCATAATACATCTACACTATCCAAACAGATGTACTAGATTGTAGGAATTGAACTAATTTGCTTATCAGATTGACTAATTTGGTGTATTTGAGACCGAGCGGAGATAATCACTAATTAGTAATCTAGGTTATATTTGCCAAACAAGGAAATATAGCATTATTGCAGTATTCCACCTGTTAAATTAATTGATTTCCTACATGTTATCCATAATAAGACTTCTTCCCTAGAATCTGTGCCTCTTTAATTTGATTTCACAACCTTTAATTTTTCGTATTGTTCTCTTTAGTTTTATAAAACCAAAATCTAATTTTGAATTACTCAAACAATAGATTTTAGAATCATAATTAGTACATAAGGTATTTTCCCCACACAATTCCCCTGGATCGATAACCTTAGGGTTTACAAATTTATTTGCCACTGTTATTATAATTAATCTGTTAGAAAAAGCAGTGATCAAATTGGCGCCGTTGCCGGGGAACTGTTAGATTTTATCTTGTTACTAGTTCGTTCTAAGATTTGCTGGATTGAGTTTTATTTTTCTGTACGTGTGCGTGTGTGAGTTTTCTTATCCGCGTCAAGCGTCGATCGAGGCCCACCTTGCATCGATCAATGCCAACCGATCTCTTGCATCGATCGACGTGGTATTCATGTCGATCAATGCCGACTGATTTCTACCTTTTTTCTGCGCAGGTGCATGAACACGCGAGCCAAAGGAAAGACACTCGGGGCCTTTGTCCCTGAAATTGAAGCAACATGCAGGAAAATCAGAAAGAAAGGAAAAGACAAATAACGAGAGATGGCAGAGAATCCTAAAGCACCTCTGCAGAATATGACTCCTGAAGAGCAGAGGCAGTTTGTGAATGAGGTACAACGGCTGAGAGCACAACTTCAAGCAGCCCAGGCTACTCAAGCCGAACAAGCCGCGAGACTGGCAAAACTTAATGGTAGGCAGATAGTGGTTCCACAGAGGTCCATCTTGGACCGATTTCTTCCACAGCAAGAAGAGGCCGAATTCAGAGTTGGCGTCAACACCAACAACTTTGAGCTATGCACAGGTCTGATCCAAATGGTGCAGCAGAACCAGTTTGGGGGGAGAGCCATCGAAGATCCATATGCCCACCCCAATCTGTTCATAGAGGTGTGCGACACTGTAAAGCAAAATGGAGTTCCCTAAGATGTCATCAGAATGAAACTCTTCGCGTTCTCACTCAGAGACGAGGTGAGGTCTTGGTATGCTGGACTAGATAAGAGTCAGATTGGGACATGGGAGGAGCTTCGAGCAGAATTCCTCACCAACTACTTCCCGCCGAGCCTGCTGCTGAAAAGGAAAGTTGCTATCACTACATTCAAACAGATGTATGATGAATCACTACATGAGGCTTGGAAAAGGTACAAGGAGCTCTTGCGACTCTATATTGGGCATGGGATTGATTTAGAGATGCAGGTCTGTCATTTCTATGAAGGCTTGAGCCCGCACATGAAAGAGTTGGTTGATGCATCTTCTGGTGGGATCCTAATGAAGAAGAGTGGAGCCGATGGAATGAGACTCTTGGCAGACATGGCACTGAACAACCATCAGTGGCTGACCGAGAGGCAGTTACTACCAGTCAAAGCAGTCGAGACAAAGCCAGAGTTGGACGTGGTTGCTGAAGTGAAAAAGCTGCGGGAAGATATCGCAAAATTGGAAGCAACAAAAGCCACAACTACCACTACAGCAGAGCCGAACATGGCCATAGTACCAATGGAGGCTGACTACATCAATCGGGGGGCGAGCAGTTCATCTGGAACTGCCGGAGCAGAAGTAAACTATCTTGGAGGTGGTTATCAGAATAATTACCGAGGAGGCAATCAGGGGTACCACTACAACCATGGGAGAACTCACCCTGGTTTTTCATATTCTAACCCCGCCGCAGCAGAGCACCCTCCACCCGGTTTTGATATAGGTACTGAAGGAGAGATTGTGGAAAGAAAGAAATCTGTGCTGGAAGAGACGCTCGAGAAATTCATCAAGAGCTCTGATAATCGATTTGGGAAAGTAGAAACCGAAGTGAAGGGGATGGCCAACCACATGTAGCTTATGACAAAACATCTGCAGATGATGGACACTAAACTGAGCCAAATCGCCGCTACTCTCAGCAAGCAGCATAAGCCGGGACAGCTTCCAAGTACAACAGAGATGAATCCGGCAAAGGAGAAGTCAGTGAATGCCGTTACTCTGAGATCTGGGACGAGCTACATGGGTCCCGAGATGGCCGTGAAGGACTGTGGAGGCGAGAAAGAGCAAGATTTTGCAGGAGAGGAGTCACCGTCGATCGACGCTCCTTCCGCGTTGATCAACGCCGAAGAAAGACCCCCGTCGATCGACGTCGCCCCACGTCGATCGACGCAGAAGTCTACTCCAAGTACAAAGCTGCAGCAGTCTGAAGATCCACCCCTCCTCTGTCGTTCCCTCAGTGGTTCGCAAAGCAGAAGGAGGACTCGAAGTTCTCCAAGTTTGTGGAGAATTTGAAGAAGGTCAACATCAACATCCCGCTGATCGAAGCACTGAAGGAGATCCCGGGGTACATGAAGTACCTTCGGAAATTAATGAGTGGAAAGAAGCAGTTCGTGGAGAACGAGACAGTGAAGATCCACGAGCAGTGCAACCTGCTACTTCAAAAGCAGGTGCCCATCAAGAGAAGTGATCCTGGATGCTTCTCTATTCCGGTTGAGATTGGTGGACACACGTTCGAGAGAGTACTATGTGATACTGGAGCCAGTATCAACCTGATGCCGTACTCTATCTACAAGCGTCTCAACATCGGAGAGATGAGGCCCACGACGATCACCCTGCAGATGGCAGACTGATCTGTGTCCCGCCCGAAAGGTATACTAGAGGATGTGCTCATTCGCGTGGGCCATCTCATTTTTCCTGCAGATTTTGTGGTGCACGAGATGAAGGAAGACGAGAACATGCCCATGATCTTGGGGCATGAGTTTCTCGACACTAGCGCCACTCTCATTGATTGTCGAGGCGGTGAGATCACACTTCAAGAAAATGACGAGAAGATCACTTTTGTGATCGACAAGAGCAAGAAGAAAGCAGAGTGCAACCGGATCTCCACTACTGAAGAAGGAGATGAATCCGAGGAGGAGGAAGAAGCTGCCATTGAGTGGGAGCAAGGAAACGGAGGAGCGAGAGTGTCAACTATGCCACCTTTTTCTGAGCTCACCACCATCGTCAAAGACCGGAAAGTCTACATGGTGGATGCCCAAGGTCGGTGAGTCTGGACCCGACCTCCCTGGCAGTGATTTGAGGTATCGTCGAGCTGCGATGTTAAATCAAGCACTTGTTGGGAGGTAACCCAACCTTTTCCGTATTTTCTTTTCAATTTTTGTTTTATTTCGAATCTCTATTATTTTTGCACTAACAGTGTTTTGCAGTAAAAAAAAAAAAAGAGAGAGGAGTACGGCTCGACGTCGATCG
This sequence comes from Plectranthus barbatus, assembly GCA_026898455.1. Classification (NCBI taxonomy): domain Eukaryota; kingdom Viridiplantae; phylum Streptophyta; class Magnoliopsida; order Lamiales; family Lamiaceae; genus Plectranthus; species Plectranthus barbatus. The sequence continues at coordinate 265,766 of JAPKLW010001015.1, read as the reverse complement.
ATGCAGCCTGGCGTCGATCGACGCCGAGCAGCCAGCCGACGGATACACTTGATCCGAGAGAGGGTCACAAGAAGGCTTCCCATCTATCGACACCATCCAATATCGATCGACGCGAAGTGCTAACAACATCTAATTCACGTCGTGCGAATTTTGAAGACTCCGGGAGGATAAAAAGTTGATGTCTGAGATCAACTACCAGGTATCGTTCCTTCTTTTGTCTGATTTTCAAACTTATTCCACTCTTCGAGTTGGAAATAAGTTTGGGGGGATGTGGACAAAAGATGGAACGTTCTATCTTCTATTTATTCTGATTTTCGTCTTTAATATTTTATTTTAGTTTTATGCTATTTTGTGGGGAAAAATTTTGAGTTTTGATATAACCTGAATGAGATTGTGAGATTAGAATTGATTAAGGGTTGAGTTTGAATTGATTGTGATTGTGGTTAGATGCCTATGAATGTAGAATACCGCATGATAGGATTGATTTGACACTTACACTTGCATGATGATTGAGCTGATTTGAAATTGACTGTGGAAGAAAAATTTTAAACCCTTGTGTGAGATCTTGAGCCTTATTTCGTTTGATTTGAGATTCACATGTGTGTTTTTATTTCTCTAGAACTTGCCTATTTTCTGTGTTAAGACTGCATAGTGTGCACAAGTTTAGGAGATGATCTTAGGCCATCTTTGATAGCCCAATTTCCTAAACACTGTCCCTTCACATTAAATTTTCCCTAGTTAGCCACTTTTGAGCCTATACAAATTTTTTTTTTCCTTGTCTATGAGATTGAGAAGAAGTATTGGTTTCGCTCATGTCTTGAGTTGTGGTATATGGGGTTGATTGAAAGTGAGATGGAGATAATAAATTATAAATTAGTGGTGAAAAGATGTGTGAAAAAGAAGCTCAAGAAATAATTAGAATTCTCATAAGCTCTCTGAAAAGAAAAGAATACAAAATTATGTAAAGAGCATAAGAGATTCAAAATGAGCTAGAAAAAGTTGTGTGTCATTGATATATTTGAGGAGAAGAGTAGATGTTCATAGATGGTGGTTTTAGATATATTGAGAGTGAGCAACTCAATTTATTTTTAGTCACTTGGCCATATTTCCCTACCTTTCACAAAAAGCCTACATTACAACCTATTGAAAGTCCTTTTTGATCCTAGATTTGTGTGCACATTCTAGCAGTGGAGATATTAGAGAATTTGCAAGCTTATGGTAGAAATTTCTTCATACATGTTGTTGAGTGCTTTCATCTATATCTTAAACACTTGAGCGTTGAGCGATATACTTCCCGTGAGTTCTTCCACGATTGATGGATTTCTGTCTCTTTTAAATTGCTTGTGTGTAGTAGATTTTTGATTCTTGACTGTGATGAATCTTGTGAGGCATTGCACTTTAACTACTTGATCTTTTGATTTCTTTCTTGCCTATTGATTGAGGACAATCAAACGTTCAAGTTTGGGGGATTTGATAAGCTCATTATTTTACTCGCTTATATATATTATTTTATACTATTTTATGTAGTTTTATTGATTTTATTTATATATTATGTGCATGAGTCGATATTTGGTGGTGTTATGCGGGTTATGGTGTGTTTTCACAGTTTTTAGGCCAAAATCATCGGAAAACCGTTCTGAAAGCAGTGACGTGCAAGAGTAGCAGTGAAGGATTTCTCCACACAAGGAATTCGGGCGATTGGATCATGGAAATGGATAGAGCTTCGAGTTAGCTTTCCAACGCAACAAAAATCGGGTCAATCGGAGTTCGGGAGAGGAAGTTATGGCCAAAACCGTGAGACCGCGCATGAGGACGCCGGAGAAAAAAAAAGTGCCGTCGATCAACGCTTGATTGGCGTCGATCGACACAAGTCTGGCGCGGGAATTCTATCAAATTCAAGATATATCATATCTTTAGCCCTAGATTTGATAGGATACACCTTCCCCTCTATAAATACCTCCTTAAATTCGATTATTAGACACCACCATTCATATTTTTCAGTTCTCTTTTCATATTTTCATTCTGCAATTTAGTTTTTGGAGTTTGGAGACTTGGGGAACAAGAAACCCTTTTATTTTCTAGTAAGTTCTTTATGTTTATGCAATTTAATATGTTTTCTTTTGGATTTCTATCTGCGATGAGTGGCTAGAAACCCTAGTGGGTTCTAGGGTTTGAATATTATTATGGATGCATGTTAGGATTAATTAATTGGGTTCATGATTCCTATGTTTATTTCATAATTCTAGATTAATTCAAGGACCGCGAGGTGACGATTAATTTAGATGTCTAGCTATTGATAGAAGGACCGAGAGGTGAATATTAATAGTGGGATTAGGAATGCATGATACATCTACACTATCCAAACAGATGTACTAGATTGTAGGAGTTGAACTAATTTGCTTATCAGATTGACTAATTTGGTGTATTTGAGACCGAGCGGAGATAATCACTAATTAGTAATCTAGGTTATATTTGCCAAACAAGGAAATATAGCATTATTGCAGTATTCCACCTGTTAAATTAATTGATTTCCTACATGTTATCCATAATAAGACTTCTTCCCTAGAATCTGTGCCTCTTTAATTTGATTTCACAACCTTTAATTTTTTGTATTGTTCTCTTTAGTTTTATAAAACCAAAATCTAAATTTGAATTACTCAAACAATAGATTTTAGAATCATAATTAGTACATAAGGTATTTTCCCCACACAATTCCCCTGGATCGATAACCTTAGGGTTTACAAATTTATTTGCCACTGTTATTATAATTAATCTGTTAGAAAAAGCAGTGATCAGACTGCAACATAGTCGGAAGAAGTTATCTATCTTGGTTACTTGATATGCTGGTACGCGAGGGTGGCGTATTGATTGGACCACATTGAGATGTATTTGTCTGTCTGACATCAGCAAATAAAAGATCTCGTTCTTGATTGAGTCCAAACCCTAACGAAGGTTCAGGGGTATGCACGGGTTGACTGTTGCTTTGATTTGTCATGATGGAGAGCCTAAGTAACGTTCTCGTATATCCGCTTCTTGGGTAGCAGTAGTTCGTGTAGTACAGCCTGAGACTGGAGTTAGGTAACCATATCCGAGTATTAGGATGGGGACATTCCCTGAGAAGCTCAATAATGTTCATCGTGCCAAAGTCCTGCAGGCTGATTAAGTTTAGGCACGAGTGATAAGGTTTGAGTGGTACTGCTCAGGAACATAAGATATTAATTAATTGTAGATAGAGCTTGTCAGAAGCTCCGATTAATTAATGAATGTCCGGTAGCCTTAAATATGGAGATTCTCAAATATATGCAGCCCGTTCTCACAACGTGGGAATAAAGGGGTAGGTCAGTATTAATTTTGTGGTGAAAAAGAATTAATATTAATTAATTAATTGTGTCCTGGGTTGTGGACATGGGAATTAATTAATTCATAGGCCCACTTTATTATTTGCATTAGGTCCTAGGTCTGGCCCAATTAAATATGCTGAAAAAGGCCTAAGTAGCCCATTAAGGCTAAAACCCTAGGTCTATAAATAGACAACTATCTCTCTGAAACCCTAGCCACCTCAGAACATTCAAATCATTATGAATCCCAGGAGAGAGAGAGCAGGGGCGGCGCCTGTGTTTGGGAGACGAGGGAATTCGACTCCGGCCTACACATCACATATCTGAGGAATCCTCACCAGTAGTAGATCTGAACAGCATTGGGATACAGATCTGAAGATCTGATCTGGAGAACAAGCCTTGTTTCTTTTCTGTTTTTCTTTATTCAATTAAATCAAGAAATTGGTTTTGTTAATTTCTATTTCCGGAGATTTAATCGATTCGCGTGGTTGAATTAAAGTTGGATATTCAAACGCAATAAAGGTATTCTCATTATCTAAGCATTAAATTCATAGGAGCATGCTAGGGTTTGATGAATTGTCTATTGTATTCAACATCCATGATTGGTCCTTCTTAATCGTATTTGGTTATTCAGTTCACGAAAAATCCCTACAGAATCTACAGTATAAACCCGCCAATCTATGACAACGGTGAATGAGGTAACTTAATTGTCGATTTCACTCCCTCATTGCCTTGTTCCCACCAAATGGCTTCTTCTTCCTCCTCCAGCGTTTCATCATATTCTTCTCCCTCGGCATATATCACTTGGTTGCACTCTTCTCTTCTCTTGTTTTTGTCAATGGAAAAGGTAATCGATTCATCGTTACCTCAAAGAGTGATCTCCGCCTTCTTGCAATCAATGAGGACTCCAACAGTGCCAAGGAACTCTCTCCCCAAGATCATTGGTGTGTTGGCATCTTCTTTCATCTCATGCACTACAAAATCAACAAGAAAGATCAAATGACCAACTCTAATAAGAACATCCTCCACAATACTTTTAGGTCGAGACACAGATCGGTTCGCCATTTGCAACGTGATTGTGGTGGCCCTCATTTCTTCAGTTTTTAGCTTCTTGTAAATGGACAATGACATTAGGTTAATGCTTGCCCTGGTGTCACAAAGCACATTCTGGAATTCTTTGCCTCCAATTTCTACCAAAATGGAGAATAACCAATATCAGATCTCTTGATAGAGATTTGTTTATGTAGAAGCAAGCTACATTCTTCATGTATTCTAACAGTTTCATTCTCCAAGAACTGCTTCTTCTCACTCATCAACCTTCTCAAAAACTTCATGTACCCCGAGATTTCTCAGAGTGCTTCCACCAAAGGGATGTTGATATTCACCTTCTTCAAGTCTTCGACAAACCTGGTGAATTTGGAGTCCTCCTTCTTTGCCAACAAAAGGGGGAAAGGCATGGGAGCAGTAGGATCACTTCTCTTCTTTTCCTTCTTTTTTTCCAAAGACAGGGCTCTGTTTCGACCGTCCTGCTGTTGTGTCGACCGAGGTGTCTGCATGGCGCTACATCAACCGACGCAAGGCTACATCATCAACACCCCTATGTCACCTGAGTCTTCTGTCTATCGACCCTCTGCGTTGATCGACACATGGTCTGCGTCGATCAAAACAGAGGGCTCCTCATTGGGAATCTCCTCTCTCTCTCCCTCAAACTCATTTCTTGGCCTCCTCGGACCTTCATACTCCTACCCGGATCGCAGAGATATGGAATTGACTAATTTTTCCTTCACCGGGTTCACCTCGGTTGCACTTGGAAGCTGTTCGGGCTTGTGTTGGTTTCTGAGGGTAGTGGCAACTTGGCTCAATTGGGTATCCAACATCTGAAGATGCTTTGTCATCAACTGCATGTGATTGGTCATCCCTTTTACTTTGGTTTCCACCTTCCCGAATCGGTTTTCAGAGCTTTTGATGAATTTGTCAAGGGTCTCCTCCAACACAAATCTTTTATTCTCAACTATCTCTCCTCCAGTACCTACATCAAAACCAGGTGGAGGGTTCTCGGCTACAGAGGGGTTAGCATAAGAAAAACCAGGGTGATTTCTCCCATGGTTATAATGATAGCCTTGGTTGCCTCAATAATTGTTCTAATATCCACCTTTGATGTAATTCACCTCGGCTCCCACAACTCCAGATGAACTGCTTGTGCTTCCACGATTGATGTAGTCAGCTCCAACGGGAACTATGACCATACTTTTATTAGTAGCAATAGGTGTGGCTTTAACTACCTCCAACTTCCCAATATCTTCTCGGAGTTTCTTCACTTCAGCAACGATGTCAAACTCCGGCGTGGTTTCCACTACTTTGACTGGAAGCTATCTCTCGGTCGGCTGTTGATAGTTGTTCAGAGCCATGTCTGCTAGAAGTCGCATCCCCTCAGCTCCACTCTTCTTCATCAAAATACCACCGGCTGATGCATCGACCGACTCCTTCGTGTGTGGGGTCAACCCCTCATAGAAGTGGCATACTTGCATTTCCAAGTCAATTCCATGGCCAGGGCCCAATCTCAACAACTCCTTGAATCTCTTCCAAGCCTCATAGAGTTATTCATCATATCTTTGATTGAAGTGAGTGATAGCAGCCTTCCTCTTCAACAACAAGCTCGGCGGGAAGTAGTTGGTAAGGAATTCAGCTCGAAGCTCCTCCCATGTCCCTATCTGGCTCTTATCCAGACTAGCAAACCAAGATCATCCCTCATCTCTAAGTGAGAACAAGAACAGTCTCATCCTCATCACGTCTTGGGGCACTCTTTTTTGCTTCATCGTATCACACACCTCGATGATTTGGTTAAGGTGAGCATACGGGTCTTCAATGGCCGTTCGCGCAAACTGGTTTAGCTGCACCATCTGAATTAGGCCAGTCTGCAACTCAAAATTATTGGTGTCAATGCCAACTCTAAATCCTGGCTCCTCTTGTTGTGGAAGAAATCAGTCCAAGATGGACCTATGTTGCACCACGTCCTGCCTCTCATTGTTCCTTGCTGCATTCAACTCTGCCAATCTTACATCTTGTTCTGCCTGAGTTGCTTAAGCTGCTTGAAGTTGTGCTCTCAGTTGCTGCGCCTCATTTACAAATTGCCTCTGCTCCTCGGGAGTCATATTTTGCAACGAGGCCTCTGGATTTTCTGCCATCTCTTCTTGTTTATCCTTTCCTCTCTTCTTATTCCTCCTACAGACTGCTTTGATTTCAGAAATGAAAGCCTCGAGTGTCTTCCCTTTGGCCCGCGTGTTTATACACCTACGCAGGAAAAAGAGAGAAATTAGTGCATGTCGACCGACATGCAGGCGTGTCGATCGATGCTGAAGTAAAACTTGTGTCGACCTATGCGGACTCTGTGTCAGTTGAAATAGACACACAAATCACACACTCACGTGAAAATAAAAAAATAAAAACCCAATCCAGAAGAGTTCAAACAAAATAGTAACAAACTACAATCTGACTATCCAGACAACCATGCCAATTTGATCAATGCAAAATCTGCACACAGATTATAGCAAAGGACAAATAAAATTATAAATACTTGAAGGTTGTCGAACCCACATGGATAGTGCAACGAATGTATTTTATGTACTGAGTATAGTTTTTCAATTCTTTGTTTGGGAGAATCCAAATTTGAAGGGGTTTTGGTTTTTATGAAAATACTTTTGAAAGAAATTAAGATAAAATAAAGCACAAATGCTTGGAAAATCTACCAATCTGATCATGCATGAAATAAACAATTCAAACCCATGAAGCACTTTTGGTGGAAAATTTGGTAAAGTGGAATTAATTCCTTGGTCGGACAATTAAAACCTAGATTAACTAGTGATGAGAGTTGGGTTGGGAATTGATTGGATTTGTATTGGCATGATAGAATGAAATAAGGGATTGTTGTTGATCCTAGAAAAATGAGCACCTACAAAATTTTGGTGCAAGTGTTTGAAAAGAGAGGCACCCACAAAGTGAATGAATGATGGTGCTATTGAAAAATTATGAAAAAAGGAAAAGAAAAGAGAAAAGAAAAAAAAAGTATGTTGTGAAATGAAAAAGCCTCGAGGTTTGTAGTGGTTTGAAAAGAACAAGTTTGGGGGTTTTGGGAAATTGAGAAGTTTAGTCACTTTGGCCCAAAACCACCCACCTTTTAGTTAGCCACACTACAACCTATGAAAATACCTTTTTGATTCTAGAAACTAACTCGTTGTTGTATAGTGGTGAGAATGGATACAAGCCTATGGAAATCAAGCTCGATATCTTGTGATTGAGTGCATCTCATAGTCCCTAAACACGTGAGGGAGTGCTTTCGTTTCTTGTATCCATTTTTGATGAGTGGTTCATGTCCTTAGCATTAACCTTGTCACAAAATTGGGTGATGATCTCGTTTTATTTGAACATGCTAAGATAATCTTGATGAGCTATGAGGTATTGCACGAGGTAGATTAACGGCTTTACTTTGTTTTGATTGAGGACAATCAAAGGTCCGAGTTTGGGGGATTATGATATGTGCGTAAAATGACCTATTTTTTTATGTGTGCGCGTGCATGTTTGTGTCCATTTTACTCCCATATCATATGTTTTTGTTGCTCTTTTGTCGTGTTTTCGTATTTTTGTGTTTTGGAAGTTGTAGGTTGCGTTTTGAGCTTAAAATAACACTTTTTGGTGAGTTTTGGAGGAAAAAGCTGTGAGGATCTAGAATGGCTAGGCCGGGCCAAAAATGGCTCGACCCATCCTAGCAGGACAGAGAGCAGGCTTGACCGATCCTGATTTGGCTTGGCCGATCCTCATCGGGCTGATTTGGCAGTTTCTAAAATTCAAGCCATCTCGGGCGAGCCAACCTTGGCCCCGGCGATCCGAGGCTCTGCCAACTCGTTATAAAAGGGAGAAATTCAGTTATTTTGAAAACTTTTGTCATATCTAAGGGTAAATTACCTAAATTCTTTTTACGATTCCCATTTCCATCTCTTCCAAAACCTCACCCAAGGTATCAAGGAGCTAAATCATCAATCATTGGAGGAGAATTGAATATCCAAGGGGATAGATCAAGACCTAGCAAATCCAATTGGGGAAGATTTCACTTTCTACTTATCAATTGTAATGGATGTATTTGATTTCAACTTTGTATTGTTACAATTGAGAGGTATGTTGCTCTAATTCAATGTGGATGTTGATTTGAACAAGGATGCATGAAGATTAGGTTCGATAATTGTTTGTTTACTTTCCTTTGAGGGATTGAATTGCACTTGAGCTTGTTCCTTATCTCTTAGGTGTAGGTAATAGCCAACTTTTGAGATATTTGATGTGAACGCTGCAGCCAACACGCGGGCGGAATCGTCGTGAAAAGTGTATATTCTTACAATTTTAGTTCCAATCCCTATGCGGGGCTAGGTCGTAGGGCGATAATTGACGGTCGATTGGGAGTGATCTAGGGGTTAATAACGTAGCTGTTTGCAATTCCTAGTGTCATCTACCGTTAGTTCTCCGTAGCAAGTGGCTAGCAAATGTAGGGTCGATTGCTCAACCTCCTAGAGATTAAAATGTGTTTACATCAATGATTAACCTAATTGGATTACATCTATGTTTATTTCAACATTCTATCTACATCATTTGAGTATTTGCTTGTCTTGGTTTACCAAAGTGTGGAGAGAATTGATTGAATGTTGATTTTTGGTTTAATTCATTGCTTGTTATATGTTGTTAGCATAGGTTTAAATTGATTGCCTAGGTTGATATAAATAACTCAACGATTTTATCTTGCCTAGCTATTAGACTTTGTTATAGTATCCCTGTAATCTAGCAGGCAAAGCGAAGAAGGACCTGGATTGATAATTAAACCTTGAGTGTGCAGTGAGAATTTGTATGAGTTTTTATTGCACACCATCGACATGCATTCCTCAAGTTGATCTCTTCTTGGCCTGAAATCTTCTCGCGTCGATAGCTTCATGTCGACTAACACGCATCTGTGTCTGTCGACACACCTCCTTCGCGTTGATCTACTCTTCGATCAAAACCACCATCCACATCAATTTGTTTGTGTCGACCGACACAAGGATGTGTCGGTTGACACAACCAATTTCCTTGTGTCGCTCGATTTCTACCTCAAATTAGTCAAAATAGTTCCTTCATCTTTTCTTCCATTTTTTTCAATGCTTTTTCCTACAAAATTTTGCACTACAAGCATAATACCCTCCAAAATATACTTAAACTCAATTTATTCAAGAAAACTTAGTAAAATGCATAAAAGAAATATGAAAATAATGTGATAAGTGAGTAGAAATATGAGCTTATCAAAACCAATAAAGTATTTATGTTTTTTGCAAAGATGGCGTATAAGTGACATAGAGTTCACGTCAAAATGACTAATGAGACAACCGATTGACAACCACTTTAACTTTTTGACTTTTGAGGGATTTACTAAAATGTCTCTCCTATCTTTCTATAAAAAGAAGTTATCATTCCTCATTCATACTCTTCCAAATATCTACATTAGCGACATTAGCGAAGAGGACGAAGAAGATGAAGAGGATGAAGTCGAGGAGGAAGGAAATGAAAACGAAGGTGATCAAACCATCGCCGCTGAGTTTGAACATTTCTAGCAGGGCGAAGCGCTCTAATCACTATCGATTCGATTGAAAATAATTAGCTGCCTCAGTGGGAACAAGAATGGGGCAACGCTGAATGGAACGACAAAGAGGCAGATGATGAACCAGATGAGGATAAATAAGTTGTTACCCCTCTCGAGGTGATTGGCTACTTGGACGATGTGATGTTTGATACCACAAATGATGACTTCTAATTTCAACCCCTCCTTATGATGCATATGTAATAGGAAGTTAATTCTAATTTGCAGTTGTAACTTTGGATTTGGTTTGTGAAGTTGTCGTAGGAACTGCGTCTACAATAGGCAATGTGAATTACCATTTATTTCTTAATCTCCCAGATCATTTTATGGAATATCAAAATAAATATCACGACAAACAGTAAATACACTATGCATGCTCCTATTTAATTTAATACAATGGATTCATGGAATACCTTAACTCTAGCGGTTTGAATGATGACAGTAGATGGTTGATTGGTGTTCCTACAGATCCGATCTTTTAATCCGTTCCCTTGCTCGATCTGGAAATTTGGTGAGGATACGCACCTAGATTCAAATTCTACAAGAAGAACTTGATTTCTCCTTTTCGATTCTCTCTAGGGTTTCAACTTGTAAAAGTGTAATCTTATTTGGGACTGAGAGAACTGATCTATTTATAGATCCAGAGTACAGGCAATTAGGGTTCAAAAAATCCTAATGGGCTTAGAGCACTTTTTGGGCCAGATTAAGGATCAAATGCAAATAATAAAGTGGGCTTCCTATTAATTAATTCCATGTTGAACCCAGAACATAATTAATTAATAATCATTTATTCATACCCACCATAGAATTAATGCTAATCTATTGATAAGCTTGTAATTTAACTCACTTATCTATATTATTTTCTTGTCTTTTATTTAGTTTTGTTGAGTTAATCAGTATGTTTTTTGCATGAGTTGATGTTATGGGATACTATGTTTGGTATGGTGTGATTTTACAGGTTTTTGGGCGAAAAAATGGCTATATCTGGAAAAATGCAAAAAATGGAGGCCTTCTATTCGATTGACGTGAAAATTTCGTGTCGACCAAAGCAGGTCTTTGTCGATCGAAGCAGAAATTAAAAAGGAAAATTTGAAGCAAAATAGGATATATCTTATTTTTAGCCCTAGATCTCATAAGATACATATCCACCTCTATAAATACCCATGTATTTTTTATTTTTAATAACTATTATTCAATATTCAAGTTTTAGAGTTTTGGGAGAATTGAAAAACAAGAACTCCTTTATTTTATTGTAAGTTATTTTCTTATGCACTTTAATAATATGTTTTTCAATTGTTTTCTATCTGTGATGAGTGGTTAGAAACCCTAGCGGATTCAAGGATTTTGGACAATTGATCTTTGAATGCATGTTAGATTAATCAATTCAAATTGCATGGTTTAAATTCCTGGTTTAATTTGAATGAATTAAGAATTAATGAAGAATCGAGAGATGAAATAAATTATAGATTTATAGTTGTTAATCGAAAGATCGAGGGGAGAAGATTAATAACAGAAAAATGATTTTTAATACAATGAAATTCTGTCTAAAAAAGAAGAATAATTAATTGTATGGAAAAAATCTGATGTTTTCATAAGGTTGATTACTAGTGTATTCTTGAGGCCAACCAAGCATATACAGTCACATAATAGTAACCTAAGCTATAATTGCTCGATCCAGGAATTGTAGTATTTTAATTTGATTTCCCACCATAACAGAATTGATTAATTTAACATGTGTTTTGGTTTATTTGTTTGCCCTAGGATCCGTGTTCTTCAAAACTTGCTTTCAAATCCTTTAATTTCAGTTATTGTTATCTTTATTTTCTATAATCCAATACCCAATTTCAATTTACACAAACAATGAATCTTGAAACTAGAATCAGTACATGAGATAATTTCCCCACACAATTCCCTCCTTGGGTTTGACAACCTTAGGGTATATAAATTTATTTGACATTGTTTTTACGGCAATTAATCTGTAGTTTCTACAGTGATCAAATTGACACCGTTGCTGGGAAATTGTTAGATTTTATCTTATTAATAATATGCCAACTAATTTCTATATTTTTTTTCTCTTCTGGTTGCGCATGAATAAGAGAGTTCAAGTCAAACATCATGAAGTTTTTGATCCAAAGATAGAAGCATTTTGCAAGAGGAGGAACAGTAAGAAAAAGAAGGAAAAACAAGCAGGTAGTGAGATGGAGCCACAAAACAATCAAAATCCTCTAGAAGATGATCCAAACATGCCCCCTTTGGAGGATAATGAGGCAGTTTTTTACTAAGGACGCTCAGATTCTGATCCAAGAGGTCAACATGATGAGGGATGAAGTTAGAGAACTGAGGGTTGAAAGAGAGTCATAAAGAGAAGCAACATGGAGGGCTCGAAATTAGAGGAGAGACCAATTGCCTTCTGAGGATTTGGATGACGAGGACCTAAATGCCATGGCCAGGAAGTACAGACCACAACCCGAAAATACGGGATTTAACATTGGCATCAATGCCAATAAATTTAAACTCAAGACTGGGCTGATACAGATGGTTCACCAGAACCAATTTGGAGGCAGAGCTATAGGGACCCCAACTTGCACCTCCGGATGCTCGTGGAGGTGTGCGACACTGTCAAGCAGAATAGAGTAGGGTAGGAAGAGGCTTTTTGCATTCTCACATAGGGATCAGGCCCGATCTTGGCTCACTGGTTTGGACTGTAACAGGATTCGGACATGGGAGGATTTGAGAGCTGAGTTCCTCTCAAACTTCTTTCAACCCTCCATCATCATTCAGAAGAAGATGAACATTTTACAGTT
>JAPKLW010001015.1:206039-237975 GCA_026898455.1 Plectranthus barbatus | reverse complement strand
AATTAAATAACAACTCACGTTGTTAATTGTAGACTCGAATCCTACATACACTTCGACCAAGCTATGGGTCGATAAGAAGGCTCCACATCAACCGATGCAAATTTGTGTCAGTAAACACAAAGTGCCAGCAGTAAAAAATTCAACATCGCGTGAATACTGAAGACTCTGGGGGGATAAGATATTGATGTCTGAGATCAACTACCAGGTTTCGTTCTCTCTCTTGTCTGATTTTCAATCTTATTCCACTATTTGAGTTGGAAATAAGTTTGGGGGGAAGTGGACAAGAGATGGAACATTATATCTTTTATTTATTTTGCTTTCTGTATTTAAATTTCTACCTATAATTTTTTATTTTATTATTTTGTGGGGAAATTTTTGAGTTTTGATTCGACCCGATTGAGAATGTGAGATATAATCGATTGATAGTTGAGTTTGATTTGATTGTGACTGTGGTTAATGCCTATGAATGTAGAATACATCATGATAGAATTGATTTGAAACTTGCACTTGCATGATGATTGAGTTGATTCAAAATCTAATGTAGAACAAAAGTTTAAACCCTTGTGTGAAATTTTGAGCCTTATATTCATTTGATGTGAGATTCACATGTATATTTTAATTTCTCTAGAACTTGTTTATTTTCTATTTTGAGACTACATAGTGTGCACAAGTTTAGGAAATGATATTAGGCTATCTTTGTTAACCCAATATCCTAAACACTGTCCCTTCACAAGTAAATTTACCCTAATTAACCACTTTGAGCCTTTATGATTCTTTCCTTGTCTAAGAGTTTAAGAATGGTGTTGGTTTTACTCATGTCTTGAGTTGTGGTTTGGATGGGGTAAATTGATGGTGAATTGGAGGAAATATGCTAATTTAGCAGTTGGTGCAAGATGTTTGATAGAAAATCTCAACGAAAATTAGAATTCTCATAAGCTCTATAAAAAGAACAAAAACATAAAGTATCAACAGAGCATAAGAGATTCAAAAGAGCTAGAAAAGAAAAAAACATTGTTGATGAGTTTATTGATGTATTTGAAGGAGATAAGGTGATGATGATAGAGAGTGGTTATGATGTATTTGAGTAGGCCAGCTTGATTAATACTAGTCACTTGACCATATTTCCCTACCTTGTCACAAAAGCCTATATTTCAACCTAATGAAAGTCCTTTTTTATTCTAAACTTGTGTACACATTCTAGCAGTGGAGATATTAGAAAATTTGCAAGTCTATGGTAGAAATTTCTTCATACATGTTGTTGAGTGCTTTCATCTACCTGAAACACTTGAGAGTTGAGCGATACACTTTCCGTGAGTTCTTCCACAGTTGATGGATTTCTATCTCTTTCAAATTGTTTGTGTGTAGTGGATACTCAATTCTTGACTGTGATGAATCTTGTAAGAAATTGCACTTCAATTGCATGATCTTTTGATTCCTTACTTGCCTATTGAATGAGGACAATCAAATGTTCAAGTTTGGGGGTTTCATAAGCTCATAATTTGACTCACTTATCTATATTATTTTATAGTCTTTTATTTAGTTTTGCTCAGGTAATTAATATAATTTATGCATGAGTCGATGTTATGGGATATTATGCTTGGTATGGTGTGATTTTACACGTTTTTGGGTGAAAAAATAGCGAAGTCTGGAAAAGTGCGAAAAATGAAGGTCTCTGTTTCGATCGACGTAGCTCCACGTCGACCGACGTGGAAACTTCGCATCGATCGATGTAAGTCTATGTCGACCAACATGGAAATCAGAAAAGGAAAACTCGAAGCAAAATATGATATATCTTATTTTTAGCCCTAGATCTCATAAGATACACATCCACCTCTATAAATACCCATGCATTTTTTATTTTTAATATCTATTATTCTATATTCAAGTTTTAGAGTTTTGGGAGAATTGAAGAACAAGAACTCCTTTATTTTATTGTAAGTTGTTTTTTATGCACTTTAATTATATGTTTTTCATTGGTTTTCTATCTACGATGAGTGGCTAGAAACCCTAGCAGGTTCTAGGGTTATGGACCATTAATCTTGAATGCATGTTAGATTCATCAATTTGAATTGATGGTTTAGATTCCTGGTTTAATTTGAATGAATTTAGAATTAATGAAGGATGGAGAGATGAACTTAATTCTAAGTTTATAGTTGTTAATCGAAAGACCGAGAGGAGAAGATTAATAACAAGAAAATGGTTTTTAACACAATTAAATTATGTCTCAAAAAGAAGAATAATTAATTGTAGGGAATAGATTTGATGTTTTCAAATGGTTGATTATTAGTGTGTTCTTGAGGACGACCAAGCATATACATTCACATAATAGTAACCTAAGCTATAATTTTCTGATCCAGGAATTGTAGTATTTTAATCTTATTTCCCACCATAGCAGAGTTGATTTATTTAACTTGTTTTTTGGTTGATTTTTTTGCCCTAGGATTTGTGTTCTTTAGAACTTGCTTTCAAATTCTTTAATTTCAGTTATTACTATCCTTATTTTCTACAATCCAAAAACCAATTTCTATTTACTAAACCAATGAGTCTTTAAAATAGAATTAGTACATGAGATAATTTCTCCACACAATTCCCTTGGGTTCGACTACCTTTTGGTATATAAATTTATTTACCATTGTTTTTGCAACAATTAATCTGTAATTTCTACAGTGATCACCTACCCCTTTATTACCGCGTTATTAGGAATGGGTTGCATTGACTCGATTAATCCCCATATTTAAGGTTTTAGACATTCATTAATTAATCCATCATATGACAATTAGCTGCAATTAATTAATCTCTTAATATTGTTGAGTTGTACTACTCTTCCCTTATCGCTTATGCTTGAATCAATTATTCAGCCTCCAGGACTTAGCATAACGAACCTCGTGAGCTTCCCAAGGAATGTCACCATCCTGAAATGGATATGGTTATCAATCCAGCCTGAGGAAACCCCACACAAACTATCATCACCATAGCAAGTAAAAGTGACAGTCAACTTATGTGTGCCCCTCAGCCTTTAATAGACTTTAGATTTGACCAAGTTACCAAGATCTTACTCATTCATATGTAAAGTAGAATGGTTCATCGAACTGTTGATCCTATCAATACATTAAGATGTACTAGTCACACAAAGCAGCCAAGATAAACCTTTTATAGGACTTGTGTGTCGTAGCTTAAACCAACAGCCATACCAGAAACTGTATCAACTGTGATAACTGTTCATATCTCGCTAGATCAAACAATCCATATGATCTTCTGTGATTTCTTACACATCATGATGAGATACCTGGATGCATTTGTTCACATCGTATGCTTGTAATACAGATAGGAGTTGTTTATATCAAGTCATTAATGTTTACGACTATATCAAACATAATATTTCCCAATATACCAATCATAATGCTTTTATGTTTACAATTCCAATAATTGTAAAGGGTGCCACTCAGGGCCTAATTGATTTATCGGATGTAATAGTTGGTAGGGTGGATTTTAATAGCTAGGATAAGTCTTACGGGAGAGGATGATTGTCAACATTATAGCTCCTGATGCCAATTCTCCAAGATGGCATAATATGTTCAATGAATCAGCTACAAGCCCGCTTCTAGGGCACTTTGGATGTAATTATTGGTGTATATTTAAGGTTTCAAATGATGATCCTTAATATTGCCTCTATTATTGTATCGATTAATATAACCTTGGTCGTGCCAAGCATCTAAGGGAATAATTCCCTTAAGAATTATTCTCTTATCAGATAACCCACTTAATCAACGTGGTAATAATCATTGTATTGCATGCGATCTCAAAAGGGATTATTTAACGCATTGTGTGTGCTAATGTGTTATAGAATGCCCCTTTAAATGATTATTATTTTGCAGGATGCCACCTTGAGCAGTCTCTGCTAGAGGTCGAGGCCGAGAAAGAGGCCGTGGAAGAGGTTGACCCCATCTAAACTGACGAGTACAACAACAAGAACATAATGAAGGTCCCGAAAACAATCAGAATTGGGAGCCGCACCACAAAGAGGTCGATCTTAACAGCTAAGCACCTTTGGTCGAGCTAAGATGGATCGGAAAGATATTTACCCAACATAACCTGCCATTGTTAGATGGGACAAAAGATGCTCCTAAAGCTGAACATTGGATCAAAGTCATGAAAAGGATCACGGATACTGGCCTGCACTGACGAGGATAAATTTAAGTGTGTTTTGTTTTAGCTGGTTGGCGAAGCTGTGCACTAGTGCGAGTCCCATTTGTAGACCCTTACCCCAGAACAAGAGGAGCCCTAACTTGGGAGCACTTCATAGAAGAATTCTTCACCAAATACATCCCTCTTACCTACATCGTTCAGAAGAAAGTAGAATCCCATCACTTGGTCTAGGGGATATGTCAATAACTAAGTATGACTGACAAAATATGCTCTTGACGCCATCGACATTGAATAGAAGAAGGCAATCCAGTTCTTGTCAGGAATACGAATTGAGATTAAGACATCTGTCGCCTACCTTAGTGGTTTGGACTATTAGGATTCACTCAACCAAGCTCTAAAAATTGAAGTATCACTAAAGAATGGTCTCCACCCCTCCACACTAGCCAGCAAACCAGAACAACCAACCAATTGGCATTGTGATCAGAACTTCCTCAACAACTAGGTAGGAAACCAGCGAAACTTCCAAAAGCAAGGGAACAACCGCCAAGGCAACTTTTTCATCCGACGTTGCAACCGTTGTGGAAGAGAGCATCAAAGAGAGTTGATAACTCTCATAAAGAGTTATCTTATTCTTTTTTAGTTATGTCAATTGTGTTTATTTTTAGTGATTTAGTTCAAATTAAAAGTTAATTGCTTTTAAGTTGTCTTTTTATTCTAGTTATGTTAATTAATTAAGTTTTAGTTAATTAATAAGTTTTTGCAAGGAATTTTAAGTGTTTTCGTAGGATTCATCATTAGAGCTTGACATTATCATTAAAGTGAAGATTATTGCTGAAGCATAAGAGTAGCATAACTGACAATCTTGGCTCAACACTTTTGGGACCACTTCCAGACAAGAATGATCTACCACTTTCAGATATTGTCTAAAAGCTTGGAAAGGTGCCACCCGATAACTCGAAGTCCAAAATGGGAAAGCCATGTGTGGGAGTCATGTGCGAAAGGAGTGATAAAAAAGGTGGATATTTTTGGACAAGAAGGATAACAACTGCACAATCAACACACATACACACACACTAGGAGGAGTTCAAGAGAGATTTTCTTGGAGGAAAGGCAAAAACTCTGCGCATAAATGAAGGAGTTTCAGCCGATTTCAAGAAGAATCTCTTGGGTTTTATTGTTTTAAGCTTATTTTGTAAAGACAATAAGTAGGATGATGAATATTGTTAAACTTTATTTTATTTTTAGTTTGGATATGAACTAAATTCACACATTTGGATTGTTGACTGTTTTCCAGGTTTGAATATGTGTTAATGCATGATTTTTTATAAATCTGAGTTCGGTCTTGGATTTTAGTTGAACTTTGTGGCATGACAATGACCCTATGTTATTTCACTTTATTTAGTCTGAAGAGATGAATAGAGAAGAGGGATCTAAGCTCGATCATGTTTCTTGTGTAGAAATATGAGGAAACATGCCTTTTCCCTGATCCCCTATTTTGGTTTGTGTTTTTTATAACTATTTCATGCATAGACATAAGATGAATGGTAGGATCCTGCAGATCTAGTAGAGCGACAACTTGCTGGTTACATTTTGTGGGGTTTAAGGCTCAGAATTCATGCTAGATCCATGCTCAAGCATATACTTTGTTAGTGAGAGGGATGTACTTTGTAAAGAACTCTTCCTTGAAATTCTCCCAAGTTAGGGCTTCCTCTTGCTCTAGGGTAAGAGTTATCAAGTGAGTCTCCCACCAGTGATCAGCTTCATCAACTAGCTGAAATGATACGCACTGAGTTTTCTCTTCATCAATACAAGCCAGTATTCTGAAAATTCTTTCCATGGTTTTTATCCATGCTTCAGCCTTAGGTGGATCTTCGATTCTATCTAGTAGTGGCGGATTGATAATTTCATATTTGTACTCACTTATCCATGTTTTTCTCCATTTTTTTAGTTTAACTAGTTTAGGTTTTTAGCTAATTTTGTGCATGAGTCTATCATAGAAGATGCTATGCTCTTGATGGAGAGTTTTGTAGGTATTTTAGGCTAAAAAGAGGTCAAATGATAAAAAGAGCCGTGAAGAATAGAGTTGTTGCTTCGATTGACACACGGGAAGTCGACCAAGTTGGAAGACATGCCAAAAACCTGAAGAATTACCTCTGTGTCGACCGACATGGTGCATGTAGATCGACACAGAGGTCGGATGTCGATTGAAGAAGGCTGCAGAAGAAGAGCTTGACATGCTTGCGTGCATGTCGATCGACATAAAGGCCATGAAGGTGGATCAACACGAAGATAATTTCCTGGATGTCGACTTGCATGTGTGTCGATCGACATACTCTGTGTCGATCGACACAGAAGCTCGAGAAGGAAAATTGGCATGTTTTGGTTACTTTTGTTATTTTAGCTCAATACCTAGTTTAGATATTTTGGATCCTCTATAAATAGAGAACTTATTAGGGCACGAATTGGGAATAACTGAATCATCACTTTTACTTAAACATTGGAGTTTTTCCAAGACATTGAAGATTCCTCTTCATTTTTGAGGTATTTGTATGTGTTTAATAATATGTTTGTTTTGATTCAAGTCATGTTTTGTGGCTAGAAACCCTAGCAGATTCTAGGGCTTATGATAATCTTTTCTAATGCAATTATTTTCTGTCTCAAAAGGAATAATTAACTTGTAGGATTTAATTAGATAATTATCGATATTGACTAATTTGTGTTCTTGAAACCGAGAGGAGAAAGTCACGGTTTAGTGATCTAGGGTTTAATTACAAGACCAAGGAGTTTAATCCATTTAAACCTAATTTATCCCATTGCTGAGTTGATGAATTTGCATGCTGATGATTTGATTATTTGCCCTAGGATCTGTACCTTTATATATTGTTTTTCAAAACCTTTACTTTCTCGCATTGTTATCTTTCAAAACCAAATCTCTGTTTCAAATTTCCTCGAACATCTATGTTCTAAAAACTATGGCTAGTACTCAAGGTATTTCGTTGCACAGTCCTTGTGGGATCGACCACCTTTCAGTGTAAAAATTTATTTGCTTGCTGCTTTCTACAATTATCAAATTGGCGTCGTTGCCGGGGATTGTTAGATTCTATTTTGATATTAGTTTGTTTTTAAATATGTTGGAGTGAGTTTTTATTTTTATTTTTGCTTTAATCTTCGTGTTTAGTGTGCGTGTGTTTTTCAGGGTTTTTGCATCTGTTTCAATCGACACAGCCCGTGTCGATCGACGTAGCTGCAAATGTCCTACGTGTCCGCTGACAAAGCCCCTATCGATCGACACAGAGACTGATTTTCTTTAATTCTTTTCTCAGGTTGTATGAACACGAGAGCTCGGGGCAAACCACTCAAAGCTTTTGATCCAAAGATCGAGGCCACAGTCCGGAAGAGGAAAAACAAGGAAAAAAAAAGCACTACCATGAACATGGATCCACCAAACCATCGAAACGATGAAAACTTCTCAGACATGCCACCATTGAAGGAGCCAGACACACAACTCACTCAAGGGAATGAACATCTCCTAGTTCAAGAAGTCAATCACATGAAGGAAGTAATCAAGAAACTCATGGCTGAAAGAGAGGCAGACAGGCTCGAGGATGCAACGAGAGAAAGAGATTGAGAGAGAGAAAGGCGCCGTAAAGAGGACTCCGATGATGAGGAACCAAACGCCATGGCAAGGAGGTACAGACTGCATCCCGATAATGAGGGATTTGTTATTGGTGTCACTATCAATAACTTTGAACTCAAATCTGATTTAATTCAGATGGTTCAACAGAACCAATTTGGTGGCCGAGCAGTGGAGGATCCGTACACCCATCTCCGAATATTTGTGGAGGTGTGTGATACCATCAAGTTGAACGGAGTCATCCATGATGTAATCCGTCTGCGTTTGTTTCCCTTCTCACTTCGAGATCAGGCTCGGACGTGGTTTACAACCCTGGATTGCAGCAACATCCGCACTTGGGCAGATCTCCGAGCAGAGTTCCTCGCCGCATTCTTCCCACCTTTAGTGATCATTCAGAAGAAGATGGAGATCCTGCAGTTCCACCAAAAGATGGATGAGTCCTTGTTCGAGGCATGGAGTAGGTTCAATGAGCTATTGAGGAGTTGTCCGGGCCATGGAGTTGACACCAAGGAGCAGGCCCACATTTTCTACAGAGGGATGAATGAAAGAACCCATGAGTCTGTTGATAAAGCAACCGGAGGTTCTTTGATTAGCTTATCACCTGAGAAGGCCCTCAAGCTGTTCAAGAAGATGGCCTTGCACACTCAACAATGGGCCAATCCAAGGAGACCACAAGTTCGAGCTGTGGAGAAGAAGGAAGATGACACCCTCAAGAAGGAAGTGGAAAAGCTCAAGGGGGAGGTTGAAAAGTTAACTTCTAGTGCTTGTGTTTCTGTTGCACAGGTTGACCCCATCACCAACGTGAACTATATGAACCGAGGCGGTTATCAAAACCAATACCGGTAAGGGGGAAATCAACTTTACCACCCAAAACCTCATCCTAGATTTTCCTATGCTCAGCCCGATGGTGCTTAACATCCTCCACCAGACTTCGATGTGCAGAATGGCGAGACTGTGGAGAAGAAGAAGGAGAGCCTCGACGTGGTGTTATAGAAGTTCATCAAAGCTTTCGACTACCGAGTTGGAAAGATTGAGCAAGAGGTGGCATGGTTCAACACCAAGGTGGACAGACTTGGCAAGCATGTGCAGATTATCGAGACGCAGGTCAGTCAGATTGCCACCTCACTTGGTGCGCAACATCAACAAGGACTGCAAGGCGATAAAACTGAGGTCCGAAACCAGCTACACAGGTCCGAGCATGCCCCAAAACAAGTTTGGGGATAAGAGGAGGAGCAGGCCGTTGGATTGCCCTCTGTTTCGATTGACACCCCCGGTGTCGATCGACATAGAGGACAGGAGGATGCAGAAATGTCGAGCGACGAAGAAGAGCTAATCGACAGGAACTCAGCGGGTGTGTCGATCAACACACCCCCTGTCATTCGACATGGAGGGCAAATCGACACAGAAGCAGCCCCAGCTCAACAATTCAAGTTCCAAAGCTACTCAACCACCTCCGATGCCCTTTCCTCAGCGGTTCACCAAGAAAAAAGAGGACTCCAAGTTCTCGAGGTTTGTGGATAATTTGAAAAATGTGAGTATTAACTTACGACTAATCGAGGCTTTGAGAGAGATCCCAGGCTACATGAAATTTCTCCGCAAGTTGATGAGCGAGAAGAAGCACTTCGTGGAGAACTCAACCGTCAGACTTCATGAGCAGTGCAGCCTACTCCTCTAAAAGAAGATTCCCATAAAAAGGAGTGATCCATGATGTTTCACAATTCCAGTCGAGATCGGGGGGATCGAGTTCGAGAAGGTGCTATGCGACATTGGTGTCAGCATCAATTTGATGCCATATTCCATCTTCCAGTGCCTCAACATTGGAGAACTGAGGCCGACTACCATCACATTGCAAATGGCGGACCGATTGTGTGGGTCATCTAATTTTCCCTGCAGATTTTGTAGTCTTGGACATGAAGGAAGGCAACACACCCCTCATCTTGGGAAGGGAATTCTTGGATACTAGTGCCGCATTGATTGACTGCCGTAGTGGGGAGATCACGCTTCGAGCAAATAAGGAGAAGATCACATTCAAGCTCGACAGAAGTCGGCAGTAATCTGAATGCTATAGGATCACCTCCAGAGATGATTTTGAGGATGAAGAAGAGGAAATCAAGGAGGACCAAGCCGCTCGAGAATGGGAGCGAGGGAATGTGATGGCAAAACTGTCAATTACACCATCTCACCCCAAGCTCACTACTGTCATTCAAGATCAACTTGTCTACATGGTGGATGCTCGAGGAAGGTGAGTTCGTACTCACCCTCCTTGGACTTGAGAAAAGAGGTAATGTCAAGCTACGACGTTAACTAAAGCACTTGTTGGGAGATAACCCAACCTTTACTTGTTTTATTTTCAATTTCCTTAATTTTGTTTTAAATTTATGCTTTAATTTTGTTTATTTTTTATTTTTTGTCTTTTCTTTATTTATTTCTGAAAAAAAAATTGAGGATTGACCTCTGTTTCGATCGACATGCTTGATGTCAATCGACACAGAAGTCACGATAGAATTACTTTTTTTTATCCAGGCTCGGAATTGATATGAAGGCTCCGTGTCAATCGACAGGGGCCATGTCGATTGACACGGAGTGCCAGCAGTAGCAATTCTTCATTGTTTATCGCAGATTCCTTCGGTGGATAAAAATATTGATGTCTGAGATCAACATTCAGGTACAAGTTCTTATTCTCGTCTGATTTTCGAACTTTTTTTTAATTCGAACTTATCTATCCCTTTATTTTCTTTGTTTTCTTGTTTATTTAAATTTATCCCTAGAAAAAAATATGGATATAGTGTGTGAAAAATTTCTTATTGTGTCCTGAACCCTTTTGATCTAATTATGAATTGGAATCGATTAGGGACGAGTTTGATTTTATTTCTATTGTGGTTGATTGCC
Organism: Plectranthus barbatus; assembly: GCA_026898455.1. NCBI lineage: Eukaryota > Viridiplantae > Streptophyta > Magnoliopsida > Lamiales > Lamiaceae > Plectranthus > Plectranthus barbatus. Next base: position 227,306 of record JAPKLW010001015.1, on the reverse strand, counting down.
TATGAAGGTAGAGTACCGCATGATAGGATCTAAATGAAACTTACACTTGCATGATGTTTGAGTGGATTGAAATTGACTAAGGAAGAAATATTTGAACCCAAGTGAGAATTTGAGCCTTTTTTGTTTGACGTTTCTCTAGAACTTGCTTCTAATCTGTTTTGAGACTGCATAGTGTGCACAAGTATAGAAAATTATTTTAGGCCATCTTTGTTAGTCAATTTATCCCAAACACTGTCCTTTATAATATTTTATCTTTAGTCAGCCCCTTTGAGCCTTACTTCATTTTTTTGTCTTGTCTATGAGATTTGTATGATAGTAAGGAGGTTTTTGTCTTGTCTATAAGATTATGGGGAAGAATAAGGGTGGAATATTTGTGAGTGGATTAGAAATTCTTATAATTGGTGTGCAAAGAAAGAAAAATTAAGAAAAAAAATGTGTTTGTTTGTGTCCTTATAAGCTCAAAAGAATATTATTAGAGCATAAGAGGATTAGAAAAAAAAAAGAGAAAAAGAGAGAGTTGTGTGATTTGAATTGTAATATTTGAGGAGAATGGTGAATGAGGATAGATAGTGATTTTAATTTGTTGAGAGTAGCTAACTCAATATTTTCTTTTAGTTACTTGGTCATATTTCCCTACCTTTCACAAAAAAGCCTACATTACAACCTCATCAAGTCCTTTTTGGTTCTTGAATTGTGTGCACAAATAAGCAGTGGAGATTCTAGAAATTTTGCAAGCCTATGGTAGAAATTTCTTCATACATGTTGTGAGTGCTTTCATTGAAAACCCAAACACTTGAGTGAATGAGCGAAAATACTTCCTTGTGAGTCTTCCCAAGTTGATGGATTTCTTATCTCTTTCAAATTGCTTGTGTGATGTGGATTTTGATTCTTGAATGTGATGAATCTTGTGAGGCATTGCACTTCCAATTGCATGAGATTTCTTTTCTTTCTTTTCTTTTGATTGAGGACAATCAAGCATTCAAGTTTGGGGGATTTGATAAGCTCATATTTGTACTCGCTTATCCATGTTTTTCTCCATTTTTTTTAGTTTAATTAGTTTAGATTTTTAGTTAATTCTGTGCATGAGTCTATTTTAGAAGATGTTATGCTCTTGATGGAGATTTTTGCAGGTATTTTAGGCTAAAAAGCGGTCAAATGATGAAAAGAGTCGTGAAGAACAGAGTTGCTGCTTTGATTGACAAACGGGAAGTTGACCAAGTTGGAAGATGTGCCAAAAACCCAAAGCATTATCTCTGTGTCGACCGACATGGTGCATGTCGATCGACACAAAGGTCGGATGTTAATCGAAGAAGGCTCCAGAAGAAGAGATCGACATGCTTGCGTGCATGTCGATCAACACCGATGGTGTCGATCGACACAAAGGCCATGAAGGTGGATCGACATGAAGACAATTTCCTAGATGTCACACACTCTGTGTCAAAAGGAAAATTGGTCTGTTTTGGTTACTTTTGTTATTTTAGCTCAATACCTAGTTTAGATATTTTGGATCCTCTATAAATAGAGAACTCGTTATGGCACGAACTGGGAATCACTGAATCATCACTTTTACTTAAATATTGGAGTTTTTCCAAGACATTGAAGGTTCCTCTTCATTTGTAAGGTATTTTTATGTGTTTAATAATATGTTTGCTTTAATTCAAGTCATGTTTTGTGGCTAGAAACCCTAGCAGGTTCTAGGGCTTGTGATAATCTTTTCTAATGCATGTTTAAATAAAATCTAGTCAAAAGCATGGTTTAATTCCTTGAGCTTAATTAATCGAATCTACATTTAAAGAAGGATCGAGAGATGAATTTGAATTTAGGTTTGTAGTTATCAATTGAAAGACCGATAGGTGAAAATTGGTAATAGGAAAAAGGAATTAAATACAATAATTTTATGTCTTAAAAGAGAATTAACTTGTAGGATTTAATTAGATAATTATCAAGATTGACTAATTTGTGTTCTTGAGACCGAGAAGAGATAGTCACGGTTTAGTAATCTAAGGTTTAATTGTCTGACCAAGGAGTTTAATCCATTAAAATCTAATTTATCCCATTGTTGAGTTGATGAATTTGCATGCTGATGATTCGATTATCTGCCCTATGATCTATACCTTTATATATTGTTTTTCAAAACCTTTATTTTCTCGCATTGTTATCTTTCAATTTCAAAACCAAATCTCTGTTATAAATTTCCTCGAACATCTATGTTCTAAAAACTATAGCTAGTACTCAAGGTATTTTGTTGCACGGTCCTTGTGGGATCGACCACCTTCGGGTGTAAAAAATTATTTGCTCGCTGCTTTCTGCAGTTATCATGGATTCTGTCAGGTAAATATCTCCCCGATTCTTCTCGGTTCTACATGAGGTGCTTGGTTGTCAAGATTATCCTCTTCTTGGTATGGCTCCCAATTCTACTCATTTTGGGGCCCTTCGCCTTGTTCTGGCTGTTGTCCTTCTGGGTTCAGGGGGGATTAGCCTCTTGCACGACCTCTCCCTCTTTCTCAACCTTGGCCTCTAACAGGGGGTGCTCTAGGTGGCATTCTGCAAAATAAGTAGACATTAAATGGGGCATTAACAACCCAAAGGTACGCACAGTCATAAAATAATCCCTTTCGAGATTGCAAGCAATACAACAATTTACGTTATGTTGATAAGGTGGGTTTTCCCTCAATTAGAGGTTAAAATCTTATAAGGGGAGGTAGTCCCTTCAATGCTTGGCAGCGACCAAGATTACACTATTCAATACAACAATAGGAATGATATCAAATCAATACATGCAAACTTGAACATCACATCAAGAATTAAATCTGAGCGCCTGGAAAGTGGGCTGGTAGCTATTGCATTGAAAATCGGGTTGCCATGTTGGAAAATTAGCATTTCCCGCTACCGCACAATCGTCATTCTACATCTCCCGCAAGAGTCATTCTAGTTGTTACATCTTTCTTACCATCTATTACATCATCAGTTAATTACATGGGTCCTAAGAGGCGCCCTTACAACTTTCATCAGGATTTAAATCCTACTATTACAATGATCAAACTAAACACTACTGATTAGTACATATGCATCAATAGATAGGTCGGCGATCAGAGGTCGTCGTCCAAGGTGTCGAACATCCCATCATTTGAAGAATCAAGCTCCTCACGAGGAGTCGCAACTTCTTCATCCATATCCTGACCAACTTCATCAACATTCTAAGTAGCATTGCCCCATTGTTGTTCCTAGTGAGGCAGCTAATTATCGGCTATCCATTTAGCAGCTATCGGGGCAATCTCATACTAAAGGGGTAATTCCTGTTATTCCTTTTGCACCACTTGGTCACCATCTTCCCCGAGCTCTTCATCATCCTCATCATTCTCCTCGTCCTCATCTTCGTCCTCATCAGTGGCTTCCTCTTCAACATCATCAGACTCCATCCCCTCATCGGGGTCTAGGTATAGATCTCCCAATCTCTCTCTCTCATTTTTCTTCTCCAGGTTATCGGCACGGGGGCGATCGTAATCAGGATTCTGGGAGTCCTCGAAGTCTCTATCCCAGTAGGCAGGATAACAATGACTGTCTAGTTCTTCATCATCCTCTCCATACGAGGAGTCCTCTTCAGGATCCTCTTCCTTCAATTCTGATTCATAGTCAGACACCGCAATCATAACTTGAGAGGTTTCAGCTTCGTAGTCGTGAGTTTACGGGCTAGGTGGAGGGCTTCTGAAGGTAGCACGTTGTCTGCGAATGAGGACAATGAACCCATCTCGATTGGATTCATAAGTATGGGAGTGGGATAAGAAGTCCAGTTAATGTACACGAGCGCAACATTGCTACTGAGAGGGTAGGAGTTCTACCAGCCTTTGTAGTCCTTCGGTTCTTGTCACCCCATGTGGGTGAGTATCCAACCAGAACTAATAAAAATCAGTTAAGAAGTGGTTGAGGGAGTCACCACGGTAGACCTAGTAAGTTTTGAAGTAGCTTACCTTCCTTTCACCAAAAGCATTTGAGGGTTGGAGCTTGCGATAGTTGAAAAGGGCTTGACCATCTGCAATGGGGTGAAGTCAAAAGAGTTAGGGGGTTAGATAAAATGTAAGTCTTAATAATAGGTTGTGCGAATAAATACTCAAATAGTGAACTTAAACATAATTGGAAAAGTAATAATTCTATGGTCAACTATTGCACATAAGAATCATATCCTAAATACATACTCATTCTAAGTCTGTGAAAAGATGAGCTACAATATAAACATGCTTCCTAAAAACATCTAAGTTCTCTAGTAAGGCCTCAATAGAATTAAAGCATTCAAGATGCATATGAAATCATTTTAAATGAGGAAACTTTTATTTTCCATAATTTCTTTGATAATTTGAATGCAACAATTAATGCATTGAAATTTGACAAGCGAATGCATAAAATTTAATGTTTTTGGATTTCTTCAAAATCTTTAACAAAGAGGATGCAACGATGTATGCACCAAATATTATTCTTGATCTTTAATAAAGAGATGCAACAATGTATGCATCAAAATTCTTCAAAAACTTTCATATTTTGAAAGTAAAAGGTTTGTGCGTTAATGGCCTTCATTTGCCAAAACATTCTCTTAATGCAGCGCCGAGTACGAGTACAGGAGCAGGAGCAGGATAGGGCTACTTGAACTTATTGAGTAAATGGAGGTCTCGAAACAAAGAGGTCCTCGGTTCAGAGCAAAATAAAGAGAGTTGGCTCTGATACCACTTTGTCACGCTCTTATTTAAATCAGGATTTGAGGTAAATCGGGTGTTAAACATGCATTTAGGATAGCGATCAAGAAATAAAGATCATGCAAATTAGTGATTTAGTTCAACACAAACATCTCAAGTATTTCAAAAAAGATACAAGGTGTTTCATTGAGAAGGGATCTTGGCTTCTCGAGTGATGAAGTACATGTAGTTCAATGTTTAACAACATCAAACGATAACAAAAGTCTAGCAAAAGAATATGAGTTTTGGCAGCAGAAGTTATCAACGAAGTATGTATATGAAGAAACACACTTCAACATTTAAATATTACAAAATGGATGTCATCAGGTCCACTTTCACTGCTACCTCGTACTATGCTCCAAATCCATTTTAATGTGTACATTTTATATATAATGCATAGGGCTAAGTACAAATTGTATTTATTGGACACGAGCCTGAAAACAATATATTTTTAAATAATTTTGTCATGCCTTTACATCGGGTCGCACATGGATTTGAAGTTTGAAAACCTCCCATGACACTAAAAAATTTTATGAGTATGAGCATGCTCTTTTACAACAATTAAACTATCTGAATAAAACATATGTGACTGGGAGGTGGCCATCTACCATAGTTATGATGCTAGTCCGAGTAGGGCATGACCCATAGCATGTCAGCATCATAGTGAACTAACCCATGACATCTCTTTCACCACCAGGGCATGATTGTTAAGGCTCATGGAACGAAGAGCCAACATCCACGTTGAATACCACGTTGATGTACTTCTCTAAGTGGGGTTCCCCCACAGAGAGGACAAATAACAAACATAAAATAGTGCACAATGACAAAATAGTAAAAGCACAAACATCATTCATTTCATGCTTAATTTACTTTGAAAAGAAAACATCATTTTATTTTAGCTTATCCCACGATATAGGGGTATGAAAGCCCACCTTGAGTAGGTGCGGAAAACAGTAGGTCGATCTCTAACGACAACCTTCTCCTTGACCTTTCCTATAAAACAAGGAAATCTAAGTAAGTCTGATCACACAAAAAACTCAATAGAATTTCCAATGCAATACAAGAATAAAATATCAATCCGGTCCTTGCTCGGTTCGCCCACTAGAGTACCCATTACTTATGTAAAGGCTAATATCTAGGTAGAACAATCATTGAGTATGTTTACTATATAGGTAATGAAATTAAACTAATTACTAGCTACTACTATCAAGCTTAAATATAAATGCAATTTTAACATGATTCTCACTATCAAAAATTCACCTAAAATACTTCAGTAATAGGTATAACAAGAACAAATCAAGAGTCACAATATAGAGAAAGTAGGATGTTGAATAGAACTAGGTAGTGAACTATTTTGGTTAATTGAATGTTGTTAACTCATTTAATCTCTCTATAGATGGTCAATTCACATAAAATTGATTAATCCCCTTTGTAACGGCGAACTAAACGTAGATTCAATAGAAATATTGAACCGTTACGTTGTCAAATTCTACTACACTCCCAAAGGCCCATGAATTATCAACCTATGTGCTTCCTCCGCATGGGGACTTGATCGAGACACACAAAAGTACACACTATTCACGACACTTTTAACCGCGTATTGGCTGCAATCTCAATGTCAATTAACAAATGACTGACTCTTGTCTACATCATTTGCATAAAAATAGGATCTAACATGCCTTAATCATATAGAGAGAGGTAAACAATCAATTCATCAACCAAAACTATCCACTAATTTGTTCAATCCAACATCCAAGAGAGTTTAGCCACACATACCTCTTATTTGGCTCAAATAAAAGGAAATAGACAACTTAGTCATTACAAAAGAGGTAAACAAGAGATTTTCCCCAAATTGACTTTATTTGATCTTAATCTCCACTCTAGATCTTCATTCCTTCATCAATTTGATTGGATTTGCCTTTGAAGCTCTTCAATTGATGTTTAAAATGGATGGGAGGTGTAATTTGAGTGAGTAACTGTCAAATATCCACCAAAAGTTCTTCCAATTTGCGTTTTCTCCCCTTTTATAGCAAGTTATCTGCCACAGAGATTGCCCCGGATGAGATCGTCTCGATCGGGATCGTTTAAATCTGAAAAATCGCCTAAGCAGCACGTTTGGGATCGCCCGAGACTGATCTGGATCGACCGATATTCGACTCTATTGAGCAGATACCGACCGATCTGAACAGGGGTTCGGTCGAGATAAGCCAAACAGAGGTAAATCTCGACCAAACCCAAAGTGGTCCAGACCGGGATTTGGCTCTGAAATCACCCCTGCTGCTCCTCTGCTCATCCAGGTTGGTATTTCCAGCACTAGAACCCCATCTGGGTCGGTATTTCACCGAAAATTGGCCAAACTTGATGAAAAATGCTCCATTCTATCCCTAAACAACTCAAACAACACAAAACACGAAAATGAAACAAAAACAATCAAAAAACATATGATATGGGTATAAACTGGACACAAACAAGCATGCACACACATCAAATAATAGGTCATTTTACGCACATATCATAATCCCCCTAACTTGAACCTTTGATTGTCCTCAATCAAAACAAAGCAAATCAATCTTTCTACCTCGTGCAATACCTCATAGCTCATCATGTCTATCTTAGCATGCCGCAGTCAAATGAGATTATCACCAAACTTTGTGACACAGTTAATGCTAAAGACTCAATCCACTCAACAAATTGGATAAAATAAATGAAAGGCACTCCATTACGTGTTTAGGGACAATTCACACAAGCACGAGATATCAAGCTCGATTTCCATAAGCTTGCATCCAATCTCACCACTATGCTACAATGATCTAGATCCTAGAATCAAGAAGGTCTTTGTTTAGGTTATAATGTGGTTATCTAAAAGAGTAGGTGATTTTAGGCCAAAGTAGCTAAACTCCTCAAATTCCCAAAAACCCCCCAATTATCAACTTCGAATCACTAATCTCGATGCTTATTCTATTCTCAATTCTTTCTTTCTATTTTTTTCTTCTTCTTTTCTTTTCTTTTCTCATATTCTTTCTTTCCTTTTCTTTTCGCAACAACAACAATTTTTTTTTTGTAGGTGCTCATTTTTATCAACCATCATACCAAGCAATTCCATCCCAATCTCACAACACCGTATTCACCCTCATACTCTTATTCCCCCAAACTTTGTCCGAATTATATCAAAAAATTCTCCATTCACTCAATCACGGGGATCAAAGATATTAAAGTAAAAAAATAATCAAATAGAACACCTTATACTCCCGATGTGTAGGGTATAACTAGGAATTGATTGCCCAATATCATTTTCTAGTCACATGCTAATGCTAATAGATAGAGAACTCATGCCTAATATCTCGCTTCTCACAACCAAAAAGATGTGACAATGTCAAGGCTCAATTATCACAGATTTTTGTCAAGTCCTAAGCATTAACCACACACAAAAATCGGCAATTCAAAAGTTTAATTTAAGCATGCTTTGATATCAAGATTCTGCCCTATCATCGGTTTAGGTAAACTTCAAACTTCACTAGCTCATCATGAGTAGATCTCAAGTCTAGTTTGGGTTCATCATTCACACACAATCACACAACACACACAAACAACCTAAAACAACTAAAATGCAATCAAATCTAAATGGCGAAGAGAATGATAGAATGCGTTACCCATCGGTATCCACAATCAACCCGCTTCTCCATTTGCCTTATGGTACCTACTAAACACAAACACAAAAACCACCAATTGAGTATAATTCATTTCAATCAATAGCTCATTTCCACCAATTCAATCTCACTCAAAACACTCCACCATAGATCCTTAACAAAAATTATATGCATTCAAAACCAGTAATAATCCCATTCAAACATCTTTCCACCAACATTCCACAATCCAAAATCTATATACATCAAACATTGTTCCACTAGCACCACCAATATTTCCACTAGCCATACATCAACATGAATAACAAAATCATGCATCCAATCAACACAATTCCATTCATCCAAAAAGATAAACCATAAAAGCATCCATCCAAATGAGAAAATAATCCAACAAACTAAGAATAAGGAGGTAAGAGAGGAGAAAAGTAAATCAAAGCACCGACAACCGACACATCCCCCAAACTTAGTCAAGTGAGACTAAGTTTGCAAATAGGTGGATGGTGCTCTATCACTCCTCTTGATCCTGCGGTGAGCGGTCTTGGCGGCGGCGATAGGTCGGGAAGGCGGCGATGCAGCTCCCGGACGTCTCCATGGATCTCATCCATCCTCTGATCAATACTCTCAAACTAGGCAGCAGTAGTGGACTGGTCCGCAAAGTAACTCTCCTGAAACACGGAGAAATCACCATGCAACGCAGTCATCCGGACATCCAAGCCCTGCATAGAAACAAATAGGGTCTCCACAATGTCAGTAGACCTCTGAAGCATAGAAAACATCTGCTACTTCCAGTCCTCCATGGGTGGTGCCAGTGTACTGGACCCTGCTCCTCTTCCTCCTTGCTTCTGTTGCCGCTTGGCCATCGATCTCAAGGACCAGAAGTAACCATTACTGTTCATAATCCCAACAAAATCCTGATGGTACTCAGAATCCATCAACCAATAAGAACGATCTTCTAAGTCATCCATGACGGTCAACCGAGAATGCGGCATCAAAATTATCTTATCCCCAAATTTGTAGTAATACTTACCATGCCCATTTGGAACCAAAAATTTAACAGCAACCAAAGAAATAGTGTCCAAAGGCATCCCTAGGGCAAATGTGCCCATCAACTGAATACTCAAATGCTCAAAGATCGGGGTGAGCATACCACCACCACAAATCGAATGGGTTTTCAGGTTAACCACTCTACTCCATGCATCCATCATCACTCCCCCCAGAGAAAATTTCTTCCCATGCAACATGGCAAATAGCATAAACATCTCCGACAAAATCACATTTTCGAACTCATATCTACTACACACAGATCATCCTACAACCTTATGAATATATCGAATGATGCTTTGCATGCCTTTATATGAAATGCCCCCTCAGATTTCACCCCCGAAATAGACTCCCAAAATGCAACAAGATTTATCTCATCAGGCACAAACATGGAGTCCACATCACAACAAAAAATCTCATCAATTTCATGCCTACGTAAAATGTACTCCTTACCTCAAACCTTGAACGATGTCGAAAGAGGATTGCAGTTGGCACCCTTCATGACCGTAACCGAGGCCATGAACTCTTTTGTCAAGTCCATGTATGCGGGCCAATTCCCCGTCAGCAACTTCTTCCATCCCATGCCTGTGAGGAGATTCCACACATCACCCTTGAGCTCCAATGCTCTCAAAGTTTCCTTACACGGGTACCTTATGCCCACAACATTCTTCTCCAAAAGATTCTTAAACCTTGAGAATACATCATTATCAAAATTCATAGGACAACGGATGGTGGATGAAAAAGAACCTCCACGTACCTTCTTGCTGGCCATGATCAATTATAGAGGGTAAGGAACGCGCAAAATAGAGCAATTAGGCAAGTAATAAAATTTTGGAAGTGAAATTTCGAAAGAAATCGAGTTGGGGCGAAATGAGCCCTGGATCCCCCTTTTAAATTTGTGCTGAGATCGACCGGTATAATGCAGGATCCGTCGATCTTCGGCTCTATCCAGCAAATTTGATATTTTTTACCTAGATCGATCAAACCCTCAGCAGCAAAGGGTTGCTTTCGGTCGGTATTCTCCTCTGCCCTGCAAAAATTTGATAATCGGTCGAGTTCGATCGAACCCACAGCAGCAAAGGGTTGGGTTCGGTCGATCCTTCCTGAGTTGGGGCGATCCATTTCGGTCTGGGGCAAAATTATTCTCTATTTTTCAGCTCCCCTACTTCATTCCTTTAGCATTTTGGATCAAATTCCAGTTTGCACTTACCCAAGCTCAACTCTTCAATCACAAAAACAATATAAGTCTGCAAAACATCCATAGATCAATAATCCTTCAACAAAATCATCCAAAACAACAAAAATCAACAACACTAACAACCTAAATACATATTCAAAACCAAAATCACCAAAAGCAATTAAAGATTGGTTGCCTCCCAACAAGCGCTTCTTTATAGTCATTAGCTTGACTCTTACCTCATCATCTTCAATCATTGTCACAAGGGAAAGATCAGGAACTCATACCTCGATCCAATTGCCAAGGCTCATCCGGAAAGAGAAGCTTCCTCCTTGGATTGCAAGGTGGCTCGTCTTGAACCCTTGTTTTTTTCGTTCTTCCTTTTTCTAGCTCGAAATAATCCCCCAGATCATCGTACTCCTCATTGCCTTCATCCATGACAATCATCCTCGGGTCTTCACCATCATTCAACCTCTTTGTTTGAATTCCTTTTTCAATCCAAATCCTTTTTCCTTTTTCATTCTCCAATTGCCTTCGTTCACATCATCCATACCCTGCGGAGGTTACGAGAATACCAATTCCTTTACTTCACATTGGAAAGTAAGCTCCACATTCTTCATGTCAAATAGGGAATCCGCTGTATGCAAGAATGGTCGCCTGAATATCAAATGTATTCCCCCTTATTCTTCATATCAACAACCAAGAAATCCCCCGGGAAAGTAAAATCCAAAACCTCCACATTCACATCCTCCACAACTCCTCTTGGGCAAAATGTAGCATGGTTGGCCATTTGGAGGACATGACTAGTGGGTTTCAACTCACCAACATTCAATTCTTTATACAAGACCCAAGACATCACATTGACACTTGCCCCGGAGTCACACAAGGCCATGTCAACTTTGGTATTCCCAATATTACAACTTATTACAAAGCTCCCAGGATCATCTTTCTTACTTGCTATCTTTCTCAACCCTCTCGCTTCATTTCCATCACTCAATCCATCTCCCATCGATTCTTCTTTAGGCAGACAACTCCCCGAATTCAACTCATCTAATACCGGTACCCGTTGAATTTCTTCCTGGAGTGTCATTTCAGAAGGGTTTTCCCGTGAACCGAATCACCAAAACCAATTTGAACAGGATCGATTTATGGATATTGTGCACAATTATATACATAATAAACCCTAGCATGCTCCTATGAATTTAATTCTCAGATTTGTGGATTGAGGGATTACCGTAACTCCGCAGTGTCTGATCCGATCTTTTGCGTTTGAACTTCCACTTGAATTCAACCACGCAATTCGATTTTTATCTGCGGAAGTAGAAATTAGAAATCTAATTTCTAGAATAAAATCGAAATCAAAAGAAAGAGAAGAGAAATCTGTTGTTCTCCAGATTAGATCATAAGATCTGTTTCCCGGTGCATTCAGATCTGCTATTGGTGAGGATTCCACAAATCTGTGCTTTGAGCAGGACCAAAATTAAAAAATTCTCCTCCTTTTTCTTGAACAGGATCGGCGCCCCTCTCTCTCTCTCTAGGTTTAGGGTTTTTCAACTGTGTTACAACTTATGAGAGAGAGCTGTCTATTTATAGACCTAGGGTTGTAAACCCTAGTGGGCTCCTGTGCTCAATTCAGCACACTTTCCTTGGGCCAGACCTGGGATCTAATGCAAATAATAAAGTGGGCCTATAAATTAATTAATTCCCATGTCCACAACCCAGGACACAATTAATTAATTAATATTAATTCTTTTTCACCACAGAATTAATACTGACCTACCCCTTTATTACCACGTTATGAGAACGGGCTGCATTAATTGAGAATCCCCATATTTAAGGTTACCGGACATCCATTAATTAATCGGAGCCTCTGACAAGCTCTAACTACAATTAATTAATATCTTATAATTCCTGAGTAGTACCACTCAATCAGCCTGCAGGACTTTGGCACGATGAATATTATTGAGTTCCTCAGGGAATGTCCCCATCCTATTACTCGAATATGGTTACCTAAACCCAGTCTCAGGCGGTACTACACGAATTGATGTTACCCAAGATGCGGATATACGAGCACGTTACTCAGGCTCTCCACCATGGAAAGTCAAAGCAACAGTCAACCCGTGCAAACCCCTGAACCTTCGTTAGGGTTTGGACTCAATCAATATAACGAGATCTTGTATTCGCTGATGTCAGAGAGATGAATATATCTCACTGCGGTCCATCAATACGCCACCTCTGCGTACCAGCACGTTAAGTAACCAAGACAGATTACTTATTCCGACAATGCCGCAGCCATCCGGACAGACGTATCCTCATACGCTGTCTCGGTTGTGATCAGGTTTATGTCTCACTAGGTCAAGTGATCATACTGTCTTTTGCGATCTACAACACGCCGTATGATCGTCCCTATTGGTGAGACAAGAGGATACCATTGTTCATACATGTAAGATTGTTAACAGATAGGAGAAATAAACCGTCGTATACTCATTATAATAAATGCTTTCTAGTATACAAAACCCATCAATTTCTATGTCACCTTTCTTGATATAGTCAAAGAACTTGACTTCATCTTCTTGAAACACACTCTCCTCTTTCTCCTTTTCATCTTCACCCTTTTCAACCACTTCACTCTTCACCACCTTTGATTCAACTCCAACTTCCACGTTTTCAAGCTTTGGAGTCATCACCAAAACTTGCTCATTTTCTCCTCGTTCTTCAACCACAACATTACAACTCTTCTTTTTGGTAATTTCCGTATCACTTGGAAATTTACCCACATGATGTTTCCCACTCAATTGCTTTGCAATCGAGGAAATTTGAAGTTGCATTTCAGCTAGCATTTCATCGTACTTCTCAAACTTCTTGTCAAATTCTTCATTAGGATTCTTCCTAGCCGCTTGATTTCCATATCTACTACCTACTCCTCCCATTGGAGGATTCAAAGCATTGTTGGGGTTGGCATAGGAGAAATTAGGGTGGAACAGATTAGAAGGGTGATAGTACATGTTACCGGTGGGTTGTAGGGGACACGGTTGTTGTTGAACCCCATCCTTTTATTGAGAAAATTGACATTCTCCGGATACAACTCCTCTTGTTTCATCACCACCATCTCATCTCTTCTTCCGCCCGAGGTAGTCAATAAGTCCAACTTCTTTTGCATCATGGCTATTTGTTCTTTCAACTCGTCACTTTCTTTCATTTCGTTCATGACTTTACCGGTTGATAATATTTCCTCTCCTTGGGCCATTGATAACTATTTTTCGCCATCTTCTCAATAGTCCTCCATGCCTCATCTTCCTCTTGATCGCGGAAAGAACCCCCTGAAGAAGCATCCATCATCACCTTCGTCTCATAATTGAGACCCCCGTAAAATTGGCATATTTGTTGGCTTCTAGACGAGCCATGCCTCGGACATCTTCGGAGTAGATCACGAAAATGGTCCCAAGCCTCATACAAAGGCTCATCATACCTCTGCCCGAACGAAGTAATATCGGCTCTTCTCTTCAATGTAAGACTCGGAGGAAAGAATTTGAATAAGAACTTCTCTCGAAGCTCTTCTCAAGTAGCAATGCTTGACTTATCAAGGCCCTCGAACCAATGCCTTGCCCCGTCTTGAAGAGAGAATGAGAACAATCTCAAGTGGATATGGTCTTGAGGTACTTGATTTATCTTTATGTTGTCGGTAATCTCAAGAAACCGCGAGATATGGGCATTAGGATCCTCTGTTGCATGGCCACCATATTGGTTGCTTTGTATCATTTGTACAAGCTGTGGCTTGATTTCAAATTGGGTCGCATTGAACCCCAATCGGAATCCTCCGGTAGCATGTTGTCCTTGAGGCCGGAAAAGATTTTGGAGAGGCCTCCTTAGCTCATTCCTGTCATTCATCATAGCTCTCATCACCTCAAGTTGCCTCTCATGCTCATCGATCCTCCCCATGTCTTCATGCTGATTCTCTAATTCAAATTCAATCTCGACTCTTTCAATTCTTTGTCGGAACTTTTGCTCTTCTAGCAAGCGAGCCTTGGATCTCGTGATCATGCAACACCTACAAAGATCCAACAGCTCCAATCACAAACCAACAACTAAAAACAAACAACAAAATAATAAAAAACAATCAATCAAACAAAAGAACAAACATCTAGACTACAAGCTTCACACTTTCTTCAAAATCTAGTAGCCTACTCAATCAAGTTCCCGACAACGGCACCAAAACTTGATCACACCAAAAAATCAATAGAATTTCCAATGAAATACAAGAATAAAATATCAATCCGGTCCTTGCTCGGTTCGCCCACTAGAGTACCAATTACTTATGTAAAGGCTAATATCTAGGTAGAACAATTGTTGAGTATGTTTACTATCTAGGCAATGAAATTAAACTAATTACCAGCTACAATTATCAAGCTTAAATCTAAATGCAATTTTAACATGATTCTCACTATCAAAAATTCACCTCAAATACTTCAGTAATAGGTAGAAAAAGAACAAATCAAGAGTCACAATATAGAGAAAGTAGGATGTTGAATAGAACTACGTAGAGAACTATTTTGGTTAATTGAATGTTGTAAACTCATTTAATCTATCTATAGATGGTCAATTCACACAAAATTGATTAATTCCCTTTGTATCGACGAACTAATTGTAGATGCAATAGAATTATTGAATCGTCACATTGTTAAATTCTACTACACTCCCAAAGGCTCGTGAATTATCGACTATGTGCTTCCTCCGCACAGGGACTGGATCGAGACACACATAAGTACACGCTATTCACGACACTTTAAGCTGCGTATTGGCTGCAATCTCAGTGTCAATTAACAAATGACTGACTCTTATCTACATCATTTGCATAAAAATAGGATCTAGCATGCCTTAATCATATAGAGAGAGGTAAACAATCAATTCACCAACCAAAACTATCCACTAATTTGTTCAATCCAACATCCAAGAGAGTTTAGCCACACATACCTCTTATTTGGCTCAAATAAAAGCAAATAGACACCTTAGCATTACAAAAGAGGTAAACAAGAGATTTTCCCCAAATTTTCTTGATTGATCTTGATCTCCACTCTAGATCTTAATTCCTTCATCAATTTGATTGGATTTGCCTTTGAAGCGCTTCAATTGATGTTTAAAATGGATGGGTGATCACTGTAAAATTCTACAGATTAATTGCAGAACAGTGATAAATAAATTTATAAGAGTACCCTAAGGTTGTCGAACCCAGAGGAATTGTGTAACAAAATTATTTTATGTACTAGCTATAATCCTAAGATCTATTGTTTGAGTAATCAGAAAATTGGGGTTTTGATTTGAAAAGTAAAGATAACATACCTGAAATTTAAAGAGTTTCAAAAATCGAATTAAAGGGACACAGACTCTAGGGCGAACTATCAATCAAAATACATATCAATTAATTAACTTGCTTTGGTGGGAAATCTTAATATACTATAATTTCTTGGTTAGCCTAGTTTACTAGCATGTGAATGTATATGCTTTGCCGGCCTCAATAACCAAGTACTAATCACCCTTTCATAAATCCACATATTATCCCTACAATCGCTATCTTCCCCTAAGACAAATAGTTATTATATTTGAATTCCTTTTCCTGTTGTCAATTTTCTCTTTTCAGTCCTTCAATTAACAACTGTAAACCTAGAATTAATGTTATCTCTCGATCTGATTAATTCTAAATCCTAACAGTTCAAACAGGAATTCAAAACCAAGCAATCCAACGTTAATTAGTTAAACATGTATTTGATTGATATTTGTTGCCCTAAAACTCGTTAGAGTTTCTAGCCACTCATCGCAGATAGAAAACCAAAACAAAACATATTATTAAAGTGCATAAAAATAACTCACGAGAAATAAAGGTTCGTGATGGAAAATAAAGTATGCTCAATGCTTAAAAGGTCCAAGGCTGAATGAATATATGAAAAAGGATGATAAAAGGTCAATAAAACTCGAAAATAAGGATTATTTATAAGAGAGGATGTTTATCCTATCAAGTCTAGGGCTGAAGATATGATTTGATTCGAATTTAATTAAAAATCTCAACAGATCAGGACGCGCATCGACCGAGGTGGAGTGGCATTGATCGATGCACGTGTCTTCACCTCGATCGAGGTCGACTCTCCGTCGGTCGAAATTGAACTCTCTTCTCCTCGTCTCTTCTGTGCGGTCTCACGGTTTTGGCAATAACTCTTACACCCGAACTCCGATTGACCCGATTCCAATTGCGTTGGGAAGCTAACTCAAATCTCTATCCATTGCCATGCGCCAATAGCCCGAATTCCTTGTGTGTAGAAACCCTTCTCTGCTACTCTTGCACGTCACTGCTTTCAGAACTGTTTTCCAGTGAATGTAAGCCTAAAAACTGCAAAAACATACCATGACAAGCGTAACACCACAAATAATAGACTCATGCATGAAATATATATATAAACTCAAGAAAAATATATAAAATAATAGAAAATATTATAGATAAGTGAGTGAAATAATGAACTTATCAAACCCCCCAAACTTGAACGTTTCATTGTCCTCAATCAATAGGCAAGAAAAAATCAAAAGATCAGGTAATTAGAGTGCAATGCCTCACAAGATTCATCACAGTTAGGGGTCAAAATCCACTATCTACAAGCAGTTTGAAAGTGACAGAAAATCCATTAATAGTGGAAGAACTCACGGGAAGTGTATCGCTCAACTCACATGTGTATAGGATAATGATGAAAGCACTCAACACATGTATGAATTAATTTCTACCATAGGCTTGCAAATTATCTACTAGCTCCACTACTAGAACGTGCACACAAGTATAGAATCAAAAAGGACTTTCAGTAGGTTGTAATGTAGGCTTTTTCTGAGGGGTAGGAAAATTTGGCCAAGTGACTGAAAATAAACTGAGTTAATTACTCTCAATAAGTCTCAACCCACCATCTAACTTCATCCACCTCATCTCCTTAAATATATCAACAACACACAACTTTTTTTTCTAGCTCATTTTGAATCTCTTATGCTCTTTCACACTATTTTTTTTCTTTCATAGAGCTTATGAGAATTCTAATTATTGTTTGAGCTCTTTTTCACACATCTTTTTCACCACTAATTTTTCATTTCATATCTCCAATTCACCCCATATACCACAACTTAAGACACGAGTGAGACAATACTTTCTTAATCTCATAGACAAGGAAAGAAAATTGTAAAGGCTCATAGTGGCTATTTAGGGAAATTTTTATGTGAAGGGACATTGTTTAGGGAATTGGGCTATCAAAGATGGCCTAAGATCATTTCCTAAACTTGTGCACACTCTGCAGTCTCAACAAAGAAAGTAAGCAAGTTCTAGAGAAATTAAAACACACATGAGAATCTCACATCAAACGAACTTAGGCTCAAGTCTCACACAAGGGTTTAAAAATTTCTTCCACAACTAATTTCAAATCAGCTCAATCAGCATGCAAGTATAAGTTTCAAACTAACCCTATCATGCGGTATTCTACATTCATAGGCATCTAATCACAATCCCTATCAATTCAAACTCAGCCCTTAATCAATTCTAATCTCACAATCTCATTCAGGTTATGTCAAAATTAAAAAAATTCCTCACAAAATAGAATAAAATTTAAAAACATGCAAATGCAAAAATTAAAATGTTGAAAGCGAATAACAAGATAAATATTCCTCCTTCTGTCCACATCCCCCCAAACTTATTTCCAACTCTAGAGTGGGAAAAAGTTTGAGAATCAGACAAAGGGAAGGAATATACCCGGTAGTTGATCTCAGACATCAACTTTTTATCCCTAGAGGCTTCGAAACTCGCACGGCGTGAATTTTGGGTTGCTGGCACTTTGCATCGACTGATGCAAGATCGCGTCGGTCGACATGAAGCCTTCTCGTCGACTCCTTCCACGGGTCGAAGTGCATCACATGGCCGATCTCGACTTCGATCGACGCCAGGCTGCGCCGATCGAAGTCGAGCAATCCTCACTGCTTTTTATGCTACAAAATAAAGTTAGTGCAGACAACATTCAAAATAAAATGAGATAAAATGAAAAACGAAAATTATAAAGAAGAACCATTGAAATGATTGGGTTACCTCCCAACAAGTGCTTTATTTAACGTCGTAGCTCGACGATACCTCGGATCAAAACCAGGGAGGTCGGGTCCAAACTCTCCGACCCTTGGTACACCTTCCGATCTTTGATGATGGTGGTGAGCTCGGACTGAGGAGGCTTAGTTGATAATTTCACCCTCTCGTTCCCGCACTCCCACTCTATAGCAGCGGTTTCTTCTTCTTCAGACTCATCATCTTCAGTGGTGGTGATCTGGTTGCACTTTGCCTTTCTCTAGCTTTTATCGATCACAAAGGCGATATTTTCTTCGTTGGCCTGGAGTGTAATTTCGCCGCCTCGACAATCAATGAGCGCGACACTCGTATCGAGAAACTCATGCCCCAGTATCATAGGCATGTTCTCGTCCTCCTTCATTTCGTGCACCACAAAATTTGCTCGGAAGATCAGATGGCCCACTCGAATGAGCACATCTTCCAAAATTCTCTCTTTCCTGCGTATCTCCTTTTAAAGATGCTTGGAGGAGGTATTTATAGAGGGTGGCAACTCTCTAGGGTTTCCACGTCCTTCTCTCAGTAGTTAGAGGTCGTTGCCGTGAAAGTCGGGGCAGTTTACCC
Organism: Plectranthus barbatus; assembly: GCA_026898455.1. Classification (NCBI taxonomy): domain Eukaryota; kingdom Viridiplantae; phylum Streptophyta; class Magnoliopsida; order Lamiales; family Lamiaceae; genus Plectranthus; species Plectranthus barbatus. Next base: position 208,031 of record JAPKLW010001015.1, on the reverse strand, counting down.
ACATGGTAGCTAGGTAGTTCCGAGAATCTCGTGAGCTAGATGTTGTGCGTCTGTTGCCTCTTTTTGACCGCTGAGTGACTACTGAGGCATGTCGTAGTTCGCATATTGACCCACCTCGTTGTCGATCGAACTGTCTTATATCTTGATCGAGCTGTTTTCGTTCTGTCGGACTGCTTCTTTAACGGGCTTGGATCCTATGCGGACTGGGCTACTGCGACCTTACTGGGCTGGGAGCGTTATCGACCCTTCACTGGGCTTTGGTCAGATTCCCTATTGGGCTGGATCCGGTCCTGACCCCCAACAATAGCCCATTTGGCTTGGCTGCTGCAGATGCCGTCACTGCAGGCCCGAATCCGCTGTATCTGTCAGGGCAGTTCGGATTCTGCCTTATTCTTAATTTCAGCCATCTGGTGAGCCCCATCGAACTCAGTGGGTTCGTGATAAGGGGTCTTATTACAAGGTCGCGAGTGGTGCTTGGCTCGCACCCGGGTACGGAGCCCCTAGTGATATATTCGGGGTCTCGAACACTTCACATTCGACTTATTTTTGCCGAACTGTATTTATCGAACTTCTTTTAGCGAACTACTTTATGTAGTAGTGTTTGAATTTTGGGCGGCAAAACCCAATGGCAGTTTCACAATAACCGTAAAAAGTGGGGGCGGTTTTGGAGCAGTTGAAGAGACGCTTGAGTATAATCATCAATTGGCATGTTAGTTTTGTCACTTTTCCCGATACTCTTCATCTCTCTCTTTCTCTGTGCGATTTCCAGCGATTTGGTTCCCTTCTCGGATCATCTTTTTTTCGGCCGCAATTCGACCGTGGTTCATTCTCCAAATCTGGTAGCCACTCGCTCTTCCCTTTGTCTTATCACACTTTCTGTATTGCTCGAATTCTGGTTTTTGGGGGAATTTAGGCGGTGGTAGTTTTATTTTTTTGGAAGGTAGGGCTGACCGGTGACATTTCTCCCTGTTTTTTTTCTCTCTAGGTTAATCTTATTTCGAGATTTGCTTCTTTCTTTTTATGATGAGTTCTTCCACCTATGATTCTCAAAATCATGAGGGTTCCAGAGGCGGAGACGTGAATTCGACGCTGCATTTTACTCCATCGCCGCCTAGGGCTCATAATGCCATAGATTTTGTGGGCCCGGACTGGAGCTTGATTTTTCAGGGGTCTGAGAGAGCAGGCCCGAGTACAGGCTATGCGGTCTTGAGCTTGGACTCCGACTCTGATTCCACGAATAATAAGGTGTTATCCGAAGCGTTCGGGGGAATGGAGCAGGCGTTGTCCGGAGACGAGGCCTGCGGATCCGGTCGGGCCACTGGGGTTGTGATAATGGAGCCAGAGGATGTGGTCGCATAGCCCGATTTGGCTGAGGATTACGTTCGTTCGGAGGATTGGCATACTCACAGGGTGCTAGGTGCCGTGTCAACGGTTACCCGGAACACCATGTCGGCCCTAGCGGAGGTCGTTCCTATCAAGGATGTGAGATACCGCATTCCGAGGGCGAAAAACTGTTGTTTCGACCCTCCTCCGGGCTGTGTGGCTTTCTATACCGCTGCGATGGATAATGGGGTCGGGCTTCCCATCCATCCCTTCTTTTCGGAGGTGCTAGCCTCCTACAATCTCTCTCCGTTTCAACTAGCCCCGAACTGCTGGTGCCACCTGGTTGGGGTTCTTCTGGTTTGGATGGACCTAGGATTAGGGCTTCCGACGATTTGGGAGTGGCATTACTTGTATCGCTTCAATCAGTGTGCGGATAAGTACTACTACTATTTCACCCAGTGGTCCACGGGGAGGTCGTGTAGGAACTGAGTCTACAATAGGCGACATGAATCGCCATTTATTAAAACTCCGGATTCGATTTATGGATATCAAAATAAATGTCATGACAAACAGTAGATGCCCTATGCATGCTCCTATTTAATTTAATTCGTAGATCCAAAGGAATACCTGAGACTCCAAGGACTGATCTACAGATCTAGATCGATGAAG
>JAPKLW010001015.1:147661-206029 GCA_026898455.1 Plectranthus barbatus | reverse complement strand
GAGTTGTTTATTGCAAGTCATTAATGATTACCAGTATATCAAACATAACGTTTCCTAATATACCAATCATAATGCTTTTATGTATACAATTCCAACAGGTCGAACCTGATCAAGAAGCCTCCATCGAACTCACCTGAGTGGTGGACCTCCTACTTTTACCTTAAGTTGAACGTGGAGAGGCCCGAGTTCCTTAGGCATGACGGGGTTCCGATCCGTGGGTTTCTAATCCCTTGCCTCTTTAACGATCTCCTCCAGTTATGTTAATCCTATTTGTTCATTCTTGCAGATCATCCCCGCACGGAGCTGGCGCCTGAGGAGCAGGCTCACGTGGATAGGGCCTACGACGTCATTGTTGGTGATAGGGAGTGGCCAGTAGTTCAGAACGGTCGGTTTATCATAGCGACCACCGTGCTCGATCGCCGAGGCATGCTCACCGAGTTGCCCGTGGAGATGACCCGCCGCCGTCCTCAGGTCCCACCGGAGCGGGTCGCTGCTGCTCTTCGTGAAAAGAAGAGGGCGCGGGATGAAGAAAAAGCTCGGCGCCGACCTTTGAACCCCCCAAAGCGCCCGAATCTGGAGTCCTGGCATCCGACTCCCCCTCCGCCTCCTTTCAGGGCTCCGGAGGATATGACGATCGAATCCTCTCATCCCCTAACCCGTCAGGAGACCTCACTGTGGGTCGAGGACAGGGGGAGGCATAAGAAGAAGGAGCCCGAGCAGTCTCGGTGTCGCAGGCATCATCGCAACGTGGAGCGTGAGCCACGCTGGGAGGATCCCAGCAGGGCCGTCGTGGTTACCACGACGCCCCCGGACCCAGTTGTGGACTCCTTTCTGGTCCGTGTGCGCTAGCTCCTGCTGAGCCCGTCCTCTGTGGATCAGGCGGGGACCGCCCTTGCACGCCTGGCGCGCTACCAACTCTGCCAGCTTCAGGTATGATGTTGGATTCTCTCTATCTGGTTTACTATTTATGATCTATCCCGTTGTTGCAGGCCCAAATGGAGCTTGAATCCATCCACCATGAGCTCAACGTTTTCGGCAAGAAGTGCGCCGGGGAAATCTACCAACTTCGCAAGGAGTCGGACTCCTTGAAGAAGTATGTGGATTCCTTTAACGAAAAGCTCGATGCAGCGGAGGAGCGGGCTGCTGCGGCGGAGGCAAGGGTTGAGGCTGCTCGGAGGGAGATCTAGGCCACACAAGCGGAGCTCAACGATCAGCGGAGAAAGGTCGCGGAGGCTCAGGCGGACTCTGCCAAGCTACTCGCTGATCTGAAAACGAGGAACGATCAACTCTTCGCCCTCGACTCTCGGCTCAAGACCCAGTGCGAAAGTTACTTAGCCGAGGTTCAGAAGTACGAAGAGAAGATCGCCTTGTTGCAGACGGGTGAGGGCTTGGATTTCGGGGCGCTCATCACCTCCCTGGCCCTAATTTCTTTTATGCTTAATCGTTGTGTCTTCTTTTGTTTGTGTCTAACCTTTTAGTAGACTCTCTCCGAGTAGGTAGAGAGCGAGGTCCAGGAGAGGATAGCAAGGAAGTTCCCAGACCTCGACCTGAGTGTTCTCGATGAGCCCGAAGCCGAGGGGGATGGCGAGGACCAGGATCAGGAGCAGGCCAAGGACCAGGAGCAATCTGAGCAACATCGCAGAGACCAAGAGCTCCTGGACCAGCAGAAGTTGCTTGAGGACTCCTCCCGAGAGGTCGATGGTGGTCAGAGGCCTGACGAGACCACCTCCGGTCCAACCCCCGATCTGAACGTCGGCTCAGGCCCGACTCCCGATCCTACCGCTGCCGCCTAGCCATCTTGAAACTTCTTCCCTTTTCAAAACAAGCTCTTTACTGCTTTCATACGAACGATTTTAGTTTTTGAATTGACTTCAGTCTTGCTGCTTTTGAATAGTTCTACTGTTTTCACATGAAATGCATTTCGAACCAAGCAACTTTGCTTGATGTTGTCACTGCGTATTTAGACAGAATAGGGCATGATCGTCGTAGTTTGGCTTGGGCTAGATTTTTATTAATCTCCCTGCAAAATATTCGTGGTGAGGGTGGGCGACACTATGGCGTCATCCCTCCGATGCTTAAGTCAGTATTGATTTTGAAAATAAAATCGTAATCAAAAGAGATAAGTAAAGTTATGAAATGTTATTTGGGGTGTGTTTGAATCAGTCGTAGCATTTTCGAACCTCTATAATGAGCCATTAGTTCCTGCAAAGCAGTTGTGAGGGGTTGGGCGATGCCTCAGCATCACCCCTCCGATGCTTAAGTTAGTAAATATTCGAAGAGTTAAATTGAATTGAAAAGAAAAAGGGATTTAGAAGTAGAGCATATCTGGGAGATTGAGTTCGTCAATCTCGTTCCTTCAGAAGTAGTACTTTTTTAAATGCTTGACGTTCCAGCTATTTCCGATCTCCCTTCCATCATGGTCTTCTAGGTGGTAGGCGCCTCGACCTACCACTCTGGTAACTTTGTAGGGTCCCTCCCACGTTGGTGCGAGCTTTCCCTTGGCTTTTGTCCTTCGTATTCTGGAAAATCCTTTTGAGCACCCAATCTCCTTCCTCGAAGGTGCGCATGCGAACTTTCTTGTAGAAGAATCTCTCGACCTGCTTCCTCCTCTGGGCCATACTTAGTAGTGCTTGGTCCCTTTGCTCATCGATCAGCTCCAGGTTCTTCATTAGTTTCTCGTTGTTTTCCACTTCCTGGCAGATTTCCACGCGCAGACTACCAGCTCGAACTTCTGTTGGGATGACAGTTTCTTCACCATAAGCTAGGGCAAACGATGAACTTCCCGTCGAAGTTCTGGGAGTAGTTCGATATGTCCATAGGACTCCGGGAAGCTCCTCTACCCACTTTGATTTGTGGGCTTCGAGCCTCTTCTTCATCGTGGCCATGATCGTCTTGTTTGTTGATTCGGCATGTCCGTTCGCTTTGGGGTACCTCGGTGTGAAAAAGACCAGTTTGATGCTATACTGGTCGCAGAACTCCTGTACTTTCTGCCCTGTGAATTGAGTTCCGTTGTCTGTTCTGATCTCCTTTGGTATCCCGAATCTGCATAGGATGTGTGTCCACAAGAATTTGATCACCTCCTGCTCTCTTACATTGGCGAACGCCTCGGCCTCGACCCATTTTGTGAAATAATCGGTGGCCACGAGGATGTATTCTTTCTGCCCGACTCCTTTTGGGAGCTTGCCTACTATGTCCATCCCCCAAGCCATGAAGGGCCAAGCCGCGATCGTGGCGTGGAGTGGTTCTACATGGCTTTAACCGGTTACTTCGAACCTCTGGCATACCTCACAATTACAGACATAATTCTTCGCATCCTTACGAAGTGTGGGCCAGTAAAATCCTGTGGATATGACTTTATGCGCTAGTGGTCGAGCCCCTTGGTGGCTCCCACAATCTCCTTCATGAACTTCCATGAGAACGACTTGTCCTGCGGCGGGTTTGAGGCACTTGAGTAGTGGTCCTTCGACAAATCGCCAGTATAGGTCTCCATTGTGAAGCGTATATTTGGCCGTGGCTCTAGTTAGGCGTAAGGCCTCGATTCGATCCTCGGGTAGGACACCATCTGCGAGGTATTTGCGGATTAGCTCGGTCCACGATTCGCCAATTGACAAGTCCATTATTTCTGCAGTTCTGGATGCAGCGGGTTCTTCGGCCCATGTTATAACGATGGGTTTGCCTTGCTTGGTCTGCTTGGTGGAGGCTAGGTTTGCTAACGCATCGGCCTCTGCATTCTCCTCTCGCGCGATGTGTCTCAGCTCGCATTCATCAAATTCCTTTCGGATTTCTCGTGCCAGATCACAGTATTTTTGCAGGCGAGGCTCTTTGACCTTGAAGTGATCCTCCATTTGCATCACTACCAGTTGTGAATCTCCATGAACCTGCAGGCGGCGAGCCCCTAGCTCCTTTGCGAGCTGCATTCCTCGAACTAGCGCTTCGTATTCTGCCTCGTTATTTGTTGCCTCGAAGTTTAATCGAATGGCTCTTTCGAATACCTCTCCCCAGGGACTTTGCAGCCTGATGCCAGCCCCGTTGCGATGCACATTACTGGATCCATCTACTTGAAGAACCCACGGCTCTTTTGCTGCTTCTCCAATTTCTAAGTTTGCGATCTCCTTCTCCGCATCGACCTGGAGTTCGATCGTGAATTCAGCTATGAAATCTGTCAGCACTTGTGATTTGATTGTTGTGCATGGCTCGAACTCAAGGCCGTAGCCTCCGATCTCCACTGCCCATTTCAGTAATCTGCCTGACAGGCTCGGCTTCGAAAACACGGTTCGCACTGGGTAAGATGTCACTACCTTGATGGGGTGTGACTCGAAGTAAGGCCGCAGTTTCCTCGATGTTGTTACCAAGGCGAGCGCTAATTTTTCCAATGTTATATACCTTATCTCGGCATCGAGGAGTGGTTTACTTGCACAATGCACGGGATGTTGTTTCCCAGCTCTTTCCTTGACTAGGACCGCTCCAAGTGCATGCTCGGACACGGACAAGTAGAGTAGTAGGGTCTCTGCCTTCTCGAGCTTGGATAGGAGAGGCGGACTGGCCAGGTAATCTTTTAACTGTTAGAGCGCCCTTGCGCACTCATCTATCCATTCGAACTTCTTTCCTTTTCGAAGTACTTGAAAGAATTCGTGCTTCCGATCAGAGTATCTGGAGATAAAACGACTAAGGGCCGCCAATCTGCCTGTAAGCTTCTGAACCTCTTGCGAACTTTCGCGGGTGCGCAATTCCTTTTACCGCCCTTATCTGCGTGGCATTTGCCTCGATCCCTCGCCCGGTGACTACATGTCCCAGGAATTTCCCCGAGGCCACTCCGAAGGTGCATTTTGCAGGGTTTAACTTCATTATGTACTTGTTCAGGATATTGAAAGCCTGCCGCAGGTGGTGTACATGGTCTTTTGTGTCCTTCGACTTCACCAGCATATCATCGATGTACACAGCCATTGTCTTCCCTATGAGCGGCTCGAACATTTTGTTTACGAGCCTCTGATATGTCGATCCTGTGTTCTTGAGTCCGAACGGCATGACTTTGTAGCAGAGATGCCCTTGCTTGTCATAAAAATGCATCCATGAAACTTAGTAAGTCGTACCTGGCGGTTGCATCGACGATGTAATCGATGTGTGGGAGTGGATATGGATCTTTGGGACACGCTTTGTTGAGGTCTGTGTAGTCCACACAGACCCTATTCTTCCCATTTTTCTTCTTTACTACCACGACATTGGCGAGCCAGGTCAGGTACTTTACTTCTCTCACGGATCCAATATCCAGCAATTTTTGGATCTCTTCGTTGATCGCTTCATTCTTTTCTGCCGAAATTTTCCTTCTCCTCTATTGCACTGGCCTGTGGTTAGGATTAACCTGCAACCGATGGGTCATCACTTCCGGGTCTATTCCTATCATATGTTTATGGGACCATGCGAACACAGCCCGTTCAATGCTGAGAAACTTGACCAATTGCGCTCGGACTTCCGGATCCAATCCGGCGCCGATGTTCATCTTCGTCCCTGGATCAGTCGGATCAAGTTCGACCTCCTCTGTTTCTTCGGACTCCCCCACCGGGGGTAATGGCTCGCTCTTAGCGAAGTGCTGCTGGGCACATACGGCCTTGAAACTTGCATAGTAGCACTCTTTAGCAGCATTTTGTTCGCCTCGAATCGTGCAAACTCCCCCGGCAGTTGGAAACTTTACCACTTAGTGGAAGGTCGAAGGCACGACCTTCAACTGGTGCAGCCATGGTCGCCCTAGCAGGGCGTTGTAGGTGTTGGGGGCGTCGACGACCATGAACGACACATCGTGATGTGCCCCCCCACAATACGTTGGCAGTATCACGGTTCCGACTGTCATCTGTACGCCTCCGTTGAACCCGATCAGCAGGGTCTGCGAGCGAACTATCTTTTCTTTTGGGATCTTCATTTCCTTGAGTGCATGCATGAATAAGATGTTCGCGGAACTCCCATAATCGACCAAGATCCTCTTCACGAGGCAATTTGAGATCAACAGAGAAATTACTAGAGCGTCATCATGGGGATGGTTCAGGCCTAGCACTTCTTCGCTGGTAAACTCGATCGGAGGATGATCTGGGTTCTTGTGCGGAGCCGCGGCCTCTTCTCGAGTCAGTCGCCTGGATTTTTTGGTAGCGGACCTTGTGATTCCACTGATTTCTGATCCCCCGGTGATTCAATTGATGGTCCGAACTGGCACCGGAGATTTAGGTGCATCTGCCTTCGAAGGCCCTGATTTGTCAACCCGCTTCTCCCGAGTCCAGGTTCTTTTTCCTCGGTCTGACAGGTATTCAGTCAGGAATCCTTTCTTCAATAGCTCGACCACCTCAAGGCGCAGGGCCCGACAGTCCGCGGTGGTATGGTCATGATCATTGTGAAATTCACAGAATTTTTGTACGTCCCGTGAGGCCGAGTCAGCCTTCATCTTCTGAGGCCATCTCACTTTCTCTGGCATTCTTTGGAGCACGTTCTGAACTAGATTGGCTGGGTCGATCGATAGTGTGTACTCTGGAACATACGGGCCGAGGTTGTTAACCTGCGGTGGCTTACTATAGGGATGCGACCTGGGAGGACACCCGTCCCTCTGCTCGCGTCGACTCTTGTCACGCGTGTTGGGCCTTCCACTGTTGCGGCGTGCTCGCCGGTAAGGCTGATCTTCCTCCCACTTGATAAGCGCCCAGGCCCTATTCAAAGCATCATTCATCGTTCGCGATATAGATCTAAATCCACATCGAGGCCTTTCGTAAAGGCTCGCACAGCGGTGCTATTGGGGCAGTTAGGCACTGCCACCAACTCTTTGTTGCAGCGCAACAGGTAGGCCCTCAAGGGCTCGCCTGGCCTTTGAATCACCGCATAGAGGTCGTCCGGGTGCTTATCAAGGCATCTACTGCTTGAGTACCGTTGCAGAAATAGCTGGTGCAGTTCTGCGAATGTAGAAATCGAACTCCGGGGTAGATTGATGAACCACTGGAGTGCGGGCCCCGTTAAGCTCGAACCAAAGCTTTTGCACATGCAGGCTTCCATCTGAGCGCTTGGTATCGCCAGCGCCAGCATCTTCTGCCTATATACTGCGACATGGTTCTCCGGGTGTGAGGTTCCATCGTAGAGGACGAAACTCGATGGGGTGAATCTGGATGGTAACTCTGCTCTAGCAATCTCCGGGGAGAAAGGGGACTCCGTGTAACTTTCACGCAGTATCGTCCTTTCTGGTGGGGGAAGTCTGGGGACTTTGGCGAGCAGCGACTCAAAGTATCTGAGTCTTTGCTCGAACCGCCGTTTGATTTGTTGGATGGCTTGTACCTCAGGTTGGCCCAGCTGGCCGGCCTGGTTCCTGCGGGTTGGCGGATCCCCCGGTGTTCTTCCGTCGTTCGTACCTTTAGCGAGATCAAAATTGTCCTCCAGATTTCTCGTAACATTTTGAGTGCCTCTTCCCGTGCTCCTGAGCTCTTCGACGATCGGTTATGTGTTGTTCGCTTGCACTGGTAGCCTTCGGTTTTCTCTTTCGAGGAGTTCATAGCTCCTCACCATGTCTTTCATCTTGGCCCCCATCGTCTCGATCGTCTCCTTTGCGCTCTGCACCTGTGTTATCAACCTCGAAACATGAGGGTCTTCCAAGACGTTCAGTGGTGGCGGTAGGAAGGTCAGTTCCCCGATAGGAGTAGCGTTGAACGCTCTCATCAAGTCGTTCACCGTTCCCCCTGCGTTGGGTGGAAGCGGGGCTCCCCTATCGATTGCAACAGCTCGACCGCGTCCTACTCCTGCCGGAGCTCCTCGACCTGCTCCGGGATTGGATCCACTGCCTCGGCCTTCCATCGGAGTATCCCTCTTGTCTTCAACTTCGACAACATGAGTGTTGCCTGGATCTTCTGCCATTCCCTACGAAGAGAGTTAGTGCCGAATTCGTTCTCGAGGCCCCACGGTGGGCGCCAAATTGTTGAGGGTAACTTTGTTCAGAAGTCGGAGCCCCGAGAACTATGAATAAATGTGAATAGAGAACGACATAACAACTGTAAAGTGAATATAAATGAATAGTTTGACCGTAGAAAGTATACACGTAAATCAAACTAATCTATGAAAAATAGAATTGAAAAATGGTAAACTCTTGGATCTTTCGGTATATAACGAATGTAGGGTAGGGTTTTTCTCTCTTTCCTGCGTATCTCCTTTTAAAGATGCTTGGAGGAGGTATTTATAGAGGGTGGCAACTCTCTAGTGTTTCCACGTCCTTCTCTCAGTAGTTAGAGGTCGTTGCCGTGAAAGTCGGGGAAGTTTACCCACGTCGTAGCTAGGTAGTTCCGAGAATCTCGCGAGCTAGATGTTGTGCGTCCGTTGCCTCTTTTTGACCGTTGAGTGATTACTGAGGCAGGTCGCAGTTCGCATATCGACCCTCCTCGTTGTCGATCGAACTGCCTTATATCTTGATCGAGTTGTTTTCGTCCTGTCGGACTGCTTCTTTAACGGGCTTGGATCCTATGCGGACTGGGCTACTGCGACCTTACTGGGCTGGGAGCGTTATTGACCCTTCACTGGGCTTTGGTCAGATTCCCTATTAGGCTGGATCCGGTCCTGACCCCCAACAAATATCTTCTTATTACCTTAACTTTTTAAGGGGTAAGATTTATACTAGGGATCAAGGATTTAAGAGAAGTTAGTCTGGTTGAATAACCCTTATTTTCCTCATATGGATTTGATTACATCAAAATAAGGAAAATTGTTGGGAAAATTATATTTTTACGAGTCAAGTCATACATCGAGTCAGTTGTCTTTATGTAGAACTTACTTAGTTTAGTCCAACAAGTGTAATTTTGTATAGAAAACTTAAGTTGTAACTTATGGAATCACCTCTCAATCAGACGACTGGACGGAACCTTCTGAGAACGAACTTGCAATTAAAAAGGAGACTTAACTGACAAGGTTAAAGGAAAAAGTCAGAAGGAAAGATAAAAGGAACCAAAGGACCCTTTTTCTGAAGTCAGAGAGCAGATCCAATCGGGATTCCATTGACTTAAAATATAGACATTCTGGCACTCTACAAAATGCACTATCACCATTTAGATAAGAACAGTATGACCAACGACTATCAAACGACTACTTTTCAAATGGGAATAAGTGTCCTCTCTCTTTCTATATATACTGAGTAGAAGATCTGCTAGAAAAGATTACGAATCTGTCACCATTTAGAAAATAACAGTACGACCAACAATTATCAAACGATTACTTTTTAAATGGGAACAAGTGTCGTCTCTCTTTCTATATACACAGAGTAGAAGATCTGCTAGAAAAAGTTACAAATACGATTTCAAAATGCTTACAACAATCATACACAAACCTTAAGCAAACTCTGCTCTACTCTTTATCGTGTTCTTAGACACGACACCCAAGGTTTTCCAAATAGTTATTCTTCTAAATAGTTGAATCCGAGACTGCTTCTTGATCCTGTAAAAAAGCCCAGAAGCTTCAACTAAATCACCCAACTTTCTGTGAAGAACTAAACATTACACCATTTACAACCTTCAAGCCTAGCAGCGTGTTCGTGGTAAAGCTTGTAAAGACTAAAGTAAGTCAGGAGCCTAGTGATGTGTTTGTGGTAAAGCCCTTTGCCTGAAGCTACCTGGAAGTCGGAGAATGGAAGAGCTTCCTGAAACCAGAGCCGATAACTAAAGACTCAAATAGCTGAAGATAGAAGATCAAGTTCAAGCGATAGTCATAATCAGTCAGTTATAACTAACAGTTATGAGAAGAAGAAAACCACAACTAATCAAAAAAGAGAGTTGATCAATTGAATGGAAAAGCTGTCAGTTTAGGAAGAACTGACTAATTGAAATAACTAAGTAATAGTTCAGCTAACACTCTCAATTGTCAGCTAACATTCAAGTCCGATCAACTACTTTATAAAGTCGGCTAACAAAAGGATAAGTTCTCTCTCTCTCTCTCACACACACACACATAATTCTCATCATGAGGCCATCATACTTCTTTTGCACGAGACCACTGAAGACCTGCCAGTTGAACTTAACAAAGGCTCTGAGATCTTCCAAGCTCGTTGAGAAGAAAATCAACCAATTCAACGTCAGTGATGAAAACAAAAACCTTCAACCCTGCAACTAATAGAGTGTAGCACATGGATTGTGATAAAGTAATGTCGAGCTACAGTGCTTGTGATCAGAGATGGAGGAATTCTCACATTAGTGAATAACAAATATTGCAACCCGCATCAAATTATTGTTTACAATGGAAGTTAGTGGATTTTGCTCGCGGTGAACGAAAAGTGGACGTATGAACATTTAACTTCCAAACCACGGTAAATCTCTTTTCTTTATTGATTTTTATTATTTACTTTAAACTTCACTTTCCAACTAATTTAACACTCGATTACTGACTCAGTTGTTGAAGTTCAACTGAATTGAACTCTTAACATGCTCGGCCGAAGTTAAATATTTAAACTGGCACCTCTGTTGTAACCTAATTTGGCCCTCACACTTCTTAAATCACTTCTGCACTCACATTTTGTCCGATCCAGGACCATCATCATTGTAATAAGACATTTATCTCAACAAATGAAAATTAAAAAAAATTGTATGAGATTATCTTGCAGATATCGTTAGAACGGGTCCAATTGATAGATATTGTCTTGATACTACGAAAAGATCGATTTTCATGAAAATTGATAAATTGGTAGTAAAATTCGATCGATTTGTGGTGAAAATTGACCATTGGTTGTCCATACAATCAATTTTTATAAATTATTAGAAAATGATTCGTTTTTATTTTTACAATGAGATACAACCAATCTACAATTCAATATTGAGTCAATTATTATTTAATTTCTTCTCTCGATTATAATTAAAACTTATTTATTTAACGAGGTTAAAACCTCAAAGTAAAAAAAAACTCATATCATACAAAGTTGTTAGGAATTATTGTATTTTGATAAATGTTGGAAATCATCAATAAACTATTCTTATGTATAAAGATGATTTATTTAGAATTAATCATAGATTTATATTCATAAATTCTGAAAGTATAAGAGTTAAGTCTGAACATCCAATAACTTGAAGAACTGTCTCAAGAAGATCAAGCACAGCCACTCGTCACTCAATTGATAGTTGTGAGGAGAGAGACCAATTGACAGTCGAAAAAATTGATCAACTAAGAGGAGCATCAGTTGGCAGTTCAAAAAGAAATGACACCAAAGTGCATGAAGAACCTTAAAGACAAGTTCAACTAAGTTCATAATCAGCTGACCATTCTGTCTAATTAACAGTCTTCTCATATGACTGTTTACACCAACATTCACTTGCAAATAGTATAGATTATCTCAATCACATCTCAATGGTTCGATTTTAAAGAGAAGGCTATAAAATACCCAATCAAAGGTAGAAGTTAGGGAGACCGATTGCACCACTTTTATCACTAATTTTGCTGATCAAGGGTGCTCAAACTTTCTCTTTCTCTGTAGCTCCCAAAGCTAACCGTGTATTTTTAAGCATGGAGGCATCTGTCTGTCTTTCAGATGAGATCACTAGGACCACAATTGTTCTACTGTAAGGTTCCAAGAATCATCCAACACTCGTATGTGAAGAAATCATCAACTCAATTCAATGATCGTGAATGGAACATGAATCTTCAATCAAAAGTCAGCTAAAGAGCCTAACACGAAGTGCAGTAAACTCGAATTTGTAGTACCTAGTGACCGAAGGAAGATAAAGTCTCCCGTTAGTAAAAAAATTGATGTAATTCGTACTCAGCTACCGGTTACAATTTAACTTAGTAATTTTCCTTCCGCGAAGGAAAAAGAGTGGATGTAGAGAATTTTAACTCCTGAACCACTATAACCTTTGTGTTACTTATTATTTTTATTTGCTTTCAAGTAACTGTTTACACTACTCAACTTAACTGATTTTGAAACCTAACAACTAGCGTTAGTTGTTGATATATAATTGAATTATGCTTAACTCCTACTCGACTTAGGCTTTTGTCCAACTGGTCAGTTGGTAATCAGCTTGGACATACACACATTAAATTGCTTTCGCATGCGAATTTGTTCATATACTCTGATTCGAAACCAACAAAAACTTATCTACTATCAATATTTTGTATATCAATTTCAAATGGTAGATTAAATGAACTTAAACACATTCTTTGAGCTTTACATAGGGGTAAAATCGAATTAAGTTGAGCTTTAAATTTTTTATCGAAAATTTTAAAGTTTATAAACTTAATTAAATCTTAGTTGAGCTTTAAAGAAATTAAGTCTAATTTATATTTATTATTTTTAAAATTTTATATATTCTTAAAAAAAATTATTTATACTCATTCAATTTTCTTCTCTTATTCCATCTCAGTTATATGGTCCATGTTATAATTTCAGGGTGTTATAATTATATGGTCCAATTTTCATATTTGGCATTATTTTTTTTTCTAGCAACTTATAAATACACCCTTGAGCAATTTTTTAAAATAAAAACATTAAAAGTAATATTATGAAAAAGAGAGATAATTAATGCTAGGTAATGTTAAAAATTTGTTTAAATATTTTTCTTATAAACATGCAAGATGAAAATGAATTATATAATCGAAAAGGGTGGAGTAACTAATAAGTTAATCAACAATTTAACAAACTTATTATACTTCAATTATAGAGATATTAATTTAATATAGTTAATGATTTTATATTTCATACGAGTTTTAGTTAATGAGATTACTCACAAGTTTACATGAAATGTGATAAGGTTCAAGTTTAGCTTATTTAATAAATTAAGTTTACTAAATGAGCTCAAACAAACTTTTGTCAAGATCCGAACAATTTCTAAATAGTTTAGTTTATTCTATAGCTCCACTAAAGCTCCATGTCAATGGTTCTACATACATTATTTGAGTTAAATTTATATCGAATATTTCTTTGATCGAGTAAAATACGAATAATACAACTAGCACATAATTATCATTTGGAGATCCAATAGTCCATTTCACTCATGATTTTGTTCTATTACAGTTAATGATTTAGCTCTCAAATATATTCCCATTAGATTTTTAGATTATATCTATTTTTGTCAACTAAAATCCTATATATGAATTCTCTTACCAATTTTATAAATTCACATGGGCACTATCTTGTTGTAGACAATTTCACCGGTCTTATCTTGTAAAATGGATGTAATTAATCGATTCTCATCTGCACGACAGAGTTGTAAAAATAATCAGCCGATTTATAAAAGAGATCGATTGATTCTTTTATTTTTAACTTTAATACTATGTTTAGATAATAAACCTATTCGTAAAAACCAATTTTTTTTTTTTTAATGATGAGAACATATCAATTTATAAACCATCTCATTAAAAAAGTTGTGCGAGAGACTCTGGCAAGACACCTCATTTGCAAATAAATGAGACGATATGAATAAGAGGGCTAAGTACATTGGAATATGAAGAGTAGTCACGAACACGTATGATGACAACTTTTCCCACAACTAAATAAACTTAAATTACAATAAACACAGAAAAGAAAAGAAAGCAAGGCAAAAACTTGCATTAGGCAAGCCTAAACGGTTTAGGCAGGTTTTATCCATACTCAAATGGTAAATCCATCCCAAATAGGGTATATTGGATAGGTTTGGGTTGGGTTAATGGATAAAACTCGCCTAAACCATTTAAGCGTGCCTAACCTGAGACCTTCCCAAACACAGATATCTTAATCAAAACCAATAAACATGATCTTTAAATTCGAAAAATTTGTGCAATAAATATGTTGTGATCCTTAGTCCTTATGATTATAACAAGTCCCCAAACTTGGAGTGCAGTGGTGAAGCACTTTAACTATGATCAATTGATCATAGGTTCAAATAATGGAAGGTACACTCCATTTAAATTTTGTACCAAATTTTAAGATGTAAATAGCAAATAAGCAATGTATTTCCACCTATTGATTTATTTGTAAGATATCTCCTACGTTTTTCAACAAGAATGATAAGATCCACGTCAAACTTGAAAAGAAAAGATAAAAACTAGGGTACGGGAATACATTGTATGTAGAATGAAACAATAATCAAATAAATGAATACTACAATCACCGGCCTTGAATAGATTGACAAAGGGAAATTACATGGTATTCCATCCATCTTAATCAAGTCAAAATAATGGAGGGCCATTAAAACTCCTAGGCCAAAAATTCCAACTAGAATACTTTATGGAGAAAAACGTTGTTAACTTGTGTGGAAAGCAATCCATGTAATTAGATTAGAGTGTGACACTAAATTGAAAAGCAATCAACAAACCATAAATATTCAGCAGGGTATAATCAATAAAGCCATGAAAACTGGATTGATATAATGTTTTATGTGTAAGGAGTAATGATATCTTAATGAGGAACACCCCAACTAAAATAAAAGTTAGTTGAATTATGTAAATATTAGTCAATTATTCCTGTTAGATTAGGATAAACTTAATTTTCTGTGACTCAGTAAGCGCCTACACTGTATCCTGTTTCTCCTTTTGACTTTCTGTGTAGATGGATAATGGAGATGACTGATGAGAGTTCGAGAGATCAAACCTGGATCTGAATAGCAACCATTTGCGAAAGGGAAGGTCTCAGGTTAGGCACGCCTAAACGGTTTAGGCGGGTTTTATCCATTAACTCAACCCAAACTCATCTAATATACCCTAATTGGGGATTAATAAACCCAATTTGGGATGGGTGAACCCATTTTGGGTATGAATAAAACACGCCTAAACCGTTTAGGCGTGTCTAATGCAAGTTTTTGCCTTTGCGAAAATGTTATAGAGAGAAGGATGAACGATCGTGACCCTATGCTCTATAACATATTCGTGAGTGATTGGAGGAGATCAGATCGTTAGCACACATCTTGTTCACATTGATAAATTCATCTCAACAAACACCAAACTACTGCCGGTTATATGGATGCATCAATCCTAGTACTAGCCTATGTTTTCTCTACCATCATGTAGAGAACTGAAGAGGTGCAAATTGATTAATATGGTTTCATTTATACAGGAGAATCATGTAGTTGTTGTAACAGCACAAGGTATTCATATTCATACATCAAAAAAACTGTGAGAGAAAACTTACAGCCGCTCGAAAGGAAGCTAACTCGAGAGTGACTCTTCAAGCTCCCGAAAACTTCGATAGACAGCCTCTCTTTGGTTCTGTGGAAGGGGCAACCTCCTTACCTCAGTCATGTACCTGACATTAGCGGAATTGAGGGTATTCGTTAACAATGCAATTAGAGGCTGTATAAAGAACACAAATTATGCGAAGGTCAAGATACTAGGAAAAGTCATTTACCTGTTCGCTGCACTAGTGATCTTGGCACGCACACCTTGATTTGCAAATGCAGTTTGGCTCAGTGAGAATGATCCTCCAAGAATCAGAGAAGCCCCAGCAGGACTAGTGCCCATTCTCTGTGCAAGGATGGACATTGCCCATTCACGAAGAAGACGTAGCCTCAGAATGGGAGATGGCAAAACTGCACCATTTGATAACAACTGATCATAAGTAATGAGAACAGGTTCTACTGTCCCTTGCAAGCAGCAAGAAGAGCCCTCGCAATAGCTTCTTCTCCAACAGGTTCATTCCTTGAAACTACTCGATCCTACAAAGATTGAGATAGTTAATGAGATCTTGGGATTTCTTAAGAAATCAAAATAAATAAATAAATGGCTTGGCATCTTGGTTTTAAAAGTTAAGAATTCAAGATCGTGATTCAGGTAGCATAAAACTGCATATAAATAAACATTTACCTGTGCAGCCTTCTCAAGGTGAAGACATAGTGTGTCTAAAGGTAAAATGGCTCCGTCACCAGGATAAACATGAGAGCCAACCCTCTTATGCACAGCAAAGGCTTCAGCAATACCACCCCTTAAAAGAGCCTGATCGATGAGTCGAGCCCAGGTCTCTCTGACAGCATCACAAGAATAGCTAGCAAAGTAAAGCATTTCCAGACACATCTGGAAGAGAAACGAATTAACCGTGAGTTTGATTTCAAAGATTAGAAATCTCTTTCCAGAATGATAAAGATCACAAAAGAAACCAAAACATAAACTCTATGTACACAGACAGATAAATCGTAACACAATAAGAAGCTTAAGGCTTGTAATTTTGAAAGAATAACAGAAAACTGAGGCTTGTAACTTTGAATGTGCATCGCACACAATCCAATCTCAATAATAAAATGATTAATATGATAAAGGTCACTTCTTTAATTACACCATTACCAACTTCTCCATCTTTTTTCTAAGTTCAATCAGTCGAACGAAAATCCATCTTTTCATATGGCATTTATTGGCAGTCTCAGGTTTTTTTTATGCTTTTATATAAAAAGGAACCTACTTTACTGGCTTATACTTGTAGATTGGTCTTAGTGAAGCACTATCAATTCAAGCAGCGTACAGAGAAGGTCATATGCATATAAACTAATGCAATGCAGATACCATCAAAATAACAGTTTATAGCATATCTCATATGGAATCACCAGGTTGATTATTAATGGAACTCATGTAGTTTATACCTTCCTCTTCAACCTCTTTAGTCTTTCCAATCTGCATTGGGTTTCATACATGCATCAATGTTTTCCTCGGTGTGACGATATATGACCTCAAAACAGTTATCTAGTTGCATGATAAGAAACGAGCTAGATGACTCAAAAGACATGTAATCATGTGGTGAATTAATATGATTAAGCTCATATTTGTTTTAGTGCAAAAATACTTAGGATCATAAAAGCAACTAAAATTTTACTTTTCTTCTTAGCTAAACGGAATATCTAAAACATGCACTCTAGGCAAGGAGAAGGCTAGAAATGATCAACCCCAGTGGGGATAATGTGATGCTAACAAAGAAGAAACAACCAGCAACCTTGTTCTCTAAATAACATATCCATTGATATTCTCAGATGGTAAGCAAGAAGGTCTCTAATTCAGCATATAACTTTTAGCATATTTGTCATATTCAAATGAAACTAAGATAAGACTCGAAGGTTATGGCATTTGAAAATTATCATCAAAACAGCTTCTGAAATAACAGCACAGCCTTGACAAGGCTAAGAGAATCACTGACCTCCCAGAGTTCAAATGGAACAGCATACTCATTGTATAATTGAGTGATGGTTTTTAAATCCATTGACAACTCTTTCGCCTTGTCTCGAAGAGCAGAAATAGAACTTGTGTGGCTGTTGTCAGGTGTTGAGCCATTTGTGGTAGTCTCAGATCCATCAAGAGAAGTTTCCAATCTTGAGGCTCTTTAATCTTTATCTGAAATTAAAGAACGGCAAGCTTCCCTTCAAGTAAATCAAGAAGGGCAGTATCAACAGTACCCCGGACAGAAACATTGAGACTGTCACTCTCACTTGCACTCTTTGCCTGCAGAACAGCATTGCTCAAGTATTGACGCCTGTCATCAAAACAATGAAAGGTCACAAACTGCTAGCTGAAGACTGAATAGGCTATTACAGAGGTTGAGATATCATCTACGCCAATTACACGCCACTGCAAATAAAGGCCAGAGATTCATACGTGTATGTACAAAAGTATAACCTGAAAATCAAAATCATAAAAGCAACAAGTGCACCATAATAGTTTCCCTCAAACAATTATATTATCGAAAATGTACAAATCTATACAGTGAACTATATCAACAAAAAACCCAAATTAGGAATGTAGACATCATCATGGTGAAAATAAGCCTAGAACCTTTGCTCAAGAGCCCCTGCTTCAGTCGAACTCCTTTCTGCAAGCCTAACCAATATTTGAGCAGCAAGAACATGCTGACGCTTCAAGACATAGTATCGCGCCAGAAGCTCAGAGTACTTTATCTGATTACATGCAAGAGAAACTCTAGAATGACCCATGGGAGAAGAAGATACAACTGAAGACTTTAAAACTGTATAAAAGGAGAAACTTTTAATCCTGAAAACCAATAGAGGTTATTCTTCTGGTTTTATGAAAGATTATATATCAATAAATATCAATTCTACTTATCTGAAATACGAAGGAAAAAGTGTCAAACCTCATGAGTAGGGCCGTGTCCAGGTTTTTGCAAAAATTGCACCAAATCTGGGCCCCCATATTCCAATAAATCATCATCAAGGCCTAGCTCCATCAACGTTTGATATAGATATTCATGAAAAATTCTATCTGAAGATTGAACACCAAGTTCAATGATTTGGCATATGTACTTCTTCCGAGAAAGTTGATCAAGAACAGATTGGACAGCAGGCCTAATAGGAGACCCAAATTCCTTCCTCAAAACTTCACCTCTAAGAGAACGTAAAGCATTAGAGACAATTTCATAACACTGCAAGCGTCGAGAAAAGACATGTTGTCGGCTCCCTGCATCAATTTGCTCATTGAAAGCATCACCAGCTGGATCCACAGCCTGGGCCTTTTGCAAAGGTAATCGAACCTGCAATTTCCCTAATGGTGTGGAGCTTAAAACAGAAATGCTAATAAATATGCAGCTTGAAAATTAGCAGGCTGACATGACAAACCTCAAATCTTCAAAACGTTTGCACAGAGTAGGCAAATCAGCAGACTCAGGAATTTTGCTTAAATTGTTGAAAGCCTCTCGAGCCAGACTTTCCCTCTCTTCTGTATCAGCTGTTGCAGCTGCTCTCTCAAGGCATTCAACAGCTACATAAAACTTGTAATCACTTTCTTTGTAATAGCTAGGACAACCATCCTGTAGCCTGTTACTAATATCATCTACAGTGCCCCTGCCATCAGGACCAGTGTAATACTGGATAAATGAACGATAGTTGACGTGAGATAGAGATCCAAGTAGGAGCATTGACGTGCTGAACCAATATAAGATAACTGTAAATGAGAGAGAGACAGAGGAGCCTGAAGGGAGAGAAGCTCGGATCTCAAATATCATTGGTCGTGATCAATGATATTGATCTCAGGTAGGTAAAACAAGCAACGTGAAGAGGTAGTGAATAAATAATGTCTTAAATACCTCCATCAAAGCAGATATGAACCTTGTTGCCAGTCGGTCTGAACAAACTAATTGGTGGAATGTTAACTGCACTACAGCTTTCCTAGTGTTTGCATCAAAACTTTGAATCAAGCGTGCCAGAAGATGTTGAGAAAGAATTTGAAGAAGGAAGAGGGCCTCCCCACATCTCAGAAGTAACTGTCTGATACATTCCATAGCTCTTACCTGGAAAAAGATCCAATTAGAAATCTGGAAATTGAATATTGTCTTGACACTTGAGCAAATCCCAAAAGATTAAAATATACCTCCATGCCTGCCAGCTCAGGACTATATGGAAGTCACTGCCTCTTAATAACTCAATAACCATTATGAAGACAACTGTTACTGGACATGTGCTGTGCACCATAAGCATAAGGAAGAGGAATAGTACCCAGAAATTACACTTCCCAGACCAGCAGTAAGGCAGACTTTACTGCATTGCTTTTGCCAGCCCGAACCAGTTGTATATTGTAGCTCATAAACATGACCATCTCGTCCAGCCAGAAAAATATAACCCCTATCCGTGCAAGTTATGCAACTCAATAGTCACTCCATCAGAAGGAATAGTATACTCTGGCAGAGGTTGAAGTGAAACCTCAGCATATGGATCAGTTCCATCACCACTTCCAGAACAACATACTCCAACCAGAATCAGCTGATTGACGAAAAGTATATTTATAAGATGGAATATAGAGAAGAAACAAAACAAACAAAGAAAAAGAAGGTTCCAAACTATCATAGGATTGATGAAAGAGGACATCCAGAATACTGAGAAATAACACCACATGCACTTCCAGGAAGTTGAAGGTAAGCAGCGTTGCTACTATAATAAAGTGAGGAAAAGGGAAACAGACTAAGATCAGCATGCATTTTTCACGCTGATTGAAAAGTTCATGAAGTTTGAGAAATAATAAGAGTTGCACCAAAGAAACTAGATTAAATTACAAATAAAATAGTGATAGTAATTATGTTGATAATAAGATACACCAAAAAGCTTAGAAAAGGCGCACACAAGAAGCTTAAAAGAACTAATGCGGCAGTACAGTTAGAAATATAAATTAAGCACACAACAATATGTTTGATTTTCTTGAAAAGATTACTAATCTAGAGTTGAATTTGAAATGAAAAACAATATACAGTAATTAAATACGTTTGTGTATGCTATGACATGGATAATTCAGCTTTTATAAATTTCGTATATTGACAAGTATGACCAAGAGCCAAGAGGACCGTCGTTATGAAGTGGGGTTTGTCCCACATTGGATTCACATAAGTTAGGGAGCCCTAACTTCACCCAATGGTCAAACGTGAAGGATTGACCCTCCATTTATATACCCCACATCATAACAATTTATCCCCCTTCAAACCGGACGTCCACGGACGGGAGAACGGGGTCTCACCACCACCACGAGGCCTCCTCGCCCCCTCGGCATTCATACCTCCGGCAGGTCTATTCCCCACTCCCTTTTCCGTTGAAGGTCCTGTTGGCAGGTCGGACCAAATCGTTAGGCACATAAGTAGGGAGTCCTAACTTCACCCAAAACCATGGTCAAAGGTGAAGGATTGACCCTCCACTTATATACCTGTGGAAAATATCTATTTTGTTTATTTTAGGAAATAGAATATTATGTAATTACTTTCCTAATTTGCACTTTTAATAGGATAGATTCTCATTGATTTAGATCCCTTAAATCATGGGATGTAATTATTGTATATAGCATACATAAGTAGAGCTGTATTATTCAAATGAAATACAAGAAAATAGTTTCTCTCTTATTCTAACATGGTAGCACAGCCATCAAGGTAGGATTCCTGAAAAAAAAAAGAAAAAAAAAGTTTATTTTTTTGGCCTTAATTGTCTCTGTTATAGTGCTTCCAGCCTTCATTGTTGGTAAGCTTTCACCCCAGCTATAGTTGTGTTATTTTTCTCTTTGTTCTGAATCTATAATTTGCCAAAAATGTCAATGGCTGCGACTGCAAGTACTGCAAATCAATCTCAGACAGCAGCACCAGGCGAATTGCAAGCCGTTCAGTCAGCATACAAACTCAATGGCCGCAATTATCTCAAATGGTCTCAGTTGGTTCGTACCATATTGAAAGGAAAAGGGAAAATAAAGCACCTATTGGAGATTGGACCAGCAAGAGATGATCCAAAGTTTGAGTCTTGGGATGAAGAAGACTGCATGATAATGGCATGGTTATGGAACTCCATGAATCCAGAAATCACCGACACATGCATGTTTCTATCCACAGCTAAGGAGATCTGGGACACCATCCAACAGACCTACTCAAAGGCAAAGGATGTTGCTCAAGTTTATGATGTCAAAGTGAAAACAACGGCCCTAAAGCAAGGAAGCAAAACGGTAACTGAGTATGCCAATCAATTGCAATCCTTATGGCAGGAACTTGATCACTACAGGGTTATAAAGACTAAATGTGCAGATGATGCAACCGTGCTTAAGGATTTTATTGAGCAAGACAGGATCTATGATTTTCTGGTGGGGCTTAATCCTGAATTTGATCAAGTCAGGATTCAAATACATGGAAAGCAGGTGATACCATGCTTGAATGAAGTTATCGCCATAATTCGAAGTGAAGAAAGTAGAAGAGGGATCATGCTTGATTCCACTATCACTGATGGGGCTGCTATGGTGACTAAAGACAACAATAAATTTTTCAAGAATGAGAACAATGGACGGCTAAGTCAGCCTGGGGTTCAAAATCGTGACAACCTATGGTGCACATATTGTAAGAAATCACGACACAATCGAGAGCGCTGTTGGAAACTCAATGGCAAGCCACCAAGCCGAGAGTGGGGACCAAAGGGGGAGCAATCAAAAGCATAAGGGCAAGCTAAAATAGGATGGGCAGATGTTGCAGTTCAGGAGACTCCATCACAGCCACAAGAACTTCATGGCTTCACTGTGGAGGACATTTAGCGTTTAAAATCCCTTCTTGGTAATCTAGATAAATCTGCTACAACACCTTCAGGTACATGTTCTTTGGTTTATTCAGGTGAGTCTCACTCTTTCATTGGATCAAATGCCTTAGAAAATATGTTTTCATATTCGTGGATTGTGGACTCAGGAGCAACTGACCACATGACTCATTCACCTTCCACTTTCTTTTCCTATGCTCCTTGTCCAAGCAACCGAAAAATTGCCACTGCAGATGGTTCCTTAATCACAGTAGCCGGAATAGGAGATATTAATCTAAGTCATTCACTTGTTCTCAAAAATGTCCTTCATGTCCCCTCTCTATCCACAAACCTGATTTCTATTCGAAAACTTACTCAAGATTCAAACTGTAATGCCATTTTTAACCAAGCTTCGTGTATATTTCAGGACAAGGATTCGAAGAGGATGATTGGACATGCTAGAGAAAAGAACGGCCTCTATCACCTTGAATCACTAAGCCAAGATAGCATTAACAAGGGCAACTTACCCAGATCATTGTTCTCCGAGTCCTCATCAAATAAAGAAAAGATTTGGTTACATCACAATCGGTTAGGTCACCCATCTTTTCGAGTCATCTAAATTTTATTTCTGTATTTGTTTAAGGGTCTTTCCGTTGATAATTTCCATTGTGAGATATGTGAATTTGCCAAACATAAGCGTGTACCTTTTCCCATTACTAATAAAAAAAGTTCATCTCCATTCTATCTTGTTCATAATGATATATGGGGACCTTCTACTATTCCAAACATTTCTGGGGCACGATGGTTTGTTTCATTCATTGATGATTGCACACGCGTTACTTGGCTCTTCTTGCTTAAACAAAAATCTGATGTGAGCACTGTCTTACCAAATTTCTTCTCCATGATTCAAAATCAATTTGGGGTTCAAATCAAGAGATTTAGGTCTGATAATGCCAAAGATTATTTCAATCAAGTTCTTAGCCCTTATTTCCCAAAAGAAGGCATAATACATGAGTCATCTTGTGTTAATACACCACAACAAAATGGTGTTGCTGAACGAAAAATGAGACACCTTTTGGAGTCAACCAAGCCCTCTTATTCCAAACTCATACTCCTAAATCCTTTTGGGGAGAAGTTGTTCTCACCGCTACACATCTAATTAACCGTTTACCTACCAGAGTCTTGGGATTCAAAAGTCCAATGGAAACACTATCATCCTTTTACCCTCAAATACAAATCTCAAATAATCTTGTCCCAAGAATATTTGGTTGTGTTTCTTTTGTTCTTACTCATAGCCATAGTAGGGGTAAATTAGATCCACGGGCACTAAAGTGTGTTTTTGTAGGCTATTCATCAACACAAAAAGGGTATAAATGTTATCATCCTCCTTCAAAAAGGTTCTATGTATCTATAGATGTTACTTTTCATGAGTAAACATCATACTTTAGTCATCCTCATCTTCAGGGGGAGAATTCAGTCATCGAAGATGAGGATGATTGGGGTTTTTGGAACCTTGAGATCCGTCCTCGAGCAAGGTTAGGAGTTTCACCTCTTTCTAGTGTCACACCTCTTCTCTTCCGAGTGTTATTGAGCCATTCTCTGAACTAGAAAGCCAACTAAACCCATCTCAACCAGAAAATCCTAATCAACATTTACATAACGAATCTGATCATTCTGCCCTTGAAGATGCTAGACTTTGGAAAAATAAAGTGTTCACAAGGAGGCAAGTGGTTGTTCCTGAATCTAGACATGCTCCAGAATCTAATTCGAGTCCTGAAAATGAGGTAACGCATTCTACTCCTCTTTCTAATGAAAGTCATACACATGAGAATAATGAAGTTGATTTTGATCAAGATCGCCCAATTGCTTTAAGAAAAGGAACCAGAAAATGCACCAAACGTCCCCTATACCCAATAACCAATTTCTTGTCTTTTAACAATTTTTCAGTTACTCACAGAACTTTTCTTGTTAATCTTAACACCATTTCCATTCCAACTTCTTTATCTGAGGCATTGACTAATGAAAAGTGGAGACAAGCTATGAATACAGAAATGGAGGCTTTAGAGAAAAAACAAAACATGGGATCTAGTAAGATTACCAGAAGGAAAAAGACCAGTGGGATGTAAATGGGTGTATACTGTCAAGTACAAAGCTGATGGATCGACAGAGAGATATAAGGCAAGACTGGTAGCTAAGGGATATACGCAGACTTATTGTGTTGACTATCTTGAAACTTTTGCTCCCGTTGCAAAAATGAACACTGTGAGGATTATTTTATCATTAGCAGCTAACTATGGTTGGGGGTTACAACAGTTTGATGTGAAGAATGCATTTCTGCATGGTGATTTAGAAGAAGAAATTTATATGGATGTTCCACCTAGCTACGAAAACAAAGAGAAAGGCATTGTGTGTAGATTGAAAAAGGCTTTGTATGGGCTCAAACAGTCACCCCGAGCATGGTTCGGCAGATTTGCAAGAGTCATGATTGCTACTGGTTATAAACAGAGTCAGGGAGACCATACACTATTTATAAAACATTCCCCATCAGGGGGAGTCACAATTCTCCTGGTATATGTGGATGACATAATAGTGACAGGTGATGATGAAAAGGAGAAAAAGGTTTTGAGTGAATACTTAGCCAAAGAATTTGAAATAAAAGACTTGGGAAGACTGAAATACTTCCTTGGTATTGAAGTTGCTCATTCCAAGAAAGGCATTTTTATTTCCCAATAGAAGTATGTTTTGGATCTCTTAAATGAGACAGGAAAAATGGCATGTAAACCACTGAGTACTCTAATAGAACCAGGCTTGAAGTTAGGACTTGCAGAAGATGATACAATAGTAGATAGAGAGTCATACCAACGATTGGTAGGGAAACTCATCTACTTAGCTCATACACGTCCGAACATATTTTTGCAGTAAGTGTAGTTAGTCAGTTTATGCATTGCCCAAAGAAAGTTCATCTACATGCAGTGCATCGTATACTACAATATCTGAAGGGAACACCTGGAAGGGGAATACTGTTTAAAAGGCATGGAGGCTTAACTCTGGAAGCTTATACTGATGCAAATTATGCAGGCTCAATCATTGATAGAAGGTCAACCTCAGGATATTGTATCTTTCTTGGAGGTAATTTAGTGATTTGGAAGAGCAAGAAACAAAATGTTGTAGCAAGGTCAAGTGCAGAAGCTGAATTCAGATCAATGGCTCAAGGTGTATATGAGTTACTTTGGGTAAAGATTATCTTGGAAGACCTGAAGATCAAGTGGGATAGTCCTATGAAACTTTATTGTGATAATAAATCAGCTATCAGTATAGCTCACAATCCAGTCCAACACGATAGAACAAAGCATATCGAAGTTGATAGACACTTTATCAAAGAAAAACTGGATAGTGGTTTGATTTGCATGCCATATGTGTCTACGCATGGACAACTAGCTGATATGCTCACAAAAGGATTGAGTGGTACAATGTTTGAAAGCAACATATCCAAGCTGGGAATGGAAAATGTATATTCCTCAACTTGAGGGGGAGTGTGGAAAATATCTATTTTGTTTATTTTAGGAAATAGAATATTATGTAATTACTTTCCTAATTTGCACTTTTAATAGGATAGATTCTCATTGATTTAGATCCCTTAAATCATGGGATGTAATTATTGTATATAGCATACATAAGTAGAGCTGTATTATTCAAAGGAAATACAAGAAAATAGTTTCTCTCTTATTCTAACAATACTCATCCACATTGGAGTGTGAATCCAATGTGGGACAAACTCCACATCATAACAAGCGTACTAAGTCAAACAGGCCATAACGCTTGACCCATGCAAGCATGTACAAAGCATAACATAATAACAGGCAAGAGCCAAAAGGACCATATTATTGTCTCTATAATGCATCTCACAAGTGCTACTCCAGTTTACCTTTTTTCGATAAAGTTTAATTGGATATCCAGATAAGTAAACAATACATAATGTCTATAACATGAAACTAGAAAAATCTAAATATTGTCACAAGAGAAAAGATTGCAGCAAAGTTTCATTAGATTTTCTACATTCGGTAGTTGGCATACATAAAATTAGCAGGAAAGCATTACACTTAGAACCCTATTCATGAGTAGGTTTGGAAAACCTGAACCACGCAGTCGATTCAGTAAATTCTCGATTGAATATAGAGTATCCAATTATCCATTAATGCTACATGTCAGCTACAATCAATATACGTCAACATAACATGTTCTCATTCATCTTATGCACGGAAGGATAAATACTTAAATCTTAAAATCTTTGTGATTTACCAAAACTTTTATATTACTAGCATGACGTTAAAAGTGTTGAGTTGAGCTTTTCATCGTCCTTCATAAGATGTGAATATTTTAAAAAGACAAACAGAAATAATCTATTTGAACAAACTGTCACTGAACAAGGAAAGCAACTAGTTTTGCCACCAAACTAATATTAAATGGAGAACCCTAATATAGCCTCATAAATTTGTTAGGAACAGTTAAAATAGTTATGGTACAGAATATATTAAAATGGGTAGTAATTATATGGCCTTTAATTAGTTTATTTACTGCATAGAATAGATAGGTCATCTTTAATTTATTGCCTAAAACATATTGGTCATCTTTGTATAAATATGTGGTTTGAGTTGATGAATAAACAACACAACACAGAGATTTCCTCTAGATACGTTTTTTTTAATATATTACCATAACAAGAACATAACAGCCCATTCACAGAATTACTAGAGGCAAAAATGTAAATGGCACAGATCTACAAATCATAAACCCTCAATGTGAGCATAACAAAAGCAACTAACAATTTAAGAAGGCCTCCCAAGAGTATTAGAACAAAAAAAAGATGCAATGGTCCAACTGGAGAGATCTATTTACACTTTGGGATGGTTCATTCCAATATCCTCCAAAAGGTAACTCTTCCAAAGGATCTTGAAATGAATATCAAATGTTGTGATGTATTAAAAACACCATAAAGCATGACTTTTTTGGGGTGAAAGAGTTGAGCATAATGGAATAGGAACCTCATCAGCAAAAGTGGCATCTCTACCATGTTATTATGAAAATGAAAAGTACATCACAACTTTGAAAAGAGGAAAATGTGAAATATTGTGGAAAAATGAAAGAAATAACAACATCAAAGAATTTAATACCTCCACAGAAGTTGCCAAAACTAGAAGATACTGAATTGCTTCAACAAAAACACCAGGCCGGGATTTTGCAAGACCCACAGCACAAATAGCATGTTCCTCCCCACTATATTCAGGATATTGGCCATCCCTACATTATAAACAAAGTAATGAAATATAATATAGTAGAGTCTTTCTTTTATACTGTCAAAGAGTAGGTATACAGAGAACAACGAGGTAAATGCCCATGAATGCATTCAAGAGATCTGGAGGGGACAAAAAATATGAGAATGTCCGCCTCAGTTAAGAATGTGCTCAGAAGATACAAAAGAAGTTTGATTATGGTAAAAGAGCATAGTTTGAACGATTCACACTTTAAGCAGCCATAAATGTTCTGCAGAAAGAACTAGTTGTTGGGTCTATGGGCTACAACAAATGGCAGAGAAACTCAGCTTTAATTTTTTTTTTTTTAAATGTGTAGAAAGTGATGAGAAATCCCAAAGGTAACATCAAGATAATTAAAATACGACTCCAATCTCTAGGAATATCTAAAGTAGAGAAAACCTTAAAAATCATTGTGATTATTTAGTGAACACTCAATGCACAAATAAGGTCAGTGAATTATCAAATAATATAAAAAAAAGCAAAGACTGTGTCGGTGCTACACAATCTAGGACGTATCATTATCCGTTGATGTAGGAGTAACAAATTTGTTTTGTGATTTTAATGAACACCAGGAATAGACTAAGAACCTCCGCAGAATCTATTTTTCTCGTGTTTCTCACCTCTTAATGTAATGAGGTTCCAGGGACTTGATAGTTCAGGAAATATAAATAATATTTTTTGGTAGGAGTAGCCAATTTGCTTTGTGATTTTAAGTAACTCACTGAAGGTGGACTAAGAAATTCTATGGCATATATCTTTATCCCATTTCTCACCTCTTCCATTACAAATTTAATTAGGTTTCTGGGACTGCAAGGATACAGAATTGTGATAGCCTTTTGTGGTAGGGTAGTCAATCACAAGAAAGATAGACTAAGAATCTCTCTCTCTTTCACTAATTTCTTGTCTCTTCAGGTCCCAAGTAACAAAAGACTAGCTAAGTGTGATTCTGTGAGCACAGTGGAATATGCAGAAAAGGTAGAGGAAAGGATCCAGAAGAAATATCAATCAAGCAGCGACACTAACAATGACATCTAGATGCAAAAAGGGTGAAAAGGCTTGTAATGATGATGTTTTTGGTAATTCAAATACCATGGTGTAAACTCTAACAACCAAATATTCTAACTAAAAAAATAAAAAAGAAAAAAGAAAAAGAGGTGGTAATCCTTCCAATAAATCTTATTTTCTTGGCCTGGTCAATGCAAGATTTTGCACATAAAAAGTTAAAGAAAATCTCAAATATAATACTTTTACTGTTGGACTATGTTGTCCCTAATTCATTGATGCATCAGCAGCTAAGAGCAACTATATAACATTTGCAGAATTTTTTTTATTTTTTTTTAATAGAACAAGTTCTTGGCCTTCACAGTGAAGGTAAGAAAACAAATACTAGAAATTCATAAACAACAATATGCTTCTAAAACACAAACAAATCTTAAAAGTATGCCCACTCTTTCATGTCATATGGAGCACACCTTACAGCTAATTTCATTCCCAAAACTTGAAACACTCAAAATTACCTCCTATAACTTGCACGACATCTTGCTGGCCTGGGTTTAAATTTAAACAATGCTAATCCATACATATGATTTGCAAAAAATGCTTACTACACGTATCAGGTTCAGATGATACATCCAAGAAGTGTTACAGACATATATAATGATGGATGAAGAATATACCATAGGTTTTGATAAAATGGTTTTACAAGGTTCATTAAAAGTATTTCTTAGGATCAATGACAAGATATGCACATCAGTCATTTATAATTGAAAAGGTGTCAAAATATTCATGTCGAGTGCTACTGAATACAGTAACTCACACCACTTATCAAATCTCCACATATATAAGGAGTTATCAACTGATGCCCAAGCCCGTCGTATTTCTAGAAATATTCCACATAGAGTTGTTCCCTCTCCACCAGCAGAGTTGTATCTTTCAATCAACACTGGCGGCAACTCCCATGTGTCCACAACTTCAACCAAAGGAGGCCACTGCAACATGCACACATAGAGGCACAAAATTAAGTCCAAAATCGAGGAAGATATAGATCAAATTTTGGTCGCTACGTGATAGCAGCGTAAGATTTGGAGAAATAAAGGAAACAATACGTGCATTATGAAGACAAGATCTGCAATGTCAAGAAATATATAATCTCTGAAATAACTAAATGGAACCCAAAAATCCTCCCACAACCTCACTTGGTTCCTTCCCCTGGCCTGGACTTAAATTAATTGAAAGACATCCTGGCAGACTACAGAGATAAATTTCAAAGGGCTCATAAAAGGAGTTCTGACTGTTAAGCCTGCATACCACTCATCGTCTTGTATACCACCATCCTTAATTTTCATAACCCAACACCTAGTCCACCAACTAACCATAACCCATAAGAAAAACTATAATCGTATCCATCCCATAAAAACTCTCAACCTCTTTTCCAACACATCATCAACTCCCTTCAGTATCCGAAAAAGAACCGTAGCAAATTCAAATTGCCCTTCAAAATATTTCTTCAAAACTGCAAGTGTGAAGGCAAGAAATCCTCAGAACAAATTTACTATACTCTCCACTTCAATGTGAAACTAACAAGGCAACTGAGAATTCTCAGGGCAAAATGATCTTCCATCCGTTGCTCCCAAGTTCATCAAAAAGTCAGTTAAAACAAATAGCCTAACAACGCCACTATTCCATTGCAAGAAGGGTGGTCACATTTAAGTGCCACATGAATTATAAGTCAATCATGCCTTTATCTTTATTTCTATTGCCGTTGATGAGCACAGGATCAAGAAAATGCACTGCTCGATATATTTCAAGATGGCTCACCTAAACTACATTGTTATGCATGTCCCGGTAACTTGAAAACAGCAACTGTTCCAGCATATAAACAACTGGAAAAAGTAATACGCGAGGCTTACATCGCGGGGTTGGGTGGAATAGGGATGACTAGAGTATCTTGATGCTTCTAAAGCTTCTTAAAGGTCAAGCTGTGCCGCCATCTCCCGGCCAATGCAGTCGCTAACGACCAGCCCCGCATTGGCGACATCACGCATTACTACCTCATTCTCCCAATAGGCCATCTTGAAAAGCGAAATTCCCCCCTCGTCCCCGACTGTGATAATCTATAGGGCTCGAACATCAACAACGCAAATTGAAGCCCTGATACGGAATTTCCGTTGACCGGTGGAAAATTGAATTATATTTGAATGGGGAATTTTGGAGGGGATTTGAGAAGAGTAATTCTAAACCCAATCACAAAATTTCTCAATACAACCACTTATTTTAAAATAAATAAAATTATTATTTGATATTACTATTATGTCCTCATAATCCCTATTTATTCTATTTCTAAAAAATCAACCTCTTTAGTTAAAACTATTTTTTGCGTAATCTACTGTCAATTCAACTTCAATATCCTCATGGAATGTACATTGTTTGACATAAATTTTGATGTAAGTATTAATTAATGAAGCTATTGTAGAAAGAGGCTCGTGATCTCCTTTGGCTTTTGCAAGCCAGATAGACTTTTGTTTGTTGATTTGCTGTTATTTATGAGAAATTTCCTTGATTTTCCTTTTCTTCTGGTTGTCTTTCTTCTTCTCCTGGTTGACCTCTTCAACTACTCTTCCACATCACCCTCTTTTTTGGGCTCGTCATGTTCATCGCCGCCATCTCTTTCTTAGTGGTCTTCTCAGTCCAAAGATAAATTGGATGACTAATGAATTCTTAGTGTTTCTTGTCAAGATCATTAATTCTCATCTCCTCAAAGTATTCCAACTACACAATATGCAAGCAAGATAATAAGTTATAACTTTCACAATGAATGAGTTTCAAGTGGTTCTCAATACATACAAATATCATGTAGTCAGTTATCTCATCTAGCCGTCAACATCCCTCTCAACTGTAAATGAGCCACCAACTTGCGATTCCCATTAATGCAATCATCTGAGATGTATAGCAACAAGAGAAGTGGCTGGAGATTAGAGAAAGAAGCAAAATATATTCTAAGTTAAAAAGGGGCTACGTTCTACTTAAATGAAGGGCTGCATTTTTTTTTGTATAAATAGAATATATTGGGGGTTAGGAGGGCATAACAGTAATATCAACTAATGATTTTATTTATTTTAAAATAAGGGGCTGTATTGAGAAATTTTGTGGCTGTGTTTAGAATTACCCCTGTAAAAATGACTCGGCACAAAGTGTATCCTCATAATTGATTTCATTTCCTCCCACATCTCTACAGGTCGCTCTCCATTGTGCCTTTTACTTTTCACCAATTGATCCCACCAAACTAGAGCATAATCAAAGAACTCAACTGTTGTCATCTTCACCTTCTTCAGCTAGGAATAATTATGGCATTCAAACATCATCTCCACTTTAACTCCCTTTCAGATACACCTCGAGATCCTTCCTGCCCTGAAAGGACGGGATATTCATTTTGATCATCCCCAAGTTATTGTCATATGGAAGACCATCTGCATCGTCATCAACGTCCTCCTCATGTGTAGGATTTTGTCTCAGATTTGCTCCTCTTCCTCCAATACCTCCACGTCTACTTCTTCCACCATTCCCACGATTGTCCGCAGATGCATGTGATAGCACCAATTTGTTCATACGCTCATCTATCCTGTCACATAATGCATCAAATCCATTCTCCAGAGCCTTATTCAATTGAGACCACAATGCCTCCATCATGTATTTATCATGTCCTTGAAGATTATTTTCTCTCATTTCTTTGGATGAGTCAATTTGATTAGACGTTGACATTCCTCCAAGAAAATGTTAGATAAAAGGTAAAGGCCTCACAACCTCACGTACGCTCGTGTATCATTCAAGATGATATGCACTCACGCTTGTGCATCACTCAAATAATATGGCTTTTTCAATTCCCTCTATTGATCTCACCCACTCTTGTCTTTTACCACTTGAATTCTCCTTCTGGAAAGCTCAACAACCTCAAATCCACAAAATTAGGAAAAAAAATTTAAAATTGACAAAAATAGTTATGAAAATGGCTATACAAAAACTGGACTAAAAGACTATAAATGACTCAAGGAAGCTAATGGACTCTACGAAAAATAACACAATTTTTCGACCAAAAAAATCCAAATTCAAAAAGTAACCTAGAAATCAAACTTAAAAGTAACAAAAAGGGTAAAAGTTTTCATGCAAAAAAACTCTTTTTGGGGGGAGGGGGGCTCGCTCGTCCCTTCACGAATTAAAAAAAAAAGGAAAGATACGAATTAGTTACCCAAGGAATAAAAGATATGGATATAGCTATGGAAAAAGATATGATGAGGGAAAGATATGATATGGATATCTCTCTAAATAGGATATGGATGTAATCAAATCTTTGCAAGATATCCTAATTTAAGATTGAACCCAAATCAAGAATCAAACAAGAAACCCAAATCAAGAAACACGATCCCAGAAACTGAAATAATTGATCGGAGTAAGACAATTAATTCGCACAAGAAACCCCAATCAAGAACGAACAAGAAAGTGCAACAAACTAAGACGCGATGAAGACACACTAGAAATGAGTTTTCACACTAGAAACCCTAGACACGAATTGACGAATTGAGACATACAAATTGATGACACAAATTATGGATGCTAAAGACTCGATTTTTTTTACTTATGAAATACGACAGATGAAAACAAGACACGAGATTAAAAGGGAGAGAAAATAAAGACATGACCTAGATCTTGATACCAAGATTATATGATCCTCGTGGATGATTTATGATAGTAGCCCAGGAAGAAGAGTAGACACAACGCAGAAACAACTCGAATAGAACGAACGATAGGTGGAAGTACAATAACCCTAACTCTACCCTTCAAATGGCGTATTCCAAACGAATCTCATGTACGCCCCAAGAAGCTGAAGAATTAACGACGCAAAACTGGTGTAGACACCAAAATTGGATGTCTAAGTCCGGTTGATAAGTCAATTCGAATTTCAAGGTAATCTACAAAAATTATTAAGCTTTCAAATAATTGGAGAATAAACTCACAAATACTATTAAACTGGAAACTGAGTATGTTTGAAAATATGCAGCTCTATTTATAGGGTTAAAAATGAAATCTCTAATTCTAATCTAACTAGTAAATTAAATCTGAAACATATCAACTCTTTCAAGATATACAACATGTATATCTTGAAAATAATGTCTAGAAGTTAAATAAAATCTAATAATGGTAAAAATTATAAATTAAATAAAAACTATGCCCAAATCAAATCATTTAAGCCCAGATGTCATAATTAAATTAATCCATCTTGGACCAATTTGATTTTTTAACTCTGATAGCTTCTTGAATAATTCTTGAGCTCAAATCTCTTTAATCAGCAACGACAATCCTTCTCTTAGCTTCTTGGCCCTAGCTCTCGTCATTGGCCCACTAAGAATATGGACTGGATCTTGCTCTCGAACTGCAACTCGGGCTCCATCACACAACTACCATGAAGAATGGTGCCTTATTACTGGGAGAAAGCTCTCACTCTTACAAGTCGATGCATCGACCCTTCTAAGAGAGAAATTTGACATATGAGAAATAACAAGCTTGACTTAAGAATTCACAAGGCAAAAGCCTCGAAGATAAGAGAATGATCTTGTCGAATAAGAGAAGTCAAAGATTTGAGATGAGAATGCTACCCCGAAGCCAGTACTTAAAGAGATCGGGAACACAAAATGATGCGCACAATAATTGTGCAAGTGTTACCGATAAAAGCGGGCATACATGTCAAACAACCGACGCAGCCACATGAAACATTAGGAGACGAGCACCTTTGATCTATCAATCCTACCTTCAACGGATGATGAGGGCTTTGTCCCACAAGTCATTGATACAAGTGGAAACCAGATACTTCACTCTTAAGAAATCTCATCCCTAGTGGATGTCAAGCGAGAAGCCTCGCAAATTCTAATCTTTAGCAGATGTTGAGTGAGAAGTCTCACAAATTCAAACCCTTCAATAGGCCTCAAAAGCTGGAACTTGCTAAATGGCCACCTCAAAGCATACCATGAAGGTCGAGCATACCGAGAATCACCCAAGGGTTAATATCAAAGATAAAAACTTGGGACATATGCGTCAAGGCTGAATTTAAAAAAGGATCAACCATCGACGCCCTACAAACAATAAATGAGTGTGAAAACAAAAGTACTCTAAGTCCATTGCCATCTTTTCTCCCCAACGTAACAAAGATTGTATCATTACCATATGGGGATCAAAACCACAAATTGAGACCATCGATTATTACCATATGGGGATCAAAACCACAAATTGAGACCATCCCCTCGTAATCTAGAAATGAACATGAAATTCAAAACTATAAACGATCATATTCTGTCATGGTTCTAACTTTTATTATTAGTTGCAGGACTATTTGTCTTCAACCAACCCTAAGAATACTTGTAGCAATGACATTCATGTAAGTGTCATAGCTAAATGACAAAAAAAATTGAGGAAAAAAAATTCAAAAATCAAATTTTGAAGCATAATGTTGATGACACGGTTGTCTGCACAATCTCTTCGTCCTTTTAGGTTGCCTTTTTGGTTAGATAACCTAATTTTATATATATTAGTTTTATATCTATGATATTATATACAATTATTAGCTTAAGAAATTAAATTTAAAATATAATTCATATTTATTTTTTATTTATAAATAGAATCTAATATTGATATATTTTTGTAGTAACATTAAAACTATATTTTCTAACTCTTTTAACATTATATTCAAACTCTTGTAATTTTTTATTTGTTATTAATTTAAATAAAATCTTTTTACAACATACAATAACTTTTTACAATTATAACTAATTATGTCATTTAAAGAAACTAATATTTTATTCAAAATTCATATTTTTTTCCTTTACAAAATGAACCTAATATTCATACATTTTCATTCACAAGCTCAACTTCTATTTTCTCTAGTGTTTCTTCCTTCTAATATCTAGTTATGAATCCATATTAAATATTATTATTATAGTTATATGTTTTATATAAATATATAATTAAAAAGAATTATAAATAATACATATTGAAATATGAATATTAAAAAATATATAATTTAGGTTGGGTGGATGTCATTGCTAGAGTATAAATTAAGTTGGGTTGTGGATTGTGTAGTTTGAAGAGACAGAAAATAATATCTTATTGTTAGATTCGGTTGTGTTAGATTGTTACTAGAGATAGTCTAACAACTTAGCCGTAGACAGAGCTATTGTTGATGGTTAAAATCTAACCATGAAGAGAAGTTTAGCAAAGTCTATCATTCGTGATGGATTTGTATACTGAAAGCATTATGATTGGTATATTATGTACAAGGTTTTTGGTTAATTGGAATTATTAATATTGCATGTTCATCTCCTGTCTGAATTAACAAACATGTATTGCAAATGCACTTATCCTCTTATCTCGTAGATAGGGAGATCATATGGTGTATAGTAGATCACGGAAGATCGTATGGATTAATTGACCTAGTGAGATATAAAATTGTTATCACACCTGAAACAATCCATGGATAGACTGTCGGTATAGGCTACAACATACGCAGTAATAAGCGGATGTTAGGAATATTGTTAGAAATATTGAACCCATTTATTATCAATTATTTTGTAATTATGTTTTGGTGCATCAAAGCTCAAGCCAAGAAATAGCCGATCTAGTTTCTAGAAACTTAATATCGAGTCAAATGTAAAAGTCCTGTATAGGCAGTATACGCTTGAGTTGTAATAGAACTAGAAAAGAAGAAGAATAAAAAATGTTGAGGCTTGATGATTGTTGAAGATCGCTGAAGAAGACAAGTGAAGGCTAGCAAATACGGTGAAATGTAGAACGTACTCAAGAATGCTGAAGAAGTATCTCCAGCAGAATATGGAGATCTTAGCAAAGACTGCTGAGACGCCAGCCATATGTCAACCACCAGCAAACGCTCTATAGCAATCAAGAGGAACATTAGAGTCGTAAATCAGAAGGATCCAGAGCACAAGGAAACCTGACGATTCAGAGAATAGAACAATCATCAGACACAACGGAGGTTTCAAGTTTAAACAAAAAGATGCGTTTTGATAAAGACGAACACAAATAGAAGCTATGCCAATCAAAGATTAGGAGACTTGAAGAGTCTCTGTTCACTACAGAAAAAGGAAGAACGCAGATAGGCGAGCAATGCCTTTGAGTCTAATGGATAAGATTCAAACAGCCGTTTGAATCTTCACCTATAAATAGGTGTCATCCAAAATTGATTTAAAGGTTCGCAAAATTATATTCACAGAGAAAACTAGAGAAGATCAAAACACTCTCTACACTACGCGAACTCAACCGAGCTAGTACGTGATTGAAGCTTTTTCACAAGCTATCATACTTGAAGCTCAAGACCTCTGAAGTATAACTTCTAAGGTTGACATTGGGATTCTTTCTAATCCTAGAAAAAATCTAGCAGTCACCTTGTTGCGCAAGCGTGATTCTTACGGGCATCACCAACACAAGGATAGGTTGTGTGAAGAACTATAAAACTCCCAACAATCAATGTCCAAGGAGAAGGGAGGTTTGTCCTCACTCTATGGAGCGACAAGGTGAAGATTGAAGACCGAGGTGCTTAAAGGTACGCGTTGACCAGACGGAGGAGCTGCTCAACGCTAGAGATCAGGCCTGACCATGTACTCAATCTTTTAGTGAATTTTCGGTCAAAGGACTGAAGAGTGGACGTAGAACAGTTGTTCGAACCACTATAAATCATTGTGTCTCTTTTACTGCTTTTATTCGTTATGTTGTGGCTGTGTATATTTGAAACTCAACACACCAAGTGTTGTAGTATAATATGCAATCAACTTAACGAATATTCGAGCTTAAACACATTTGATAAACACTTGTTAAGTCGTGACCTTAGTAAGATATGTGCAAGATCATATTAACACTTCCGCTGCATATAAAAACACTATGATCGGGGACCAACAAGTGGTATCAGAGCAGTTGGTCTTTACAGACTAGCTGCTTCTGAGTCGCTTAGGACCACATCCATATTTTCCTTGCATATCTGTGTTCTTGTGTTTAGCTCAGGTTAAAAGCAATAGCGAACAACACGAAGTTAGGAAAGTTTGCTCCTGAAAGCTACTCCACATGGAAAAAGAGGTCTTTGATCACATTGATGAATATACATCCCGAGATGAAGCAAGTGATCGAAAAATGACCGATCAAAATCCAAAAGGTAAAGACCAGGGTTGGAGAAGACGTAGCAGGACCACACGTAATGGTGGACAAGCCATATGAAGAATGGACTCAAGAAGATCGAGTTTGTGGCCAACTGGATTATGTAGCTATGGATTTAATCTTAAGTGTCTTGTCACCTACCCTAATGGCAGAAGCCTTGGAGTACCAGAATGCTAAAGAAATGTGGGACTTTCTTTGCACTCTAAGCACTGAGACAGATCAGATGAAGAGAAACAAGCTACAACAATGGGTAGACAGGTATGAATCTTTTCAATTGATTCCAGGTGAAACTATCAAAGACATGGAGGCCAGATTCAACACCATTGCAGCTAAGTTAAAAAAGCTGGGAAGAACGTACGAGCTTCTCGACATGAATTCAAGGATTCTCTCTAGACTACCAAAGAAGAATTATTAGACAGTCCTTTTACTTCAAAATCAATACAGCCCCTTATTTTAAAATAAATAAAATTATTTATTAGATTTAAATCCGCACAATTCGAAAAAATATATATTTTATATGTTATTTAAAAATATGAAAAATAGTATTATAAATTATTTGAGATATATTTAATATTTACCTATCAATATTATAAATTAGTTCATATATATTAAATTATATTTAATCATGTGTAAATAAATTCGATAGAACAAAAGAAGTAAAGCAAACACAAAATTGAAAAAAAAAAGATCATAATTTACATACTGAATTCAAGTTGATGCTTTTTTGAAAAAAAAAATAAGAATTATCAATATAAAATTAATATAAATCAATGTTACCCTTAATCCTCTATGTTTTTTACTTCTAATTTAGCGTCATTTGTATTAGACCCACTAGCTAATTATTTAAGCATGATATAGATTATTTGTTCGTCTTGGGTTGATTGGTATGGTTGTTTAGTGTTTGTTGTTTTTAAAAGAAAAATACTAAAAAGTAAAAATATATTAATCTTTTTTGAAACTATTTGGTCAAACTTTGTAAAATTTTTGATGTTATATTCTATTAAGAATTTTTATCAGTAAATTTTGAACACAAACACATTTATGCATGCTAATTTTACACTGGCAAACCAAGGAACATGAGGATTTTTTTTTATTTGATCAGCTTTTTATATATATTGTAAATATCTGTTAATATGTATAATTTTTGCTTTATTTTTATTCTTCCTTAAATTTATGTACAAAATATATGTATTTTGTATACAATAACTTATAGAATAACTATATCAATAGTATCGTGGACAAAAATATAATATATCTTTCATACAAATAAACTAACTTACCCTTATAATCTCTAATTTAAAATAAACTATAACAAAGCCCTGTTCTCTATCAACGATTGCCTATTCTAACTCTGAAAATCTCAATCTAGTCCATCTTATTGCTTAACCCCATTATTGTTCCTCTCTAAACCTCCAATGCAATAAGTTATATTTATGTTATAATTTTTCAACTTCATTTTGTACTATTTTCATAGAGAGAAATAGTGTAAGAGAGAGAACTGGAGGGAGAAAAGAAAGCACAAAAAAAAAAAGAAAGTGTACTACTGGCTGTACAATATTGAAGAAGAAAGAGTAAATTTTGTTATATTCCTTAGTTTTATTTTTCGAGAAAACATAAGAACAAACAAATGTTTTGTTGAGTATGTTGTTTTTGCTACTTCTTCGTTACAGGAATCAGAACAAGAAGTTCGAATATTATAACGCAACACCAAATACATAGCCATTAACCCAAAATTAAATTGTCTCAAACTCCTCTGTTCCCATCGTGCCTTAGTTTGAGAAAAAGTTCTTTCTTCTCAATTAGTTCTTTTTTGTTTTAGTTGTCACTGTACTGATACCGCACAATTTGTTCATCCTATAATAATGTCTTGGTTGAATCTGCAGTGTCAATTTGGCTGCATGTCGTTAATTTGTGGCAGAGCATTGGGATTTTTGTGACCAACAAGAATGAGGGCAATATGAACATATTGAGGGACGATTAAAATTTGTAGAAATAAAAAGGAAAAGGGGGCTATAATTGTTTTTTTAGTTAATATTTTAAATTAGAGATTATAAGAATAAAATAGTAATATTATTTTTTAAAAATTTGGAGGCTATATTGAGAAGAATTGTGGCTATATTTAGAATTACTTTTTACACTTTTGTATTTAATGAATATAAATTAATGTAGTATTTTTAGTGTAATTATACTATAAATCATTATCTATACATTCTTGCTACATGTGTGCATTTAGTAAAAAAAAAAATTAGGACAAGCACAAATAAATTTATTTCGTCTAAATTGAATTCTTGTATACAATTTTAGTTGTTGTGCAAACATATATTTATTAAAAATATTTATGAAAATTTATTAAAATAGTACTAGATTTACAAAATTAATCTAACTTCAATAATGAGAGTGAAGTATACTTAAATTCTTAAAAAAAATTAAATGAAATAGATTTCGATAAAAAATAAAATTGGTGAAGACGTAAAATGTTTATATAAAATTGATATAAATGTTTTTTTGCTGAATTTCTTAATATATACTCCCTCCGTCCCTCTAGAATTGTCCCCAAGGGGTTCGACACAGTAACCAATGTGAGTAGAGTTAGAGAAAATTAGTAGTTTATTTGTGAGTGAGAATAAACTTTCCATTTTAGGTAAATAAACAATTAAATGGGACGGACAAAAAAAAAAAGGGACAATTGAAGTGGGACGGAGGGAGTATTACTTATTACGTAGATAAATATTATAATTATTAGTGAATGAAGTAAAATAAATATTTATGATGGTATAATAGATTTGGGAGGGAATATGTGCTAAATGGGGATGAATCTATATCATTGTTAGGAATATTGTTATTGTTAGAAAAATTATAACCCATTGATCTCAATTGTATGTATTTTGGTTTTGGTGCATCAAAGTTTAGTCAATAGTTTATAGCAACTTAGTATCGAGTTAAATTGGTAAAAGTCCTGTATAGGATACACTTACTCGAGTTGTAATAGAACTAGAACAGAAGATTGAAGAATGCTGAAGGAATCAGCATACTTGAAGATTGCTGAAGACGCTAGTAAAAGGCTAACCAACAATAGAATAATGCTGGACACGCCTAAAAGAATGCTAAGGAGTGAAGCAAGCACGTTGTTGAATCGCAGCAGGACTGCCAGCAAACACATAACAACAATCAGAACAATAGGAAGTCGTGAAATAGAAAGATTCAAATCACAAGGAAACCTGACGAATCAATATGAAGGATAATCAACAAACACAAGGATGGTTTCTAGATTCAAATAGAAAGATTTGTTCTGACAAAGACGGCTACGAATGGGAGAAACGCCAATCAGACACAAAGGAGACTTGAAGAGTCACTTTCCTCGCAGGAAAAGAAGGACGGAGATTGAGAAGTTCACGAAACATCTACAATTGAGAAATAGAAAAGATCTTAACACTCTCAATCCCACGTGAACTCACATCCGAGCTTATACTTGATCGAAGCTTTACACAAGCTTACATATTCAAAGTTTGAGACCTCTGAAGTATTACTTCTAAGGTTAACTTTGGGATTCTTTCTATCCTAGAAAGAATCTAGCAGTCACCTTACTCTGCATACGTGATTATCACGGGCAACTGCCCAACAAGGAAAGGTTCTGGGAAGAACTATAAAACTCTCAAGGTCGACGTCCAAGGAGAAGGGAGGTTTTTCCTCACTCTAAGAAGTGTCAAAGTGAAGATTGAAGATTGAGGTGCTTGAAGGTGCGCGTTGAACAGACGGAGAAGCTGCTCAACGTTAGAGATCAAGTCTGACCTTGTAATCAATCAATAGTGAATTTTCAGTGAGGAGGACTGAAGAGTGGACGTAGAACATTTGTTCGAACCACTATAAACCCCGTGTCATTTACTGTTTTTATTTCATTACTTATTGCTCATATTAAAACTCAACACATCAAGTGTTGAAGTATAATTTGCAATAAATCTAACGAATACTTGAGCTTAACCACATTTGATAAACACTTGCTAAGTCGTGACCTTAACAAGATAAGTGCAAGATATTATTAAAACTTCCGCTGCAAATATTGATACTCTGATCAGGGACCAACATGTGGTATCAAAGCAGTTAGTCTTTACAGACTAGCTGCTTCTGAATCGCTTAAGACCAGATCCATTTTTCCTTGCATATTTCTTGTGTTTTTGTGTTAAGCTGAGGATAAGGATAATGGAGAGCAATGCAAAGTTGGGAAAGTTCACTCCGAAAACTTACTCCACTTGAGAGAAGAAGTCGCTGATCACGCTGATGAACATTCATCCCGAGATGAAGCATGTGATCGAGCAAGGACCAATCAAGATTCAAAAGGTGAAAACTCGAATCGGCGAAGATGTTCAAGGACCAGATGAGATAGTGGACAAGCTGTACATGGAGTGGACTCAGGAAGATCGATTTCGTGGACAACTGGACTACGTAGCCATGGATTTGATCTTAAATTCTCTATTAGGATCTCTGATAGCTGAAGCCTTGGAGTTCAAGAATGCCAAAGAAATATGCGATTTTCTAGGCACCCTAAGCAAAGTGATTGATCAAATGAAGATGAACAAGCCACAACAGTGCGTAGACAAATATAAATCGTTCCAGAT
The DNA here is from genome assembly GCA_026898455.1 of Plectranthus barbatus. Taxonomy (NCBI): domain Eukaryota; kingdom Viridiplantae; phylum Streptophyta; class Magnoliopsida; order Lamiales; family Lamiaceae; genus Plectranthus; species Plectranthus barbatus. The sequence continues at coordinate 163,993 of JAPKLW010001015.1, read as the reverse complement.
GCTTCCTGGAGAAACAATCAAAGATATGGGAGCTAGATTCAATTCCATTGTAGCAGAATTGAAGAAGTTGGGAAGAACATGTTAGGATTGTATACTAAAAGCATTTATGATTAAGTGTGTCCGTTTGATGCACTGGTCTTCATAAATGTGTTACATCAACATAGTCGCTATCTGATATAACAAACATACAATACGAACTATAATATCATATAATCTCGTCTATAGGGATGATCATATGGTGTGTAGGAGATCACAGAGGATCATATGAATCGTTTGACCTAGCGAGATATAAACAGTATCACGGCTGAGACAGTCCCTGGATAGGCTGTCGATTTAGGCTGCGACATATCAGTTTATAAGTGAGCTTATCCTAGCTACTTGATGTGTCGGTGCTTCTATATGTATTGATGGGATCAACAGTGAGATGTGACATTCTAATTGACATATGAATGAGTCAGATCTCTAGATACTTGTTATGATCTTAAACCTAATGGAAGACTAAGGGGCATACATAAGTTGACCACACTTTGACTTGCTAGGGTGGCGAGTCATTCATGTACTCTTATATCTGCATCTTGGGTGTGGCGGTTTGTGTGCGACCTACTTAGGCTGGACATGTAAGTAATCATATCCGCTTTAGGATGGGGACATTCCCTGAGGAGCCCACAAGGTTCATTATGTTAAACCCTGCAGGTTGAATTATTTAATTCAAGCATAAGTGAAAAGGAGTGAGTGGTACTACTCAAGAAATAAGAGATTAATTAATTATGGTTAATTGTCATAAGCCAAACTAATGAATGAATGTCCAGAACCTTAAATATGTGGATCACTAAAGTTTAATGCAACCCGTTTCAAATTACGTGGTATTAAAGGGGTGAGTCAGCATTGTTACCATGGTGAAGGTTAAAATAATATTTTATTAATTAATTATATTCTGGATTAGACATGGAATTAATTAATAAAGAGGGTCTACTTTATTATTTGCATTTGGTCCCTGGTTTGACCCACAAAATGCTCAGAGCCCATTAGGGTTAGGGTTTGCAAACCCTAGCACTATATAAGCCCTTCTCTTTATTAGATCATTAATGGTTTTAATATTCAACATAGAATATTGAGAGAATAGTGAGAGAGGGGCGACGACTGTTTCAGTGGGAGGAAGTGATCGACTCCACCAGATCTCTGGTTCAACTCGGTAGCGTATCCTCACCAGATTTCCGAGGAGCAAGGGAACAGACAGAAGATCAGATCTGTTGGAACAAGATAGCTTGGATACATCCCACATCCAGATCTACTCCATTGTCACCATCTTCGATCTAGATCTGTAGATCAGTCACCGGAGTTCAGGTATTCCGTAGATCCATCCTTTGCAATTAAATATTAGGAGCATGCATAGGGTTCACCTAATTTACTCAATCTGATTTGTTTTTGATACCCTAAGAACGATCCAAACGGCTAAAGAAATAAATGATAACTCACGTTGTCTATTATAGACTCAAATCCTACAATTGGTATCAGAGCGAGGTTTGGATTTTTAAGCTCTGTCTTAAATAAATTAAGATTGAATAAATATGTAAGTTTATATTTATTGTGGGTGGATTTTGAATTGTCGTGGATATTTTTGTTCTCGTGGCCTTCTCATTTTTGGATTTATTTTTCACCACGAGAAAATCCGTAGTTAGATTTGATAGAAAAATCATGTAATAGATCTAGATCTATTTTGTATTTTTTTTTTTTTTCAAATCTGTAAAATCTAAGATCTGGAAGAACGAAGAAACGAAGAACGATCAACACGATAGTGTCACTGTTCAGGATAGCAGTGGCGATGTCAGCAGCCGCGCCGGCGACGGGTGGCGGCGGCGCAGCAGAATTCTGTTTAGCTGCGTGGCTGGGCTGCACCAATTTTTTTTGCTGTTGCGGATGTTTTCCAGCTAGAAGCACAACGGCCGTGCGTTTCAGACACACATCGGTTGTCCTCGGCGAGCCCTTCAGCGTGGCGCGTAGGCAGCCGGAATGCGACAGGGGTGGCTTATAGCGGATAGGGTTCCGCCGCAAGGCTGCCTCTGCGTGTGAGTTTCTCAGTTTGACTGGGAAGATAACAGGTGTCCGTTTCTACTCGCAGGGTGGACGCTGCTCTTTGCTCGGGCGTGTGACGGTGGCAAGTGACGGGCTCGTCGGTCATGGGCAGCGAACAGAGATTGCGCGCGAGTCCTCTAGCACGCGGCGGTGATGAACCTGCTGCTGCTTCTCGCGCTCTTCCAGTCGTCGACTGACGACTTCGGTGGCGGCGCAGGAGACCGGCGAGAGCGTGTGAGGCACAAGCGATGTCGTGGGTGAAGCGCAAGGCAGCGCCGGAAAGGCGACTGGGGGCTGAGGGCTGAAGGGTGGTGGCTAGAGTTTCCAATGTAGGGATTTTCCATGAATTGAATCACCAAATCCGATTAAGCAGGACCAATCATGGGTGTTGAATACAGTAACCAATTCACCAAACCCTAGCATGCTCCTATGAATTTAATGCGTGGATTAAGAGATTACCTTTATTCCTTAGAGTCTGATCCGATCTTTCGCGTTTGAATACGCAACTTTAATTCAACCACGCGATTCATTTAAATCTGCGGAAAACGAAATTAACCAAACTAATTTCTGATTTAATTGAAATAAAAAAAGAAACAGAAAAGGGAAGAAGGCTTGTTCTCCAGATCATATCTTCAGATCTGTATCTCAATGTTGTTCAGATCTGCTACTGGCAAGGATTCCACAGATCTGTAATTGTGTAGGCCAGAGTCGAAATCCTCCTCCCTCTACACTCAGCGCCGCCGCCCCTCTCTCTCTCTCTAGGTTTTGTGTTGTCTTGTTGTGTGATACAAACTGAGAGAGAGATATGTCTATTTATAAACCTAGGGTTTTATCCCTACTGGGCTCAATTCAGCATATTTAATTGGACCAGGCCTGGGACCTAATGCAAATAATAAAGTGGGCCTGTGAATTAATTAATTCCCATGTCTACAACCCAGGACACAATTAATTAATTAATATTAATTCTTTTTCACCATAGAATTAATATTGACCTACCCCTTTATTACCATGTAATGCATTTATCTGAGAATCCCCACATTTAAGGTTACCGGACATTCATTAATTTATTGGAGCTTCTGAAAAGCTACCACAATTAATTAATAACTTATATTCCTGAGTAGTACCACTCAAACCTTATCACTTGTGCCTGAACTTAATCAGCCAGCAAGACTTTGGCACGATAAACATTATTGAGCTCCTCAGGGAATGTCCCCATCCTATTACTCGGATATGGTTGCCTAACTACAGTCTCAGACTACACTACATGAGCTGCTGCTACCCAAGATGCGGATATACGAGCACGTTACTTAGGCTCTCCACCATGAAAAATCAAAGCAACAATCAACCCGTGCATACCCCTGAACCTTCGTTAGGGTTTGGACTCAAACAAGAACGAGATCTTATATTCGCTGATGTCAAACAGACAAATACATCTCAATGTGGTCCAATCAATATGCCACCCTTGCGTATCAGCATATCAAGTAACCAAGACAGATTACTTCTTCCAACTATGTTGCATCCATTTGGACAGACGTATCCTCAATACCATCTCGGCTGTGATAATATTTATGTCTCACTAGGTCAAGTGATCATACTGTCTTCTGCGATCTACAACACGCCGTATGATCGTCCCTATCGGTGAGACAGAAGGATACCATTGTTACGTGCATGTAAGTTTGTTTAACATATAGGAGAAATGTCAATTGTATACTCATTGTAATAAATGCTTTATGTATACAAAACCCAACAATCTCCCACTTATACTCAAAGCACTACCATAGCTATTACAGTGTATACAGTGCGTCTATCTACCCTGGCTATCACGTTAACCACTGTCAGTGGTTGGCATCCACCTCAGACCCAACTCACAAATATGTCTTTCGTAAGCCTTCTGCGGCAAGCTCTTTGTAAATGGATCAGCTAGGTTGTCTCTATTGTAAATCTTCTCGATCAGCACATCGCCCCTCGATACGATCTCTCGTATGATATAGTACTTTCTCTCTATGTGTTTGCTTGCCTTGTGAGTCCGTGGTTCCTTCGAGTTTGCCACTGCACCAGAGTTATCACAATAGATTGTGATGCTCTTCGGCAAGCTCGAAATCACATCCAACTCTAAAAGGTAGTTCCGGAGCCATACCCCTTCTTTTGAAGCTTCGGAGGCGGTGACATATTCCGCCTCCAGGGTGGAGTCAGCAATGCATTTCTGCTTTGAGCTCCTCCAAGATACAACCCACCTCCCAAGGTAAACACATATCCTGAGGTCGGTTTCTTCTCGTCCTGGTCCCCTTGGAAATCCGAATATGTATACAGGGCACAAATCCTCACTTTGATAAACCAGGCAGTAATTCCTAGTTCTCTTCAAATACTTGAGGATGTGCTTTACCGTAGTCCAGTGCGCCTGTCCAAGGTTAGACTGATATCTCACTACCATGCCAACGGCATAACAGATATCTGGCCTGGTACACAATATTGCATACATGAGGTTACCCACCGTAGAGGCGTATGGTACAAGACTCATCTCATCTTTCTCCCACCGTGTCTCAGGACACTGCCCTTTAGAAAGATGAACGCCATGTTTGAAAGGTAGCAAACCTTTCTAGGCGAGTTGCATGCTGAACCGGGCTATCACAGTATCCACATAGGATGTCTGTGATAAGCTTAACATTCTTCTTTTACGATCTCGTTAGACCTTAATCCCAAGGATGTACCTAGCTTCTCCTAATTCCTTCATTTGGAACTGTTCGGATAACCAACTCTTGATTTTCGATATCACTCCCTCGTTGTTTCTAAATAGGAGTATGTCGTCCACGTATAGTGCAAGGAAAACTACGCTCCCACTAACACAAAGTCGGTACACAAAATTTTCATTCTCCAACTGTGAAAATCAATAGGATTTAATCACATCGTTGAAATGCAAGTTCCACGACCTCGAAGCTTGCTTAAGTCCGTACAAGGACTTCTTAAGCTTCCAAACAATATCTTCTTCGCCCTTGTGTATGTAACCCTCGGGTGTCCGCATATAGATGTCCTTACCTTCTTCAAGGTAACCGTTTAGAAAAATGGTTTTGACATTCATCTGCCAAATCTCGAGGTCCATAAGCGCAGTTATGGCAAGGAGTATCCGGATGGACTTGAGCATGGCTACAGGTGAAAAGGTTTCGTCATAGTCTATTCCCTCTTTTTGACTATAACCCTTTGCCACCAGCCTGGCTTTAAAAGTCGTAATTTCTCCATTCGCTCATTTGTTTTTCTTGTATACCCACTTGCACCCTATGGCTCTAAAGCCATTCGGCAACTCAGCTTTCTAGTATACATCCATAGCAGTTATGGATTCAATCTCAAAATCCATGGCGACACGCCCTTTTTCAACATCTTTGTCCTGCACTGCCTCTTCGTAAGTCAGCGGGTCAGAGTCCTCATGTCCGTCTTCTGGGCTCAAGTCCGAAGACTCACCCACGAACATATACCTTTCTGGCTGGAAAATAACTCTCCCACTGCGACGAGGCATCGGTGTTGTGTCAGCAGTAGGTGCAGTAACTTGTGGTTCTGCACCTTGCACTGAAGAACGCGCCTGTGGTGTTGAACCTCTCATAGGTGCACCCACATTCGCATGTTCCCCTTCCCTTGGATTCGCATTCTCGTTTTTAATTTCTTGAAGAATGATATCACTCCTTGACTTGTGGTTTCTCACATACTCGTCCTCCTAGAATCTAGCATTGGTGCTAACAACGATTCTCTGACTCTCATAACAGTAAAAGTAACCACCTTTTGTTTGCCTGAGATACCCATCAGCAGCATTACTTTGGACCTGCTTCCTAACTTATCAGGTTCCTTTGTCAGCACGTGTGCGGGACAACCCCATACTCTGAACTTGCACAAACTCGGTTTGTGACCAAGGAAGAGCTCAGCAGGTGTCTTAGTGTTAGGAATTATGTTGTAATTCTCCCTTAGATCAAATTTGTAAAAGGTTTTGTTGAATCAAAGCCTTAGTAGTTTGGTCGATCAATGCTGAAGTCTAGCATTGTCTAGCAACTCACGTGTAATGTCCTGTTTAAGAAAAATATCGAGTTGTAATAAATTAGATTGCTAGAAGTATTCTTAGCAGATGGTAGCTGCTAGAGCAGACAAGGATGACTGCAGAGAAAGAAAGTAATCATATGCTAAGAAGAGTGATTGCTAAGGTGCTAGCAATCATATGCTGAAAAGAAGAGACTGCTAGGAGCATTCGCTTAGCAGTCAGCAGAATGAAGATAGTAGAATGCTGAAGGAGTCAGTATTCGCTGCTACGGAAGAGATTGCTAGAAGATATAGCAATCAAGAACCAAGACTCAAGTGCTGAGTAAGCAACTGCTGAGGAGTCAGCAGATTGGCTACGAAGACAGATTGCTAGAAGTACTTAGCAATCAAAAGAGCCAAAAGACTTAGCAGAAGGTTTCCAGCATTCTCCGATAGAATGCTAAGCAAAGAAACCTAGCAACGACTTGCTAAAGACGCCCGTTCTGACAGAAGGTACAACAAAGGATGAAAGCCTTACCCAAAGTAGGTAAAAAGACACTGTACCACGCCGGAAAGGAAGAAAAAGCAAGAAGCTATTTTGGACAGAGAAGACCGTTGTGTCTAAAGGGTCTAGAGATTCAAAGTTTGAATCTCCATATATCAAAGAAAAGTCCAACAGAGAGAGACACTACTACTGCTCATACTCTCACATTCAAACACTTGAACAACCAAAAAGCGAAAAGAGATTCCTTTGACAAAAGTTAACAAAGCAAAAGAGAGAGTAGTCAGTTGAGAGCTCTCATAAAGAGAAGTATTCAAAGCTCTCAACAACCATAGTGTCCCCCCATTGAAAATCTGGCACTATCTTGAAGAGATTCCTTGACTTAGCTCAAGAATCCAATCATTGGGATACCTTCCATACTAGGAAGCATCCATCAGTCACATCTCTGAAAAGGGGTTGACTCCGACGAGCTGTTGCCAAAACCAGACAAAGATCAGGAGAGAACTATAAAACCTCCATTACAGCGAAGGACAAGTTTTACGAAGTTACACCCTTGACTTGGCCGTAGCTGCTGACTGAAAGATTGAAGCATCGGAGGATAGCTTTGTAGTGGCTAGGTCGAAAGCTCACTACCTGCTACAAGAGATAGACGATTCCTTGTACTTCAAATATCTTTTTAGTGAAATTGTCAGTGATACAACTGAGAAGTGGACGTAGATCTTTAAGATCGAACAACTATAAATCTTGTGTGTTCATTACTGTTTTATTGCTTACTGTTTGACTGTTGTGATTTGAAACCTAGCATCGACATTTGCTAGAGTATCTACCTGTAAGAAACCCTATCTACTACCTCGAGCTAAACCTTTTTGACAAGAACTTAAGTGCAAGATAATCATTAATCTTTCGCTGCATTCGTGTGTTAGTTATTTTCTATTCACCACGATGAATCTGATTTGGGACCAACAAGTGGTATCAGAGCGGTAGGTCGTAAGACTTGCTGCTTCTGAGTCGCTTCGACTAGATCTACACTTTCCTTGCACTTTTTTTTGTTGTTTAGCTCAGGTACTTCAATCTTGCCAAGATGAACCACACTCTTCCCAAGTACAACAAAGAGAAGTTTAATTCATGGCAGAAGATGGCCACCATCCAGCTCCAAAGCATACATCCGGAGATGGTGGACGTTCTCAACAAAGAACCCATCAAGATCATGAAGCCTAATCTTTTCGTAGGTCCAGTTGCTGCGAGGAAACCACTACCACCACCAATGGTTGAAAAGAAGTTCGATGAGTGGACAGTGGAAGATAAGAAAAGAGCCCAGCTAGAATATCTAGCAAAGAAGCTTATACTTGATAGTTTGCATCCGTTGATGGCGGACAGAGCTCTGGACTTTGATACAGCGAAGGAAATGTGGGAATATGTCTGTGACTCTTCACAGGAGACAGACCAAATGAAACGCAACAAACTTCAGGTAGTTGTCGATATATATGAATCTTTCTCGATGATTGCAGGAGAATCCATTCAGGCAACGGAAGAGAGATTCAATACAAACATTGGAGAGCTCCGGAACTTAGAAAAGACATATGATAATGGAGAAATGAACAACAAGATCATCTCCAAGCTCTTTCCAATGAGTGATTGGTTTGTCAAGATGACGAGCTTGAGCGAAAAGGACCTCAGCAAGATGTCCACATCCGAGGTATTTGCTCAACTAAAAGCCTATGAATTTATTATACAACAATCAAAGAAGAACGAAGCCGCTGCTGCGCAAACTTCATCATCAAATGTTGTACCCCCGAAGGATCTAGCATTCTTTGTGAAGAGAGATGCTGGAAAGTGGAAGTCGAGAAAGCCCTTCCACAGTGAGAGATCTGCTCCAGCTTCCTCAGCGAAGGAGGTTACTTCAACCTCAGGATCACAAAATGTGGATCTAAAGATTAGTGAGCTCGAAGAGCAGATGAAAAAGCTTTAGAAGCTTATGCTGGAAGCTAAAGCCGAGAAGGAGGCCAAAGAGGCCAAGCTCACATCTTCCTCCAGATCAGCAGAGAGAAAGCCCAGGACATGCTTTGAGTGTAACTCACCAGATCATCTTAAGCATGAATGTCCTAAGGTGAGCAAGGAGGAAAGGGAGCGCCTCAAGGAAAGATTTGAAAGGAGAGCTGTCAAAGCAGTCACAAGAGCGTTGCTGACCAGGACCGAAGTGCCCGACATCCCCGACAATGATGAGGAGTACTATTCATCAGAAGAGGATGATGAGGAGGCCATGCTGGTCCTGATGGCAGATATTATTGATGATCAGGATGCTGAACTTGAGCAGAATGCTGAGTCGGCTCTAGCAGTCGATACCCAGGAGGTACATTCTACTAACACTCCTAGTTCAGCAATCATACATGAATCGGAGGATTCTTTCTTAGATTCCGAGGATGATTATCTCACAAATCTTTCAATTGAGTTTTCGAAAATGTATGAGATACAAAATGCCATTGTAGGAGAGAATACCTCACTGAAACTAAAAGTTACATCTTTTACCGAGGAAGTCAAAAGACTAAGGTCTGAAAGTGAGGAGTTTTTGAAACTCAAAGCAGATTACTCTAAGCTTTCTGAAAATTTTCAAATTATTGAAAAAGAAAATCTAACTTTAAAGAGTAAACCTAAAGAGGAATGTATTTGTGCTTACACATCCAGCAAGGCAGTTCTTAGTGCCACTGTGAGCCAACAAAGGAAACATTCTGATAAATCAGGATTGGGTCTTGGTTGTGTTGAATAAAAATCCTCTAAGGAAAGAATGTTGAATTTTTTAAGCAGAAAAAGATTTTATTCGTTTCTGCTGGAAAAATCAATGCTGACAAAGGTAAAGGGAAGGCTATTGCAGAGTCGTCAACTGCTAAGCAGACAAATTGGCGTAGCAAGCATGTTTCTGCTGGATCTCAGCAGAGTATCCACAGAATGCCTGCTAGACATGCTATTGCTAGATCTCAGCAGAGTACCCAGAGAGTGCCTGCTAAGCATGCATCTGCTAGATCTCAGCATAGTACCCAGAGGATGTCTGCTAGATCACACTCAACAGTTCCAAGGAGGAATGCTGAGCATAATATATCTAATGCTAGGATAGCATATCCTACCTTTCGTAAGGGCAAGCAGGTAGCATACCATGCTGTAAGACCACAGTACCCTAAGTACACACCACATAGGAAGAATACATATGTGAGGCCTGAGTCTAACCATTTTCCTACCAAAAAGACTATGAAGGCTAAGCACACCACCTCACTTCGTTCTAATTATGCAAAGCTTACTTATCCAACGAAGGTCAAGAAGGTTTCTAAAGGTGATATCAAGAAGAAAATTTTGAAAATCACCAAGATGTGGGTTCCAAAAGGGACCATGATCCACGCTAATCCTGCAGGACCCGATGCTAAGCGGGTACCTAAACAGAATTGCTGATTTTTGCAGGAACAGGATCCAAAAGCGAAGACATCCAGAATGTCAAATGAATGGATCCTAGATAGTGGCTGCTCAGGCCACATGACGGGGTGAGAAGAGCTATTCCCAGAGCTTCAAAGAATTTATGGCCCCACAGTCATGTTTGGAGATAACAGCAAATGTCTAGTGATTGGACGAGGATGCATTGAGCAAGATAACATGAGGATCATCAATGTTGCTCTTGTTTCCAACCTCAAGCACAACCTACTGAGCATAAGCCAATTATGCGAGAATGGGTACAATGTATATTTTATTAATACTGGTTGTGAGATTGTTGATAGTGCTACAGGTGAAGTGAAGCTCAGAGGCATCCGCAAGGGTGGCCTATATACAGTTGATTGGCAAAGCGACCAACAACACTCATGCTTCATAGCATTCAAAAAAGAAGAGACGAATTGGCTATGGCACAAGAGGTTGACCCACCTGAATTTCAAGACCATCAACTACCTAGCCAAGCACAAGCTTGTTGAGGGATTGCCTGCTGAGACTTTCCGAAAGGAAGGTGTGTGCAAAGCTTGCCAGCAAGGGAAGCAGACCAAGACATCCTTCAGATCAAACCTAGAGAAGCCCACTTCAGAGAGAATCCTAGAGCTCTTGCACATGGATTTATTTGGCCCTGTCACTCCAGCCAATGTAAGTAAAAAGGTTTATACACTTGTGGTTGTTGATTATTTTTCCAGTTATACATGGGTTCGTTTGCTCAGAACCAGAGACGAAGTCAAGCTCATCCTTCCAGAGCTAATCCTCAAGGAGCAGAATAGCAAAGAGGTTACTGTTAAGAGGATTAGATCTGATAACGAGACTGAATTTTGCAATGGGATTTTGATGGATTTTTGCACCGAAGCTAGTATCGGGCATGAGAAATCCACTGCTAGGACTCCCCAGCAGAATGGACTAGTAGAAAGAAGGAACATAACCTTGAAGGAAGCAGTGCGGTCAATGCTAGCCGATTCCGGTCTAAGTGGAAAGTATTGGGGCGAAGCAGTCATGACAGCTTGCTATACACAGAATAGGAGCGCAATCAATGGCAGATTTAATAAGACTCCTTATGAAGTGTACAATGGTCATAAACCTTCTATTACTCATCTTCCTGCTTTTGGTTCGACATGTTATATTCATAACAATGGGAAGTTGAAGCTTAACACTTTTTTGCCTAAGTCTGATGAAGGTGTGTTCCTGGGATATGGACACCCATCTTACAAAGGATATAGAGTGTTAAACAAGACGACTCAAGTTGTGGAAATAACATGTAATGTTATTTTTTATGAGTCTACCTTAGTGCGCAGAGTTATAAGAGAGAAAGAGGATAGCAATCATAAGGCTAATGATGTCCATGGTCAATCGATCTTGAATTCTTTTGAAAATATGAAGATTGACCCGACTAAGTCTATGAGTGATTGTAATCCAACCCAGACGCACTCAGCAGGTGACCAGACTGCTGACCAGGCCGATGATGCTAATGATCATGCTGAGGCCACCAATCAAATTTATCTTAATGATAATTTGGATATCCTGGGATCGCTCGAAAAAGAAGATGAAGATAACCCAGATCGAGGATGTATTGCTGAAGGAAGATTGGGCGTTGCTGAGGAAATCGCTAAGGACAATGCTGAGATCCCAGTTGCTGAGATGCGGGATGCTGAGATCCCAGTTGCTGAGATGCGGAATGCTGAGATTCCAGATGCTGAAGTCCAGAGTGCTGAGATTCCTGTTGCTGAGATGCCAAATGTTGAGGTGCAGGATGCTGAACCCCAGGTGATTGCTGAGGAGAATGTTCTAGCAGAGAGCAATTCAGAAGGCGAAGCTAGCAGTGCAACCCCAGCAACCAGCAAGCCAAGACCGAGATGGCTACAAGATCACCCCCCAGATGCTGTGATTGATGACATCAATGATCCAGTCAGGACGAGACAAGGCAATGCTATGTTAGCATGCTATATATTGCATAAAGAGCCAACCAAGATTGAAGATGCTCTACAATCTCCAGATTGGGTGAATGCTATGCAGGAGGAGCTAGCAGAATTCACACGCAATCAGGTTTGGGTTCTTGTGGACAGACCCGAGCATCAAAGTGTCATTGGGACAAAATGGGTTTTCAAGAATAAGAAGGATGAATCGGGAATGGTTGTCCAGAACAAAGCGCGTTTAGTAGCCAAAGGATACAGACAATGCGAAGGAATTGATTATGATGAGACGTTTGCTCCGGTCGCCCGATTGGAAGTAATCAGGTTATTCCATTCTTATGCTGCCCACAATGAATTTTCAGTCCTGCAGATGGACGTGAAAAGTGCCTTATTGAATGGTGAGCTCAAGGAGGAAGTCTATGTTGAGCAACCACCAGGCTTCGAGCAAGGAAACCAAGTTTATAGGCTGAGGAAAGCCTTATATGGTTTGAAGCAGGCACTGAGAGCGTGGTATGGAACTTTGTCTAAGTTCCTACTGGATAATGGATTTAAGAAAGGTAAGATAGATTAGACTCTCTTTCGTATCAATGATGAAGGAAGTATTGTGCTTGTTCAAATATATGTTGATGATATAATTTTTGGCTCGAAGAATCCTGTCTTGTGTGACAAATTTTCTAAGCTCATGCAAAGTAATTTCCAAATGAGTATGATGGGAAAGATGTCTTACTTTCTTGGAATCCAAGTACAGCAATCGAGTGAAGGGATCTTTATACATCAGAGGAAGTATACAAGAGATTTGATTGCTAAGTACTGCCCAGAGAAGATGAAAAGCTTAAGGATTCCAATGAGTACAAGCTGCCAAGCTGCTCTTGAGAAAGGAGGAGATGATGTGAATCCTACGCTTTACCGAGGTATTATTGGTTCTCTACTTTACTTAACAACTAGCAGACCAGACATCTCATATGCTGTAGGAGTTTGTGCGAGATATCAAGCAAATCCTAAGAAGTCGCATTTGAATACTGCTAAGAGGATAATTCGATACCTCAAATGCACAGAAGGTCTAGGAATTTGGTATCCAAGGTCTGATGGGCTAACACAAAGTGGGTATTCAGACTCAGACTTTGAAGGGTGCAAGATCGGTCGAAAGAGTACAAGTGGCACCTGCCAATTCCTTGGACATAAGCTAATAAGTTGGTTTAGCAAGAAGCAGCACTCTGTGGCTACATCTACAACCAAAGCAGAATATGTAGCATCCGCAAGTTGTTGTGCGCAAGTGTTGTGGATTAGGCAACAATTGAAAGATTATGACATTCCTCCTGAATGCGTGCCAATCTACTGCGACAATGATAACTGCAGTAAAGCGGTTAGCAAATAATATTTTTACACCCAAGGGTGGTCGATCCCACAGGGAATGTGCAATGAAAAATCCAAAGTACTAGTTATAATTTCTAGGACATAGAAGTTTGAGGATTTTGAAAAGGGGTTTTGTTTTGTAAATTAAAGATAACAATGCAGAAAATAAAGGGTTTTTGGAAACAATAAAGAAAAGCACAGATCCTAGGGCAGATTATCTAATCATCAACATGCAAATATCAATCAACTCAGCAATGGGGAAAACATAGATTTTTGTGGATTAAATTCCTTGGTCAGGCAATTAAATCCTAGATTATTAATTAGTGACTATCTCCTCTCGGTCTCAAGAACACCAAATTAATCAATCTCAATAATTATCTAATTAATTCCTATGCAAGTTTCTTCCTTTTGAGACAGAAAACAAACACAATTAATTCTCTCTTCCTGTTAACAATTTTCATCTCTCGATCCATCAATTATTAACTATAAACCTAGATCTCAATTTACCTCTCGGTCCTTCTTTTAATCTAGATTATAAAATTAATCAGAGAATTAATCCATGCTTTAAGAGTTGATATCAATTAGACAGCATCAGAAAAGAAATCATAACCCTAGAACCCGTTTAGGGTTCTAGCCACAAAACATGACTAGAATTAAAGCAAACATATTATTAATTGACTTACAATAAAATAGGAACCTTCAATGTCTTGAAAAACTCCAATGTATTCAGCAAAAATAGAGAAAATGAGATATACAGATGTAATTTCGTGCCTAAGAGTTCATATTTATAGAGGGGGAAAAAGACCTAATTTGAGTATTGGGTAAAAATAGCAAAAACTGCCAAAACAGGCCCAAAATAGCTTTTTCGGGCTTCTGTGTCGATCGAAACAAATCCTGTCGGTCGACAGGAATGTTTTGACCTCTGTTTCGGTCGACACAAATTCTGTCTCTCGACACAGAAACATCTGTCTGCGCAGTCTCACGGTTTTGGCCATAACTTCCTCTCCCGAACTCCGATTGACCCGATTCTAGTTGCGTTGGAAAGCTAATTCAAAGATCTTTCCATCCATGTGCTCCATTAGCTCAGATTCCATATGTGGAAGAAATCGTGACTGTTCCTTTGAACATCATCTGCTTTCGGTACGGGTTTTCAATGAATTTGTCCTAAAACCTGGAAAAATCACCCATCAAAGGCATAACACCCTCTAAAGTAGACTCATGCACAGAAATAAGTAAAAACATGATATAAAACACTTGAAACAATGGAGAAAAATATAGATAAGTGAGTATAAATATGAGCTTATCAGACAACAATGGTGCTATGTGCATAACGAAGAACCCCGTTCATCATTCAAGGACGAAGCATATAGATATCCGAAATCACTTCATCAGAGATCATCAAGAGAAGAAAGATATCGATGTCCAATATATATGCACTGAGGAAAAGCTTGTTGATATCTTCATTAAGCCACTTTTTGAGGCCAGATTCAAAGAGTTGTGTCTAAAGTTAGGTCTCATGGAGATAGACGATGTTGTGGATGAATGAGTTCAAACTCTCATTCTTTCTGGATTTCTTGGATTTTCGGAGAAGATGGAGATAAACGTATCCTAGCTTACATTTTTGAGTTGCTGATTCTTGTTGCTGAGATATTGTTGCTAAGCAATTGGATGCTGAGTCCTAGCTCTCAGCAGATCCTAAGTGGTTTTCACGCAACAAATGGTTTGACGCAGAAGAATGCTGAGTCCAAGCTCTCAGCAATTTCTAAGGAGTATAAATTATAACAAGTGGTTCAGACGTCTGCTAGAGGTTGAATGCTGAGTCCGAGCTCTCAGCATTTCATCGGAATGTTATGCTATAGTTCTCTAGCAAGTGGAACAGACGGATACTAACAAAAGTTTCCTGAGTCCAAGCTCTCAGCGGACAATATGAGAATGTTATGATATTTCAAGTGGTGTCAGCAATCGACACATTGGATGCTAGAATATGTGGATGCTAGGACCTGAATGTTGAGTCCAAGCTCTCAGCAGACTATTTGAGTGCTAAGGTTCCCAAAGCCAGCAGATTGCTAAGTCCAAGCTCTTAGCAATCTCCAACTCTCCTAGAATGTCAAAGCGGGAAGGATTTAAATTTGAAATAATGTGTTCAACACGCTGCATTTAATGCGTGCAACTGGCTGCATCAAATCAGGAGTTGACACGTCATAGGCACTCGAGTTTATAGGGGCAAGGGAGACCATACGAAGAGTCTTGTATCTCCTGAACCGTCGATTGAATCTGAAGCGGTTCTCCCCCAATCGTCAGATCTAGCATTCAGAAGGTATATTAACCATACTTCGTCAATTTTGCAAACCATCTGCTAATTCCCCCTAGCTTTCGTTCTCTCTCAAAATTCCCAAACTCGCTCAAAAAGTTTCTCAAGTTCTTCAAAAATGTCTGCTAATCCTGAATCTCCCCAACAATCTGAATCCCCTACACACTCCGATGTGTCTGATTCCTCTACTGAATCCAGAATCCCCATCCATTCCCTCACTGTTGATGTGACCCTCCACAAAAGGTGGGCACCGGAGTTCACCGGGATACTCAAGAAGGAGGATGCGGAAGATGATATCCGTATGGCCAACTCGTTACACTAGCCAGGAAGAAGAAGATATCCAATCTATCCAATAATCAGAGGCGCGTTGTGCAAATTATGAAAGACCGCACACTCTACACTTCTCTTGCTGCGCTTCAATTTACGGAATGGATAATAGAAACCCTAGCCAAGGCAGGGGTAGTTCAATACTTGTCAGCAGAACCACTGTGGTTCCACCCGCATATGGTTTCTGAATTCTACACGCGAGCCGTCGTAGCTGAGGACAACCAGAAGTCCTTCAAAACTTCGGTGTTTGGCACAATTTTGAAACTGAATGCTGCCATTCTTGCTGCTAAATTTGAGCTTCCCAATGCCGGCGAGCGTATTGCTACTTACAAGGTCAACGATCTAGAGGAAATGGAGAAAAGGTGGAAAGCCTGGTGTAGACACACAAAAAA